>JASUUH010000178.1:0-385894 GCA_030449925.1 Citropsis articulata | reverse complement strand
AAGACTGTACGCATTTCCTATGACCAGATCCCCCGAACCCCCCTCCCCAACCCCTCATGGGACCAAAGGCTACAGCCCACTGCCTCGGTGACTATTTCACGCGCTGCGCTGGCCATTTCTTGCCATTTTAGGGCAGGCCCTGATCAGAGCCTCCCACTGGGCACGCCAGACCTCAAAAAGACTCAGACCCATGACACCCAGACCCAACGCCTCTCCCCAACCTCATGGGACTAAAGGCTATAGCCCACCGCCTCGTGACTATTTCTTAAGCGCTGCGCCTGGGCATTTTTGTCATTTTAGGGCAGGCCTCTAATCAGATTCTCCCATCGGGCACAGTGAGGACCTCAAAAGACTGTACCCATTTCCACGCCCCTCCCCAACCCCCTAAAGGCTATAGCCCACCGCCTTGGGCGATTATTTGCCATGCGCCATGGCATTTCTTGTCATTTTAGGGCAGGCCTTGACCGTAGCCTCCCACCTGGCACACGAGGGCCCCTCTAAAAGGCTGCACCCATTCATACCAGAGCCCCCTAAACCCTCCCAACCCCCATGGACCAAAGGCTATAGCCCACCGCCTCGGTGACTATTTCACGTAAGCGCTCATTGGCATTTCTTGCCATTTTAGGGCAGGGCTTCCGACCGTAGACTCCCACTGGGCACGCGACAACCATCGAAAAGACTGCACCCATTTTCGACACCCAGAGCACTCAACGCCCTCCCCAACCCCTCAAGGACTAAAGGCTATAGCCCACCGCCCTCATGACTATTTCACGCACAAGGCCACAAGTATTTTTGCCATTTTAGGGCAGGCCCTGACCAGAGCCTCCCACTGGCACGCCAGACCTCGAAAAGACTGTACCCATTTCGACACCCGTGAGCCCCGAACGCCTCCCCAACCCCGCTGACCAGGCTATAGCCCACCGCCTCGGCGATTATTTCACGCGGCTGCGCCACTGACATTTATTGCTATTTTAGGGCAGGTTTCGACTGAGCCTCCCACTGGGCACGCCAGACCTCGAAAAGACTGTACCCATTTCCGACACCTGTGAGCCCCCCGAAACCCCCTCCCAACCCTCAAGGACTAGCACTATAGCCCACCGCCTCGGCGATTGTTTCACGCGCTGTCATGACATTTCTTGCCATTTTAGGCAGGTTTCTGACCAGAGCCTCCCATCAAGCACACGAGGACCCTCAGAAGACTGTACCCATTTCCATGACCAGATCCCCAAACCCCTCCCCAACCTCATGGACTAAAGGCTATAGCCCACTGCCTTGATTATTTCCACGCGGCCATTGGCATTTCTTGCCATTTTAGGGCAGGCCCTGACCATAGCCTCCCACTGGGCATACGAGGGCCCTCGAAAAGACTGTACCCATTTTCCGACCGTGATCCCCCAAACCCTCCCCAACCTCATGACCAGTTATAGCCCACCGCCTTGTGACTATTTCACGCCATGCGCACTGGCATTTCTTGCCATTTTAGGGCAGGCCCTCGATCAGAGCCTCCCACTGGGCACACGAGGGCCCTCGAAAAGACTGTACCCATTTTCGTAGACCAGAGCCCCCGAAACCCCCTCCCCAACCCCCGCGGACCAAAGGCTATAGCCCACCGGCCTCGGCGACTATTTCACGAGCTGCGCTGCTGGGCTTGTCGTGCCATTTTAGGGCAGGCTTGTGACTGTAGCCTCCCACTGGGTACACGAGGACCCTCGAAAAGACTGTACCCATTTCCGACACCCAGAGCCCCTAAACCCTCCCTCCCAACTCCCTCAAGGACCAGTTATAGCCCACCGCCTTTGGCGATTATTTCACGCGTGCGCTGGTATGTCTTGTCATTTTAGGGCAGTGCTTGACCGTAGCCTCCCACGGGCACACGAGGACCCTCGAAAAGACTGCACCCATTTCCGACGCCCCTAAACCCTCCCAACTCCTCAAGGACCAAAGGCTATAGCCCACCGCCTTGTGACTATTTCCACGCGGCCATGCTGGCTAGGTATTTCTTGTCATTTTAGGGCAGGCCTTTGATCATTCTCCCACTTGGGCACACGAGGACCCTCGAAAAGACTCACTCCATTTCCGACGCCCCCAACCCCCGCATGGACTGGGCTATAGTAGCCCACCGCCTCGTGATTATTTCTACGCGCCAAGCGCTGGCATTTTTTTGCCATTTTAGTATGTGCTTGACCGTAGCCTCCCATCAAGCACAAGAGGGCCTCGAAAAGACTCAGACTCCATTTGCTACGCACTGTAGCCCCTAAACCCCTCCCTAACCCCTCAAGGGACTCAAAGGCTATAGCCCACCGCCTGTGACTATTTCACGCTGGCCATGCCACTGGCATTTCTTGCTATTTTAGGCAGTGTGCCCTGACTCAGAGCTCTCCCACTGGCACGCGAGGACCCTAAAAGACTGTACCCATTTTACACACCTGTGAGCCCCGAACGCCCCTCCCCAACCCTCATGGACCAAAGGCACAGCCCACCGCCTCGGTGATTATTTCCACGCTGGGCTGCGCCACTGGGCATTTCATGCATTTTAGGGCAGGCCCTGACCAGTAGCCTCCCACTGGCACGCGAGGACCTCGAAAAGACTGTACCCATTTCCGACACCTGTGAGCCCCCAACGCCCTCCCAACCCTCTGACCAGGCATAGCCCACCGGCCTCGGTGATTGTTTCACGCGCTGCGCCGCTAGACATTTCTTTCCATTTTAGGGCAGGCTTCGACCGTAGCCTCCCACCGGGCACACGAGACCCTCAGAAGACTGTACATATTTCCGATGACCAGAGCCCCCGAAACCCCCTCCCCAACCCCCGCGGACCAAAGGCTATAGCCCACCGGCCTCGGCGACTATTTCACGCGCTGCGCCGCTGGGCATTTCTTGTCGTTTTAGGGCAGGCTTCTGACCGTATCCTCCCTCTGGGCACACGAGGGCCCTCGAAAAGACTGTACCCATTTTCGACACCCAGAGCCCCCGAACGCCCCTCCCCAACCCCCGCGGACCAAAGGCTATAGCCCACCCGCCTCGGGGACGATTTCACGCACGCTACTGGCCGGGCTTTTCTTGCCATTTTTGGGCAGGCACTGACCGTAGCCTACCACTGGGCACGCGAGGACCCTCGAAAAGACTGTACCCATTTCCGACACCCAGAGCCCCCGAACGCCCCCCCCCCAACCCCCGCGGACCAAAGGCTATAGCCCACCGGCCTCGGCGACTATTTCACGCGCTGCGCCGCTGGACATTTCTTGCCATTTTAGGGCAGGCTGCTGACCGTAGCCTCCACTGGGTACGCGAGGACCCTCAGAAGAACCGACTGACCAGAGCCCCAAACCTCTCCCCAACCTCATGGATCAAAGGCTATAGGCCACCGGCCTCAGTGACTATTTCCCGCGCTGCGCCGCTAGGCATTTCTTGCTATTTTAGGGCAGGCCTCTGACGTAGCCTCCCACTGGGCACACGAGGACCCTCGAAAAGACTGTACCCATTTCCGACGCCCAAAGCCCCCGAACGCCCCTCCCCAACCCCCGCGGACCAAAGGCTATAGCCCACCGGCCTCGGCGACTATTTCACGCGCTGCGCCGCTGGGCATATCTTGCCATTTTAGGCAGGCTTCTGACCGTAGCCTCCCCCTGGGCACACGAGGACCCTCGAAAAGACTGTACCCATTTCCGACGCCCAGAGCCCCCGAACCCCCCTCCCAACCCCCGCAGACCAAAGGCTATAGCCCACCGGCCTCGGTGACTATTTCACGCGCTCCGCCGCTGGGCATTTCTTGTCATTTTAGGGCAGGCCTCTGACCGTAGCCTCCCACGGGGTACATGAGGACCCTCGAAAAGACTGTACCCATTTCCGACGCCCCTCCCAACCCCTCATGGGACCAGGGGTTATAGCCCGGCCCTGGGCGATTATTTCACGCGCTGCCACCGCTGACATTTTTGCCTTTTTAGGCAAGCTCTGACCTGTAGCTCACATCAAGCACACGAGGACCCTCAAAAGACTGTACCCATTTTCGACCCACCAGAGGCCCCTAAACCCTCCCCAACCCCTCATGACCAAAGGCTATAGCCCTCCGGCCTCGGCGATTATTTGACGAAGGCCGCTTGGAATTTCTTCCCATTTTAGGCATGTGCTAGGACCAGAGCCTCCCACTGGGCACACGAGGACCCTAGAAAAGGCTGTACCCATTTCCAACGACCAGAGCCCCCGAAACACCTTCCCCAACCCCCGCAGACCAAAGGCTATAGCCCACCTGCCTCGGTGACTATTTCACGCGCTCCGCCGCTAGGCATTTCTTGTCATTTTAGGGCAGGCCTCTGACCGTAGCCTCCCACGGGGTACACGAGGACCCTCAAAAGACTGTACCCATTTCCGACGCCTCCCAACCCTCATGGACAAAGGTTATAGCCCGCCGCCTGGCGACTATTTCACGCATGGCCACTGGCATGTCTCACATTTTAGGGCAGGCTTCTGACTCAGAGCCTCCCACTGGGCACACGAGGACCTCGAAACACTGCACCCATTTCCGACGACCAGTGAGCCCTCAAACACCTTCCCCAACCCCACGGACAGAAGGCTATAGCCCACCGCCCCATGATTATTTGACGCGCTACCGCTTTTGAATTTCTTGCCATTTTAGGGCAGGCTTGTGACCAGAGCCTCCCACTCAAGGCACACGAGGACCCTCGAAAAGGCTGTACCCATTTCCGACGACCGGAGGCCCCAAACCCCCCCCCCACCCCCATGGACCAGTATAGCCCACCGCCTCGGTGATTATTTCACGCTACTGTCACTGGGCATTTCTTGTCATTTTAGGGCAGGCCTCTGATCAGGCTCTCCCACGGGGCAGACGAGGACCCTCGAAAAGAATGTATCCATTTCCGACGCCCCTCCCCAACCCCTGCGGACCAAAGGCTATAGCCCACCGGCCTCGGTGACTGTTTCACGCGCTGCGCCGCTGGACATTTCTGTTATTTTAGGCAGGCTTCTGACCGTAGCCTCCCACTGGGCACACGAGGACCCTCAGAAGACTGTACATATTTCTGATGACCAGAGCCCTCAAACCCTCCCCAACCCTCATGGACCAAAGGCTATAGCCCACCGCCTTGGCGATTATTTCACGCGGCCATGCGCTTGGACATTTCTTGTTATTTTAGGCAGGCTTCTGACCAGAGCCTCCCACTGGGCACACGAGGACCTCGAAAAGACTGTAGCCATTTCCGATCACCATAGCCCCCAAACCCCTCCCAACCCCTCGGACCAAAGGCTATAGGCCACCGCCTCAAGGACTATTTCCCACGCCATTGGCATTTCTTGATATTTTAGGCAGGCCTCGACGAGCCTCCAATCACACGAGGACCCTCGAAATGACTGTGGCCATTTCCGACGACAAACCCCGAACGCCCCTCCCAACCTCATGGGACCAAAGGCTATAGCCCACCGCCTGGTGACTGTTTCACGCACGCGCTACGCTTGGACATTTCTTGCCATTTTAGGGCAGTGCTTCGACCAGTAGCCTCCCACTGGGCACACGAGGACCTCAGAAGACTGTACATATTTCCTGGCATGACCAGAGCCCCTCAAACCCCTCCCCAACCTCAAGGACCAAAGGCTATAGCCCACCGGCCTCGGCGACTATTTCACGCGCTGCGCCGCTGGACATTTCTTGCCATTTTAGGGCAGGCTTCTGACCGTAGCCTCCCACTGGGCACACGAGGACCCTCGTAAAGACTGTACCCATTTCCGATCACCAGAGCCCCCGAAACCCCCTCCCCAACCCCCGCGGACCAAAGGCTATAGGCCACCGGGCTCAGTGACTATTTCCCGCGCTGCGCCGCTGGGCATTTCTTGATATTTTAGGGCAGGCCTCTGACGTAGCCTCCCACTGGGCACACGAGGACCCTCGAAAAGACTGTACCCATTTCCGAAGCCCAAAGCCCCCGAACGCCCCTCCCCAACCCCCGCGGACCAAAGGCTATAGCCCACCGGCCTCGGCGACTATTTCACGCGCTGCGCCGCTGGACATTTCTTGCCATTTTAGGGCAGGCTTCTGACCGTAGCCTCCCACTGGGCACACGAGGACCCTCGTAAAGAATGTACCCATTTCCGATGACCAGAGCCCCCGAAACCCTCTCCCCAACCCCCGCGGACCAAAGGCTATAGGCCACCGGCCTCAGTGACTATTTCCCACGCTGCGCCGCTGGGCATTTCTTGCTATTTTAGGGCAGGCCTCTGACGTAGCCTCCCACTGGGCACACGAGGACCCTCGAAAAGACTGTACCCATTTCCGACGCCCAAAGCCCCCTAAACCCCCTCCCCAACCATGCAGACCAAAGGCTATAGCCCACCGCTCGGGCGATTATTTCACGCTGCGCCGCTGCGCATATCTTGCTATTTTAGGGCAGGCCTCTGACCGTAGCCTCCCACTGGGCACACGAGGACCCTCGAAAAGACTGTACCCATTTCCGACGCCCAGAGCCCCCGAACGCCCCTCCCCAACCCCCGCAGACCAAAGGCTATAGCCCACCGGCCTCGGTGACTATTTCACGCGCTGCGCCGCTGGGCATTTCTTGCCATTTTAGGGCAGGCCTCTGACCGTAGCCTCCCACTGGGGACATGAGGACCTTCGAAAAGACTGTACACATTTCCGACGCCCCTCCCCAACCCTCAAGGGACCAGTTATATAGTTCACCGCCTCGGCGATTATTTCACGCGCTGCGCTGGACATTTTTTGTTATTTTAGGCACGCTTGACCAGAGCTCACATCAAGCACACGAGACCCTCAAAAGACTGTACCCATTTTCGACGCACTGAGGCCCCTAAACCCTCCCCAACCCTCAAGGACCAAAGGCTATAGCCCACCGGCCTGGCGATTATTTGACGCTACAAGGCCGCTTGAATTTCTTCCCATTTTAGGGCAGGCTTGTGACTCAGAGCCTCCCACTGGGCACACGAGGACCTCAAAAGGCTGTACCCATTTCCAACCCACTGTGAGCCCCCTCAAACACCTTCCCAACCCCTGCAGACTATAGCCCACCTGCCTCGGTGACTATTTCACGCGCTCCGCTGGCATTTCTTGTCATTTTAGGGCAGGCCTCTGACCGTAGCCTCCCACGGGGTACACGAGGACCCTCGAAAAGACTGTACCCATTTCCAACGCCCCTCCCCAACCCCTCATGGACTAAAGGCTATAGCTCGCCGCCTCATGATTATTTCACGCTGCCTGCTTAGACATTTTTTGCCATTTTAGGCAAGCTCTGACCGTCAGAGCTGCCATCAAGCACACGAGGACCCTCGAAAAGACTGTACCCATTTTCGACGCACTGTGAGGCCCCTAAACCCCTCCCCAACCCCTCATGACCAAAGCACATAGCGCACCAGCCTCATGACTATTTCACGCTGCGCTGGCATGTCTGGCCATTTTAGGGCAGGCTTCGACCGTAGTCTCCCACTGGGCACACGAGACCTCGAAAACTGTACCCATTTCCGACCACTGAGCCCCCAAACACCTTCCCCAACCCCTCATGATGTATTATAGCCCACCGCCTCGGCGATTATTTGACGCGCATACCGCTTGGAATTTCTTGCCATTTTAGGGCAGGCTCAGACCGAGCCTCCCACTGGGCACACGAGGACCCTCGAAAAGGCTGTACCAATTTCCGCGCACCAGAGGCCCTCAAACCCTCCCCAACCTCATGACTTATAGCCCACCGCCTCGTGACTATTTCACGCGTGTCACTGGGCATTTCTTGTCATTTTAGGGCAGGCCTCTGATCAGAGCCTCCCACGGGCAGACGAGGACCCTCAAAAGAATGTATCCATTTCGACGCCCCTCCCCAACCCTCAAGGACCAGCATATAGCCCACCGGCCTCGGTGACTGTTTCACGCGCTGCGCCGCTGGACATTTCTTGCCATTTTAGGGCAGGCTTCTGACCGTAGCCTCCCACTGGGCACACGAGGACCCTCGTAAAGACTGTACATATTTCCGATGACCAGAGCCCCCCCAACCCCCCCCCCCAACCCCCGGGGACCAAAGGCTATAGCCCACCGGCCTCGGCGACTATTTCACGCGCTGCGCCGCTGGACATTTCTTGCCATTTTAGGGCAGGCTTCTGACCGTAGCCTCCCACTGGGCACACGAGGACCCTCGAAAAGACTGTACCCATTTCCGATCACCAGAGCCCCCGAAACCCCCTCCCCAACCCCCGCGGACCAAAGGCTATAGGCCACCGGCCTCAGTGACTATTTCCCGCGCTGCGCCGCTGGGCATTTCTTGATATTTTAGGGCAGGCCTCTGACGTAGCCTCCAACTGGGCACACGAGGACCCTCGAAAAGACTGTACCCATTTCCGACGCACAAAACCCCCGAACGCCCCTCCCCAACCCCCGCGGACCAAAGGCTATAGTCCACCGGCCTCGGTGACTATTTCACGCGCTGCGCCACTGGGCATTTCATGCATTTTAGGGCAGGCCCTGACCGTAGCCTCCCACTGGGCACGCGAGGACCCTCGAAAAGACTGTACCCATTTCCGACACCCAGAGCCCCCGAACGCCCCTCCCCAACCCCCGCGGACCAAAGGCTATAGCCCACCGGCCTCGGTGACTGTTTCACGCGCTGCGCCGCTGGACATTTCTTGCCATTTTAGGGCAGGCTTCTGACCGTAGCCTCCCACTGGGCACACGAGGACCCTCATAAAGACTGTACATATTTTCGATGACCAGAGCCCCTAAACCCTCCCCAACCCTCAAGGACCAAAGGCTTATAGCCCACCGCCTCATGATTATTTCACGCGCTGCGCCACTCGGCATTTATTGCCATTTTAGGGCAGGCCCTGACCGTAGCCTCCCACTGGGCACGCCAGGACCCTCGAAAAGACTGTACCCATTTCCGACACCCAGAGCCCCCGAACGCCCCTCCCCAACCCCCGCGGACCAATGGCTATAGCCCACCGGCCTCGGCGACTATTTCACGCGCTGCGCCGCTGGGCATTTCTTGCAATTTTAGGGCAGGCCGTCACCGTAGCCTCCCACTGGGAACGCGAGGACCCTCGAAAAGACTGTACCCATTTCCGACACCCAGAGCCCCCGAAAGCCACTCCCCAACCCCCGCGGACCAAAGGCTATAGCCCACCGGCCTCGGCGACTATTTCACGCCAGTTGGGCATGTCTTGTTATTTTAGGCAGGCTTCACCAGTAGCCTCCCACTGGGCACGCGAGGACCCTCGAAAAGACTGTACCCATTTCCGACACCAGAGCCCCCTAAACCCTCCCCAACCCCCGCGGACCAAAGGCTATAGCCCAGGGGCCTCGGTGACTATTTCACGCGCTGCGCCGCTAGGCATTTCTTGTCATTTTAGGGCAGGCCTCTGACCGTTGCCTCCCACGGGGCACACGAGGACCCTCGAAAAGACCGTACCCATTTCCGACGCCCCTCCCCAACCCCCGCGGACCAAAGGATATAGCCCACCGGCCTCGGCGACTATTTCATGCGCTGCGCCGCTGGGCATTTCTTGCCGTTTTAGGGCAGGCTTCTGACCGTATCCTCCCATCACACACGAGGGCCTCAAAGACTGTACCCATTTTCCACACCCAGAGCCCCCGAACGCCTCCCAACCCCTCATGACCAGCATTATAGCCCACCGCCCGTGACTATTTCACGCAGGCTGGCATTTCTTGCCATTTTAGGGCAGGCCCTGACCAGAGCCTCCCACTGGGCACGCCAGACCTCGAAAAGACTGTACCCATTTTCGACACCTGAGCACCAACGCCCCTCCGCAACCCCCATGACCAGGCTATAGCCCACCGCCTCAAGTGATTATTTCATGCGCAAGGCCATTGGCATTTCTTGCCATTTTAGGGCAGGCCTGACCAGTAGCCTCCCATGGCACACGAGGACCCTCAGAAGACTGTACCCATTTCCGATGACCAGAGCCCTCGAACCCCCTCACCAACCCCCGCGGACCAAAGGCTATAGCCCACCGCCTCGGGCGATTATTTCACGTGTTGCGCACTGGCATTTATTGCCATTTTAGGGCAGGCCTCGATCCAGAGCCTCCCACTGGCACGCCAGACCTCGAAAAGACTGTACCCATTTCCGACACCCAGAGCCCCCCAACGCCCCTCCCCACCCCGCATGACCAGGCTATAGCCCACCGGCCTCGGCGACTGTTTCACGCGCTGCGTCGCTGGACATTTCTTGCCATTTTAGGGCAGGTTTCTGACCGTAGTCTCCCATTGGGCACACGAGGACCCTCGTAAAGACTGTACCCATTTCCGACACCCAGAGCCCCCGAACGCCCCTCCCCAACCCCCGCATACCAAAGGCTATAGCCCACCGGCCTCGGCGACTATTTCACGCGCTGCGCCGCTGGACATTTCTTGCCATTTTAGGGCAGGCTTCTGACCGTAGCCTCCCAATGGACACACGAGGACCCTCGTTAAGGCTGTACCCATTTCCGATGAACAGAGCCCCCCAAAACCCCTCCCCAACCCCCGCGGACCTAAGGCTATAGCCCACCGGCCTCGGTGACTATTTCACGCGCTGCGCCGCTGGGCATTTCTTGCCATTTTAGGGCAGGCCCTGACCGTAGCCTCCCACTGTGCACGCGAGGACCCCCGAAAACACTGTACCCATTTCCGACACCCAGAGCCCCCGAACGCCCCTCCCCAACCCCCGCGGACCAAAGGCTATAGCCCACCGGCCTCGGCGACTATTTCACGCGCTGTGCCGCTGGGCATGTCTTGCCATTTTAGGGCAGGCTTCTGACCGTAGCCTCCCACTGGGCACGCGAGGACCCTCGAAAAGACTGTACCCATTTCCGACGACCAGAGCCCCCTAAACCCCCTCCCCAACCCCCGCGGACCAAAGGCTATAGCCCACCGGCCTCGGTGACTATTTCACGCGCTGCGCCGCTAGGCATTTCTTGCCATTTTAGGGCAGGCCCTGACCGTAGCCTCCCATCACACGCCAGACCTCGAAAAGACTGCACCTATTTCCCGACGCCTCCCAACCCCGCGAACCAAAGGATATAGCCCACTGCCTCGGCGATTATTTCACGCGCTTGGCCACATTACTTGCCGTTTTAGGGCAGGCTTCTGACCGTATCCTCCCACTGGGCACACGAGGACCCTCGTAAAGACTGTACCCATTTCCGACACCCAGAGCCCCCGAACGCCCCTCCCCAACCTCCGCATACCAAAGGCTATAGCCCACCGGCCTCGGCGACTATTTCATGCGCTGCGCCGCTGGGCATTTCTTGCCATTTTAGGGCAGGCTTCTGACCGTAGCCTCCCACTGGGCACACGAGGGCCCTCGAAAAGACTGTACCCATTTTCGACGGCAGAGCCCCCGAACCCCTCGCCAACCCCTCATGGACTAAAGGCTATAGCCCACCGGCCTCGGCGATTATTTCACGTGCGCTACTGGCAAGTATTTATTGCCATTTTAGGGCAGGCCCTGATCAGAGCCTCCCACCGGGCACGCCAGACCTCGAAAAGACTGTACCCATTTCCGACACCTGAGCCCCCGAACGCCCCTCCCCAACCCCTCATGACCAGCACATAGCCCACCGCCTCGGGCGATTGTTTCACGCGCCAAGGCCATGCTGGACATTTCTTGCCATTTTAGGGCAGGTTTCTGACCAGAGCCTCCCATTGGGCACACGAGACCTCAGAAGACTGTACCCATTTCCGATGACCAGAGCCCCCCAAACCCCTCGCCAACCCTCATGACCAAAGGCACATAGCCCACCGCCTCGGCGATTATTTCACGCGCTGCCATTGGCATTTTTGCCATTTTAGGGCAGTGCCCCTGACAGAGCCTCCCATCAAGGGCACGCGAGGACCCTCGAAATGACTGTACCCATTTCCGATGACCAGATCCCCCAAACCCCTCCCCAACCTCATGACCAACAGGCTATAGCCCACCGCCTCGTGACTATTTCACGCGCTGCGCCATGGCCATTTCTTGCCATTTTAGGGCAGGCCTCATCAGAGCCTCCCATCACGCCAGACCCTCGAAAAGACTAGACCCATTTTCGACAACCAGAGCACCAACGCCCTCCCAACCTCATGGACCAAAGGCTATAGCCCACCGCCTCGTGACTATTTCAAGCGCTGCCACTGGCATTTCTTGTCATTTTAGGCAGGCCTCTAATCAGCTCCTCCCACGGGGCACACGAGGACCCTCGAAAAGACTGTACCCATTTCCGACGCCCCTCCCCAACCCCCGCGGACCAAAGGCTATAGCCCACCGGCCTCGGTGACTATTTCACGCGCTGCGCCGCTGGGCATTTCTTGCCATTTTAGGGCAGGCTTCTGACCGTAGCCTCCCACTGGGCACACGAGGGCCCTCGAAAAGGCTGTACCCATTTGCGACGACCAGAGCCCCCTAAACCCCCTCCCCAACCCCCGCGGACCAAAGGCTATAGCCCACCGGCCTCGGTGACTATTTCACGCGCTGCGCCGCTGGGCATTTCTTGCCATTTTAGGGCAGGCCCTGACCGTAGCCTCCCACTGGGCACGCCAGGACCCTCGAAAAGACTGTACCCATTTTCGACACCCAGAGCACCCGAACGCCCCTCCCCAACCCCCGCGGACCAAAGGCTATAGCCCACCGGCCTCAGTGACTATTTCACGCGCTGCGCCGCTGGGCATTTCTTGCCATTTTAGGGCAGGCCCTGACCGTAGCCTCCCACTGGGCACACGAGGACCCTCGTAAAGACTGTACCCATTTCCGATGACCAGAGCCCCCGAAACCCCCTCGCCAACCCCCGCGGACCAAAGGCTATAGCCCACCGGCCTCGGCGACTATTTCACGTGCTGCGCCGCTGGGCATTTATTGCCATTTTAGGGCAGGCCCTGACCGTAGCCTCCCACTGGGCACGCCAGGACCCTCGAAAAGACTGTACCCATTTCCGACACCCAGAGCCCCCGAACGCCCCACCCCAACCCCCCCGGACCAAAGGCTATAGCCCACCGGCCTCGGCGACTATTTCACGCGCGGCGCCGCTGGACATTTATTGCCATTTTAGGGCAGGCTTCTGACCGGAGCCTCCCCCTGGGCACACGAGACCCTCAGAAGACTGTACCCATTTCCATGACCAGAGCCCCGAAACCCCTCGCCAACCCTCAAGGGACCAAAGGCTATAGCCCACCGGCCTCGGTGACTATTTCACGCGCTGCGCCGCTGGGCATTTCTTGCCATTTTAGGGCAGGCCCTGACCGTAGCCTCCCACTGGGCACGCCAGGACCCTCGAAAAGACTGTACCCATTTTCGACACCCAGAGCACCCGAACGCCCCTCCGCAACCCCTCATGACCAGGCTATAGCCCACCGCCTCAGTGACTATTTCACGAGTTGCGCTGGCATTTCTTGCCATTTTAGGGCAGGCCCTGACCAGCCTCCCACTGGGCACACGAGGACCCTCTAGAAGACTGTACCCATTTCATACGACAAGAGCCCCAAACCCCTCGCCAACCCCTCATGGACCAAAGGCTATAGCCCACCGGCCTCTGATTATTTCACGTGCGCTACTGGCATTTATTGCCATTTTAGGGCAGGCCCTGACCAGAGCCTCCCACTGGCACGCCAGACCTCGAAAAGACTGTACCCATTTCACACCCAGAGCCCCCAACGCCCCTCCCAACCCCCAAGCTGACCAGCACTATAGCCCACCGGCCTCGGGCGACTGTTTCACGCCATGCTGGGCATTTCCTGCCATTTTAGGAAGGTTTCAGACCGTAGCCTCCCACTGGGCACACGAGGACCCTCGAGAAGACTGTACCCATTTCCGACGACCAGAGCCCCAAACCCCTCGCCAACCCTCATGGACCAGCACATATAGCCCACCGGCCTCGGGCGATTATTTCACGCCACTGGCCACTGGCATTTCTTGCCATTTTAGGGCAGGCCCTGACCGTAGCCTCCCACTGGGCACGCGAGGACCCTCGAAAAGACTGTACGCATTTCCGATGACCAGATCCCCCAAACCCTCCCCAACCCTCATGACTAAAGGTTATAGCCCACCGGCCTTGTGACTATTTCACGCCACAAGGCCACTGGCATTTATTGCCATTTTAGGGCAGGCCCTGACCGTAGCCTCCCACTGGGCACACGAGGGCCCTCGAAAAGACTGTACCCATTTTCGACGACCAGAACCCCCTAAACCCCCTACCCAACCCCCGCGGACCAAAGGCTATAGCCCACCGGCCTTGGTGACTATTTCACGCGCTGCGCCGCTGGGCATTTCTTGCCATTTTAGGGCAGGCCCTGACCGTAGCCTCCCACTGGGCACGCGAGGACCCTCGAAAAGACTGTACCCATTTCCGACACCCAGAGCCCCCGAACGCCCCTCCCCAACCCCCGCGGACCAAAGGCTATAGCCCACCGGCCTCGGCGACTATTTCACGCGCTGCGCCGCTGGGCATTTCTTGCCATTTTAGGGCAGGCCCTGACCGTAGCCTCCCACTGGGCACACGAGGACCCTCGAAAAGACTGTACCCATTTCCGACGACCAGAGCCCCCTAAACCCTCCCCCCAACCCCCGCGGACCAAAGGCTATAGCCCACCGGCCTCGGTGACTATTTCACGCGCTGCGCCGCTGGGCATTTCTTGCCATTTTAGGGCAGGCCTCTGACCGTAGCCTCCCACTGGGCACACGAGGACCCTCGAAAAGACTGTACCCATTTCCGACGCCCCGCCCCAACCCCCGAGGACCAAAGGATATAGCCCACCGGCCTCGGCGACTATTTCACGCGCTGCGCCGCTGGGCATTTCTTGCCATTTTAGGGCAGGCTTCTGACCGTATCCTCCCACTGGGCACACGAGGGCCCTCGAAAAGACTGTACCCATTTGCACGCACTGAGCCCCCTAAACCCTCCCTAACCCCTCATGACCAAAGGCTATAGCCCACCGCCTGTGACTATTTCACGCTACTGCGCCACTGGCATTTCTTGCCATTTTAGGGCAGGCCTTGACCAGTAGCCTCCCATCACGCGAGGACCCTCGAAGACTGTACCATTTTCGACACCTGTGAGCCCCCAACGCCTCCCCAACCCTCATGACCAAAGGCACAGCCCACCGGCCTCGGTGACTATTTCACGCGCTGCGCCACTGGGCATTTCATGCATTTTAGGGCAGGCCCTGACCGAAGCCACCCACTGGGCACGCGAGGACCCACTAAAAGACTGTACCCATATCATACACCCAAAGCCCCCGAACGCCTCCCCAACCCCGCGGACCAACGGCTATAGCCCACCGCCCTCGGCGACTATTTCACGCGCTGCGCCGCTGGGCATTTCTTGCCATTTTAGGGCAGGCTTCTGACCGTAGCCTCCCACTGGGCACACGAGGACCCTCATAAAGACTGTACATATTTCAGTGAGCCCCCCAAACCCTCCCCAACCCCTCAAGGACCAAAGGCTATAGCCCACCGCCTCGGCGATTATTTCACGCGCTGCGCCATGGGCATTTCTTGTCGCTTTAGGGCAGGCTTGATCAGATCCTCCTCTCGGGCACACGAGGGCCTCAAACGACTGTACCCATTTTCGACACCAGAGCCCCGAACGCCCCTCCCAACCCCTCATGGACCAAAGGCATAGCCCACCGCCGGTGACTATTTCACGTTGCGCTACTGGCTTTTTCTTGCCATTTTAGGGCAGGCCCTGACCAGAGCCTACCATCACGCGAGGACCCTCGTAAAGACTGTACCCATTTCCACACCTGTGAGCCCCCGAACGCCCCTCCCCAACCCCCGCATACCAAAGGCTATAGCCCACCGGCCTCGGCGACTATTTCACGCGCTGCGCCGCTGGACATTTCTTGCCATTTTAGGGCAGGCTTCTGACCGTAGCCTCCCACTGGGCACACGAGGACCCTCGTAAAGAATGTACCCATTTCCGATGACCAGAGCCCCCGAAACCCTCTCCCCAACCCCCGCGGACCAAAGGCTATAGGCCACCGGCCTCAGTGACTATTTCCCACGCTGCGCCGCTGGGCATTTCTTGCTATTTTAGGGCAGGCCTCTGACGTAGCCTCCCACTGGGCACACGAGGACCCTCGAAAAGACTGTACCCATTTCCGACGCCCAAAGCCCCCGAACGCCCCTCCCCAACCCCCGCGGAACAAAGGCTATAGCCCACCGGCTTCGGCGACTATTTCACGCGCTGCGCCGCTGGGCATATCTTGCCATTTTAGGCAGGCTTCTGACCGTAGCCTCCCCCTGGGCACACGAGGACCCTCGAAAAGACTGTACCCATTTCCGACGCCCAAAGCCCCCGAACGCCCCTCCCCAACCCCCGCAGACCAAAGGCTATAGCCCACCTGCCTCGGTGACTATTTCACGCGCTCCGCCGCTGGGCATTTCTTGTCATTTTAGGGCAGGCCTCTGACCGTAGCCTCCCACGGGGTACACGAGGACCCTCGAAAAGACTGTACCCATTTCCGACGCCCCTCCCCAACCCCCGCGGACCAAAGGCTATAGCCCGCCGGCCTCGGCGACTATTTCACGCGCTGCGCCGCTGGACATTTTTTGCCATTTTAGGGCAAGCTTCTGACCGTAGCCTGCCACTGGGCACACGAGGACCCTCGAAAAGACTGTACCCATTTTCGACGACCAGAGGCCCCTAAACCCCCTCCCCAACCCCCGCGGACCAAAGGCTATAGCCCACCGGCCTCGGCGACTATTTGACGCGCTGCGTCGCTTGGAATTTCTTCCCATTTTAGGGCAGGCTTGTGACCGTAGCCTCCCACTGGGCACACGAGGACCCTCGAAAAGGCTGTACCCATTTCCAACCCACTGTAGAGCCCCAAACACCTTCCCAACCCCCGCTGGGCTATAGCCCACCTGCCTCGTGACTATTTCACGAGCTCACTGGCATTTCTTGTCATTTTAGGCAGGCCTCTGATCAGAGCCTCCCACGGGTACACGAGGACCCTCGAAAAGACTGTCCCCATTTCCGACGACCCTCCCCAACCCTCATGGACAAAGGTTATAGCTCACTGCCCTGGCGATTATTTCACGCTGCGCCACTGGCATGTTCATATTTTAGGGCAGTGCCTGATCAGAGCCTCCCACTGGGCACACGAGGACCCTCGAAAACACTGTACCCATTTCCGACGACCAGAGCCCCCGAAACACCTTCCCCAACCCCCACGGACAGAAGGCTATAGCCCACCGGCCTCGGCGACTATTTGACGCGCTGCGCCGCTTGGAATTTCTTGCCATTTTAGGTGCTTGTGACCAGAGCCTCCCACTGGCACACGAGGACCCTCGAAAAGGCTGTGTACCCATTTCACGACCGAGGCCCTCAAACCCTCCCCAACCCCTGACCAGCACTATAGCCCACCGCCTCGTGACTATTTCACGCTACTGTGTCAGCTGGGCATTTCTTGTCATTTTAGGGCAGTGCCTGATCAGAGGCCTCCCACGGGGCAGACGAGGACCCTCGAAAAGAATGTATCCATTTCCGACGCCCCTCCCCAACCCCTGCGGACCAAAGGCTATAGCCCACCGGCCTCGGTGACTGTTTCACGCGCTGCGCCGCTGGACATTTCTTGCCATTTTAGGGCAGGCTTCTGACCGTAGCCTCCCACTGGGCACACGAGGACCCTCGTAAAGACTGTACATATTTCTGATGACCAGAGCCCCCGAAACCCCCTCCCCAACCCCCGCGGACCAAAGGCTATAGCCCACCGGCCTCGGCGACTATTTCACGCGCTGCGCCGCTGGACATTTCTTGCCATTTTAGGGCAGGCTTCTGACTGTAGCCTCCCACTGGGCACACGAGGACCCTCGAAAAGACTGTACCCATTTCCGATGACCAGAGCCCCCGAAACCCCCTCCCCAACCCCCGCGGACCAAAGGCTATAGCCCACCGGCCTCAGTGACTATTTCCCGCGCTGCGCCGCTGGGCATTTCTTGATATTTTAGGGCAGGCCTCTGACGTAGCCTCCAACTGGGCACACGAGGACCCTCGAAAAGACTGTACCCATTTCCGACGCACAAAACCCCCGAACGCCTCCCAACCTCATGGGACCAGGCTATAGCCCACCGCCTTGTGATCGTTTCACGCGCTGCACTGACATTTCTTGCCATTTTAGGCAGTGCTTGACCGTAGCCTCCCACTGGGCACACTAGGACCCTCGAAAAGACTGTACCCATTTTCGATGACCAGAGCCCCGAAACCCCTCCCCAACCCCCGCGGACCAAAGGCTATAGCCCACCGGCCTCGGCGACTATTTCACGCGCTGCGCCGCTGGACATTTCTTGCCATTTTAGGGCAGGCTTCTGACCGTAGCCTCCCACTGGGCACACGAGGACCCTCAAAAAGACTGTACCCATTTCCGATGACCAGAGCCCCCGAAACCCCCTCCCCAACCCCCGCGGACCAAAGGCTATAGCCCACCGGCCTCGGTGACTATTTCCACAAGGCCATTGGCATTTCTTGATATTTTAGGCAGGCCTGACGAGCCTCCCATCAAGCACACGAGACCCTCGAAAAGACTGTACCCATTTCAAGCCCAAAGCCCTCAACGCCCCTCCCAACCCCTCAAGGACCAAAGGCTATAGCCCACCGCCTCGGCGATTATTTCACGCGCGCTGCTGGACATTTCTGTTATTTTAGGCAGGCTTCTGACCGTAGCCTCCCACTGGGCACACGAGACCCTCAGAAGAATGTACCCATTTCCCATGACCAGAGCCCCGAACCCTCTCCCCAACCCCTCGGGACCAAAGGCTATAGGCCACCGCCCTTGACTATTTCCACGCGCTCGGCATTTCTTGCTATTTTAGGGCAGGCCTCTGACGTAGCCTCCCACTGGGCACACGAGGACCCTCGAAAAGACTGTACCCATTTCCGACGCCCAAAGCCCCCGAACGCCCCTCCCCAACCCCCGCGGAACAAAGGCTATAGCCCACCGGCTTCGGCGACTATTTCACGCGCTGCGCCGCTGGGCATATCTTGCCATTTTAGGCAGGCTTCTGACCGTAGCCTCCCCCTGGGCACACGAGGACCCTCGAAAAGACTGTACCCATTTCCGACGCCCAAAGCCCCCGAACGCCCCTCCCCAACCCCCGCAGACCAAAGGCTATAGCCCACCTGCCTCAGTGACTATTTCACTCCGCCTGGCTGGCATTTCTTGTCATTTTAGGGCAGGCCTGACTGTAGCCTCCCACGGGTACATGAGGACCCTCAAAAGACTGTACCCATTTCCGACGCCTCCCCAACCCCCGCTGGACCAGCTATAGCCCACCGCCTCGGCGATTATTTCACGCGCCACGCGCTGGACATTTTTTGTTATTTTAGGCACGCCTGACCGTAGCTGCCATCAAGCACACGAGACCTCGAAAAGACTGTACCCATTTTCACGCACTGAGGCCCCTAAACCCTCCCCCAACCCTCATGGACCAAAGGCTATAGCCCACCTGCCTCGGCGATTATTTGACGCTACGGCCGCTTGAATTTCTTCCCATTTTAGGCAGTGCTTGTGACAGAGCCTCCCATTGGGCACACGAGGACCCTCGAAAAGACTGTACCCATTTCCGACGACCAGAGCCCCCGAAACACCTTCCCCAACCCCCGCAGACCAAAGGCTATAGCCCACCGGCCTCGGGGACTATTTCACGCGCTGCGCCGCTGGGCATTTCTTGGCATTTTAGGGCAGGCCTCTGACCGTAGCCTCCCACAGGGGACACGAGGACCTCAAAAGACTGTACTCCATTTCCAACGCCTCCCAACCTCAAGGGACTAAAGGCTATAGCCCACTGATTATTTCACGCGGCCGCTAGACATTTTTGCCATTTTAGGCAAGCTTTGACTGTAGCCTCCCATCAAGCACACGAGGACCCTCGAAAAGACTGTACCCATTTTCGACGCACCAGAGGCCCCTAAACCCTCCCCAACCCTCATGGACCAAAGGCTATAGCGCACCCCCATGACTTATTTCACGCTACATGGCTTGCATGTCTGGCCATTTTAGGGCAGGCTTCTGACCAGTAGTCTCCCACTGGGCACACGAGGACCTCGAAAAACTGTACCCATTTCCACCCACCAGAGCCCCAAACACCTTCCCCAACCTCATGGACAGAAGGTATAGCCCACCGCCTCGGCTGATTATTTGACGCGCTACCGCTTGGAATTTCTTGCCATTTTAGGCAGGCTTGTGACCAGAGCCTCCCACTGGGCACACGAGACCCTCGAAAAGGTTGTACCCATTTCCGCCACTGTGAGGCCCCAAACCCCTCCCCAACCCCGGACCAAAGGCTATAGCCCACCGCCTCGTGACTATTTCACGCTGGCCAGCCGCTGGCATTTCTTGTCATTTTAGGGCAGGCTCTGATCAGTAGCCTCCCACGGGCAGACGAGGACCTCGAAAAGAATGTATCCATTTCGACGCCCCCCAACCCCTCAAGGGACCAAAGGCTATAGCCCACCGCCTTGATTGTTTCCACGCATGCGCCTGGCTTGGACATTTCTTGCCATTTTTTAGGGCAGGCTCGACTGTAGCCTCCCACTGGGCACACGAGGACCCTCAGAAGACTGTACATATTTCTGATGACCAGAGCCCCAAACCCCTCCCCAACCCTCAAGGGACCAAAGGCTATAGCCCACCGCCTCGGCGATTATTTCACGCGGCGTCATTGACATTTCTTGCCATTTTAGGGGCTTGACCACCGTAGCCTCCCATCAAGTACACGAGGACCCTCAAAAGACTGTACCCATTTCCATCACCGAGCCCCGAACCCCTCCCAACCCCTCGGACCAAAGGCTATAGGCCACCGGCCTCAGTGACTATTTCCCACGCTGCGCCGCTGGGCATTTCTTGATATTTTAGGGCAGGCCTCTGACGTAGCCTCCAACTGGGCACACGAGGACCCTCGAAAAGACTGTACCCATTTCCGACGCACAAAACCCCCCAACGCCTCCCAACCCTCAAGGGATCAAAGCACATAGTCCACCGCCTCGTGACTATTTCACGCTGCGCCCATCAAGCATTTTATGCGATTTTAGTGGCAGGCCCTGACCGTAGCCTCCCATCTGGCACGCGATGACCCTCGAATAGACTGTACCCATTTCCGACACCCAGAGCCCCCGAAGCCCTCCCCAACCCCTCATGGACTAAAGGCTATAGCCCACCGCCTCGGTGGATCGCTTTCACGCGCTGGCGCCACATTGACATTTCACATTTTAGTGCTTCAATGAGCCTCCCACCGGGCACACGAGGACCCTCATAAAGACTGTACATATTTCATGACCAGAGCCTCAAACCCCTCCCCAACCCTCATGGACCAGGCTATAGCCCACCGCCCCATGATTATTTCACGCCATGTCATTGGACATTTTTTTGCCATTTTAGGCAGGCTTCTGACCGTAGCCTCCCACTGGCACACGAGGACCTCAGAAGAATGTACCCATTTCATGACCAGAGCCCCCAAACCTCTCCCTAACCCTCATGACCAAAGGCTATAGGCCACCGGCCTCAGTGACTATTTCCCACGCTGCGCCGCTGGGCATTTCTTGCTATTTTAGGGCAGGCCTCTGACGTAGTCTCCCACTGGGCACACGAGGACCCTCGAAAAGACTGTACCCATTTCCGACGCCCAAAGCCCCCGAACGCCCCACCCCAACCCCCGCGGAACAAAGGCTATAGCCCACCGGCTTCGGCGACTATTTCACGCGCTGCGCCGCTGGGCATATCTTGCCATTTTAGGCAGGCTTCTGACCGTAGCCTCCCCCTGGGCACACGAGGACCCTCGAAAAGTCTGTACCCATTTTCGACGACCAGAGCCCCCTAAACCCCCTCCCCAACCCCCGCGGACCAAAGGCTATAGCCCACTGCCTCGTGATTATTTCACTGCGCTACCATTGGGAATTTCTTGCCATTTTAGGGCAGGCCCTGACCGTAGCCTCCCACTGGGCACGCGAGGACCATCGAAAAGACTGTACCCATTTCCAACACCCAGAGCCCCCGAACGCCCCTCCCCAACCCCCGCGGACAAAAGGCTATAGCCCACCGGCCTCAGTGACTATTTCCCGCGCTGCGCTACTGTATTTTTGATATTTTAGGCAGGCTCTGACGAGCCTCCCACCGGGCACACGAGACCCTCAAAAGACTGTACCCATTTCCTGACGCCCAAAGCCCCGAACGCCCTCCCCAACGCCCGCGGACTAAAGGCTATAGCCCACCGCCTCGGCGATTATTTCACGCCATGCTGGCTGCACATTTCTTGCCATTTTAGGGCATGCTTGACCAGAGCCTCCCACTGGGCACACACGAGACCTCAGAAAGACTGTACCCATTTCATGACCAGAGCCCCTCAAACCCTCCCAACCCTCAAGGACTAAAGGCTATAGGCCACCGCCTCGTGACTATTTCCCCGCACAAGGCCATGCTTGATATTTAGGCAGGCCTCTGACGGCCTCCCACTGGGCAGACGAGGCTCCTCGAAACGACTGTACCCATTTCGACGCCCAAAGCCCCCGAACGCGCTTCTCCCAACCTCATGACCAAAGGCTATAGCCCACCGCCTCGGGCGATTATTTCACGCGCTGCACTGGCATGTCTTGCCATTTTAGGCAGGCTTCCTGACCGTAGCCTCCCATCGGGCACGCGAGACCTCGAAAGACTGTACCCATTTTCACGCCTGAGCCCCAACGCCCTCCCATCCCTCGGGACCAAAGGCTATAGCCCACCGCCTCGTGACTATTTCATGCGCTGCGCCACTGGGCATGTCTAGCTATTTTAGGCAGGCTCGACCAGAGCCTCCCACTGGGCACACACGAGACCTCGAAAAGACTGTACCCATTTCCGACGCCCAAAGCCCCGAACGCTTCTCCCAACCCCTCATGACCAAAGGCTATAGCCCACCGGCCTCGGCGACTATTTCACGCGCTGCGCCGCTGGGCATGGCTTGCCATTTTAGGCAGGCTTCTGACCGTAGCCTCCCACTGGGCACGCGAGGACCCTCGAAAAGACTGTACCCATTTTCGACGCCCAGAGCCCCCGAAACACCTTCCCCAACCCCCTCAGACCTAAGGCTATAGCCCACCGGCCTAGGCGACTATTTGACGCGCTGCGCCGCTTGGCATTTCTTGCCATTTTGGGGCAGGCTTCTGACCGTAGCCTCCCACTGGGCACACGAGGACCCTCGAAAAGACTGTACCCATTTCCAACGACCAGAGCCCCCGAAACACCTTCCCCAACCCCCGCAGACCAAAGGCTATAGCCCACCTGCCTCGGTGACTATTTCACGTGCTCCGCCGCTATGCATTTCTTGTCATTTTAGGGCAGGCCTCTGACCGTAGCCTCCCACGAGGTACACGAGGACCCTCGAAAAGACTGTACCCATTTCCGACGCCCCTCCCCAACCCCCGCGGACCAAAGGCTATAGTCACTGGCCTCGGCGATTATTTCACGCGCGCCGGCTGGACATTTTTGCCATTTTAGGGCAAGCTCTGATCAGAGGCCTCACATCAAGCACACGCGGACCCTCGAAAAGACTGTACCCATTTTCGTCGACCAGAGGCCCCTAAAACCCCTCCCCAACCCCCGCTGACCAAAGGCTATAGCGCACCAGCCTCATGACTATTTTTCACGCTACAGCTGGCATGTCTCATTTTAGGCGTGCTCTGACCGTAGCCTCCCATCGGGCACACGAGGACCCTCGAAAACACTGACCCATTTTCCGACGACCAGAGCCTCGAACACCTTTCCCCAACCCCTCACAGACTAAAGGCTATGGCCCACCGCCTGGCGATTATTTGACGCATGGCTTTGGAATTTCTTGCCATTTTAGGGCAGGCTCAGGATCAGAGCCTCCCACTGGGCACACGAGGACCCTCGAAAAGGCTGTACCCATTTCTGACGCCCAGAGCCCCCGAACCCCTCCCAACCCTCATGGACCAAAGGCACAGCCCACCGCCTCATGACTATTTCACGCTACTGTGCTGGACATTTCTTCTCATTTTAGGCAGTATCTGACTGTAGCCTCCCACTGGGCACACGAGGACCCTCAGAAGACTGTACCCATTTCCGATGACCAGAGCCCCTCAAACGCCTCCCAACCCCTCAAGGACCAAAGGCTATAGCCCACCGGCCTCGGCGACTATTTCACGCGCTGCGCCGCTGGGCATTTATTGCCATTTTAGGGCAGGCCTTGACCGTACCCTCCCACTGGGCACGCGAGGAACCTCGTAAAGACTGTACCCATTTCCGACACCCAGAGCCCCCGAACACCCCTCCCCAATCCTCATGACTATACTATAGCCCACCGGCCTCGGCGACTATTTCACGCGCTGGGCCGCTGGACATTTCTTCTCATTTTAGGGCAAGCTTCTGACCGTAGCCTCCCACTGGCCACACGAGTACCCTCGAAAAGACTGTACCCATTTCTGACGACCAGAGCCCCCGAAACCCCCTACCCAACCCCCGCGGACCAAAGGCTATAGCCCACCGGCCTCAGTGACTATTTCACGCGCTGCGCCGCTGGGCATTTCTTGTCATTTTAGGGCAGGACTCTGACCGTAGCCTCCCACGGGGCACACGAGGACCCTCGAAGAGACTGTACCCATTTCCGACGCGCCTCCCCAACCTCCGCGGACCAAAGGCTATAGACCACCGGCCTCGGCAACTATTTCACGCACATACTGGCTTGGCATTTTGCCATTTCAGGGCAGGCCCTGACCAGTAGCCTCCCATCACGCTGAGACCTCGAAAGACTGTACCCATTTCCGACACCTGAGCCCCGAACGCCCCTCCCCAACCCCTCTGAACTAAAGCATATAGCCCACTGCCTCGTGATAATTTCACGCGCACGCTGGCTGGCATTTCTTGCCATTTTAGGGCAGGCCCTGACCAGTAGCCTCCGATCCGGGCACACGAGGACCTCAAATAATCTGTACCCATTTCCGACGCCTAAAGCCCCGAACGCCTGCCCCAACCTCGGACCAAAGGCTACAGCCCACCGCCTCTGACACTTTCACGCGGCTGGCTGACATTTCTTGCCATTTTAGGGCAGGCTTGACCAGAGCCTCCCACTGGGCACACGAGGACCCTCAGAAGACTCAGTACCCATTTCCGGCGGCTGTGAGCCCCTAAACCCCCACCCCCAACCCTCATGACCAAAGGCTATAGCCCACCGGCCTCGGCGACTATTTCACGCGCTGCGCCGCTGGACATTTCTTCTCATCTTAGGGTAGGCTTCTGACCGTAGCCTCCGACTGGGCACAGGAGGACCCTCGAAAAGACTGTACCCATTTCCGACGACCAGAGCCCCCGAAACACCTTCCCCAACCCCCGCGGACCAAAGGTTATAGCCCACCGGCCTCGGCGACTATTTGACGCGCTGCGCCGCTTGGCATTTCTTGGCATCTTAGGGCAGGCTTCTGACCGTAGCCTCCCACTGGGCACACGAGGACCCTCGTAAAGACTGTACCCATTTTCGATGACCAGAGCCCCCGAAACCCCCTCCCCAACCCCCGCGGACCAAAGGCTATAGCCCACCGGCCTCGCTGACTATTTCTCGCGCTGCGCCGCTGGGTATTTCTTGCTATTTTAGGGCAGGCCTCTGACGTAGCCTCCCACTGGGCACACGAGGACCCTCGAAAAGACTGTACCCATTTCCGACGCCCAAATCCCCCGAACGCCCCTCCCCAACCCCGGCGGACCAAAGGCTATAGCCCACCGGCCTCGGCGACTATTTCACGCGCTGCGCCGCTGGACATTTCTTGCCATTTTAGGGCAGGCTTCTGACCGTAGCCTCCCACTGGGCACACGAGGACCCTCGTAAAGACTGTACCATTTCCGGCGACCAAAGCCTCAAACCCCTCCCCAACCCTCAAGGGACTAGGCTATAGCCCACCGCCTCATGACTATTTCACGCGCTGCACCGCTGGACATTTCTTCTCATCTTAGGGTAGGCTTCTGACCGTAGCCTCCGACTGGGCACAGGAGGACCCTCGAAAAGACTGTACCCATTTCACGCCAGTGAGCCCCTCAAACACCTTCCCAACCTCATGGACCAAAGGTTATAGCCCACTGCCTGTGACTATTCGACGCGGCGCTGGCTGGTATTTCTCATCTTAGGGCAGGCTTGACCAGTAGCCTCCCACTGGGCACACGAGGACCCTCAGAAGACTGCACTCCATTTTCGGCGACCAGAGCCCTCAAACCCTCCCAACCCCTCATGGGACCAAAGGTTATAGCCCACTGCCGGTGACTATTTCACGCTGCGCTTGGCATGTCTTTTCCATTTTAGGGCAGGCTTCGACTGTAGCCTACCACTGGGCACACGAGGACCCCTCGACAAGATCACCCATTTTCGACGACTGAGCCCCAAACACCTTCCCAACCCCGGACCAAAGGCTATAGCCCACTGCCTCGATTATTTCACGCGCTGGCCATTGGCATTTATTGCCATTTTAGGGCAGGTCCTGACCGTAGCCTCCCACTGGGCACTCGAGGACCCTCGAAAAGACTGTACCCATTTCCGACCCCCAGAGCCCCCTAACGCCCCTCCCCAACCCCCGCGGACCAAAGGCTATAGCCCACCGGCCTCGGCGACTATTTCACGCGCTGTACATTTCTTGTTATTTTAGGCAGGCTTCTGACCGTAGCCTCCCAAGCACACGAGACCTCAGAAGACTGTACCCATTTCCGATGACCAGAGCCCCCGAAAACCCCTCCCCAACCCCCGTGGACCAAAGGCTATAGGGCACCGGCCTCAGTGACTATTTCCCGCGCTGCGCCGCTGGGCATTTCTTGCTATTTTAGGGCAGGCCTCTGACCGTAGCCTCCCACTGGGCACACGAGGACCTTCGAAAAGACTGTACCCATTTCCGATGCCCAGAGCCCTCGAACGCCCCTCCCCAACCCCCGCGAACCAAAGGCTATAGCCCACCGGCCTAGGCGACTATTTCACGCGCTGCGCCGCTGGGCATGTCTTGCCATTTTAGGGCAGCCTTCTGACCGTTGCCTCCCACTGGGCACACGAGGACCCTCGAAAACACTGTACCCATTTTCGACGACCAGAGCCCCCGAAACACCTTCCCCAACCCCCGCAGACCAAAGCCTATAGCCCACCTGCCTAGGTGACTATTTCACGCGCTCCGCCGCTGGGCATTTCTTGCTATTTTAGGGCAGGCCTCTGACCGTAGCCTCCCACTGGGCACACGAGGACCTTCGAAAAGACTGTACCCATTTCCGATGCCCAGAGCCCCCGAACGCCCCACCCCAACCCCCGCGAACCAAAGGCTATAGCCCACCGGCCTCGACGACTATTTCACGCGCTGCGCCGCTGGGCATGTCTTGCCATTTTAGGGCAGCCTTCTGACCGTTGCCTCCCACTGGGCACACGAGGACCCTCGAAAACACTGTACCCATTTTCCGACGACCAGAGCCCCCTAAACCCCCTCCCCAACCCCCGCGAACCAAAGGCTATAGCCCACCGGCCTCGGCGACTATTTCACGCGCTGCGCCGCTAGGCATTTCTTGTCATTTTAGGGCAGGCCTTTGACCGTAGCCTCCCACGGGGCACACGAGGACCCTCGAAAAGACTGTACCCATTTCCGACGCCCCTCCCCAACCCCTCATGGACCAGGCTATAGCCCCCGGCCTCGGTGACTATTTCACGCAAGGCCACTGGGCATTTCTTGCCATTTTAGGGCAGTGCTTCTGACGTAGCCTCCCACTGGCACACGAGGGCCCTCAAAAGACTGTACCCATTTCCACCACCAGAGCCCCTAAACCCCTCCCCAACCCCCTGGACTAAAAGCTATAGCCACCGGCCTCGGCGATTATTTCACGCGCGCCATGGACATTTCTTTCTCATTTTAGGGTAGGCTTGACCAGAGCCTCCCAATGGGCACACGAGACCATCGAAAAGACTGTACCCATTTCCGACGACTGAGCCTCAAACACCTTCCCCAACCCCTGGGACCAAAGGTTATAGCCCACCGCCTCGGCGATTATTTGACGCGGCTGCGCCTTGGCATTTCTGCATCTTAGGCAGTGCTTGACCGTAGCCTCCCACTCACACGAGGACCCTCAGAAGACTGTACCCATTTCGGCGACCAGAGCCCCCAAACCCCTCCCAACCCTCATGACCAAAGGCTATAGCCCACTGCCCGGTGACTATTTCACGCGCTGCTCATGGCATGTCTTTCCATTTTAGGACAGCCTCGACCAGTAGCCTCCCACTGGGCACGCGAGGACCTCGAAAAGACTGTACCCATTTCCGACGCCCAGAGCCCCAAACACCTTCCCAACCCCTCAAAGGCTATAGCCCACCGCCTCGGCGATTATTTGACGCCGCTTGGCATTTCTTGTTATTTTGGGAGGCTTGACCAGCCTCCCACTGGCACACGAGGACCTCGAAAGCTTGTACCACCTCCACGCCCAGAGCCCTGTAACCTCCCTCCCAACCCTCATGGACCAAAGGCTATAGCCCACCGCCTCGTGACTATTTCACGCGCCATGCCACCTGGGCATGTCACATTTTAGGCAGGCTTCTGACCAGAGCCTCCCACGGGCACACGAGACCTCGACAAGACTGTACCCATTTTCGACGACCAGAGCCCCCGAAACACCTTCCCCAACCCCCGCAGACCAAAGGCTATAGCCCACCAGCCTAGGTGACTATTTCACGCGCTCCGCCGCTGGGCATTTCTTGTCATTTTAGGGCAGGCCTCTGACCGTAGCCTCCCACAGGGTACACGAGGACCCTTGAAAAGACTGTACCCATTTCCGACGCCTCCCAACCCCTCATGGGACCAAAGGCTATAGCCCACCGCCTCGACGATTATTTCACGCGCCATGCCGCTGGACATGTTTTGTTATTTTAGGGCAGGCTTCATCAGAGCCTCCCATCACACGAGGACCTCGAAAAGACTGTACCCATTTTCGACGACTGTGAGCCCCTAAACCCCTTCCCCACCCCCCCCGGACCAACGCCAATCGCCCGCCCGCTCGGCGACTATTTCACGCGCTGCGCCGCTGGGCATGTCTTGCCATTTTAGGACAAGCTGACCGTAGCCTCCCACTGGGCACGCGAGACCTCGAAAAGACTGTACCCATTTCCCACGCCTGAGCCCTCAAACACCTTCCCCAACCCCTCGCACCAGCACATAGCCCACCGCCTCGGCGATTATTTGACGTGTTGCGCTTGGCATTTCACATTTTGGGCAGGCTTGACCGTAGCCTCCCACTGGGCACACGAGGACCCTCGAAAAGACTGTACCCATTTCAGACGCCCAGCCCTGTAACCTCCCTCCCAACCTCATGACCAGGCTATAGCCCACCGGCCTGTGACTATTTCACGCTGCGCGCCACTTGGCATTTCTTGCCATTTTGGGCAGGCTTGACCGTAGCCTCCCACTGGGCACACGAGGACCCTCGAAAAGACTGTACCCATTTCAGACGCCCAGAGCCCCAGAACCTCCCTCCCCAACCCCCGCGGACCAAAGGCTATAGCCCACCGGCCTCGGTGACTATTTCACGCGCTGCGCCACTTGGCATTTCTTGCCATTTTGGGGCAGGCTTCTGACCGTAGCCTCCCACTGGGCACACGAGGACCCTCGAAAAGACTGTACCCATTTCCGACGCCCAGAGCCCCAGAACCTCCCTCCCCAACCCCCGCGGACCAAAGGCTATAGCCCACCGGCCTCGGTGACTATTTCACGCGCTGTGCCGCTGGGCATGTCTTGCCATTTTAGGACAGACTTCTGACCGTCGCCTCCCACTGGGCACGCGAGGACCCTCGAAAAGACTGTACCCATTTCCGACCCCCAGACCCCCCGAAACACCTTCCCCAACCCCCTCAGACCAAAGGCTATAGCCCACCGGCGTCGGCGACTATTTGACGCGCTGCGCCGCTTGGCATTTCTTGCCATTTTGGGACAGGCTTCTGACCGTAGCCTCCCACTGGGCACACGAGGACCCTCGAAAAGACTGTACCCATTTCCGACGCCCAGAGCCCCAGAACCTCCCTCCCCAACCCCCGCGGACCAAAGGCTATAGCCCACCGGCCTCGGTGACTATTTCACGCGCTGCGCCGCTGGACATTTCTTGCTATTTTAGGGCAGGCTTCTAACCGTAGCCTCCCACTGGGCACGCGAGGACCCTCAAAAAGACTGTACCCATTTCCGACACCCAGAGCCCCCGAACGCCCTTCCCCAAACCCCGCGGACCAAAGGCTATTGCCCACCGGCCTCGGCGACTATTTCACGCGCTGCGCCGCTGGGCATTTCGTGCTATTTTAGGGCAGGCCTCTGACCGTAGCCTCCCACTGGGCACACGAGGACCCTCGAAAAGACTGTACCCATTTCCGACACCTGAGCCCCGAACGCCCTCCCCAACCCTCATGACCAAAGGCTATTGCCCACCGCCTCGGCGATTATTTCACGCCATTGGCCGCTGGACATTTCTGTTATTTTAGGCCGGCTTGACCGTAGCCTCCCACTGGGCACACGAGACCTCAGAAGACTGTACCCATTTCCGATGACCAGAGCCCCCGAAACCCCCTCCCCAACCCCCGTGGACCAAAGGCTATAGGCCACCGGCCTCAGTGACTATTTCCCGCGCTGCGCCGCTGGGCATTTCTTGCTATTTCAGGGCAGGCCTCTGACCGTAGCCACCCACTGGGCACACGAGGACCCAAGAAAAGACTGTAACCATTTCCGACGCCCATAGCCCCCGAACGCCCCTCCCAACCCCTCATGGACCAAAGGCTATTGCCCACCGCCTCGGGCGATTATTTCACGCGCTGCGCCTGGCTGGACATTTCTTGTTATTTTAGGCCGGCTTGACCGAGCCTCCCACTGGGCACACGAGGACCCTCAGAAGACTGTACCCATTTCGATGACCAGAGCCCCTCAAACCCCTCCCAACCCCCTGGACCAGGCTATAGGCCACCGCCTGATTATTTCTCGCGCTGGCCATTGGCATTTCTTGCTATTTCAGGGCAGGCCTCTGATCAGAGCCACCCATCGGGCACACGAGGACCCTCAAAAGAATGTACCCATTTCCGACGCCCAAAGCCCCCGAACGCCCCTCCCCAACCCCCTCGGACCAAAGACTATAGCCCACCACCCGCGGCGACTATTTCACGCGCTGCGCCGCTGGGTATGTCTTGCCAGTTTAGGATGATTTTCTGACTGTCAAGGTCTCCATCGGGCACGCGAGGACCCTCAAAAGACTGTACCCATTTCCGACGCCTGAGAGCCCCAAACACCTTCCCAACCCCTCAGACCAGCATAGCCCACCGCCCAAGGCGATTATTTGACGCTGGCCACCGCTTGGTATTTCTTGCCATTTTGGGTAGGCTTGACCGTAGCCTCCCACCGGGACACGAGGACCCTCGAAAAGACTGTACCATTTCGACGCCCAGAGCCCTGTAACCTCCCTCCCCAACCTCATGGGACCAAAGGCTATAGCCCACCGCCTCGGTGACTATTTCACGCGGCTGGCATGTCTTGCTATTTTAGGCAGGCTTCTCGATCAGAGCCTCCCACCGGGCACACGAGGACCCTCGATAAGACTGTACCCATTTTCACGCACTCAGAGCCCCAAACACCTTCCCCAACCCCTGCAGACTCAAAGGCTATAGCCCACCAGCCCAGGTGACTATTTCACGCGCCCGCTGGGCATTTCTTGTCATTTTAGGGCAGGCCTCTGACCAGTAGCCTCCCATGTGGTACACGAGGACCCTTGAAAAGACTGCACCCATTTCCACGCCTCCCAACCCCGCTGGACCAAAGGCTATATAGCCCGCCGCCTCGACGACTATTTCACGCGCTGCCTGCTGGACACAGTTTTGTAATTTTAGGGCAGGCTTCTGACCGTAGCCTCCCACTGGGCACACGAGGACCCTCGAAAAGACTGTACCCATTTTCGACGACCAGAGCCCCCTAAACCCCTTCCCCAACCCCCGCGGACCAAAGGCTATAGCCCGCCCGCTCGGCGACTATTTCACGCGCTGCGCCGCTGGGCATGTCTTGCCATTTTAGGACAGGCTTCTGACCGTAGCCTCCCACTGGGCACGCGAGGACCCTCGAAAAGACTGTACCCATTTCCGACGCCCAGAGCCCCCGAAACACCTTCCCCAACCCCCTCAGACCAAAGGCTATAGCCCACCGGCCTCGGCGACTATTTGACGTGCTGCGCCGCTTGGCATTTCTTGCCATTTTGGGGCAGGCTTCTGACCGTAGCCTCCCACTGGGCACACGAGGACCCTCGAAAAGACTGTACCCATTTCAGACGCCCAGAGCCCCAGAACCTCCCTCCCCAACCCCTCATGGACCAGCATAGCCCACCGCCTCGTGACTATTTCACGCTGCGCCGCTGGGCATTTCTTGCATTTTGGGCAGGCTTCTGACCGTAGCCTCCCACTGGGCACACGAGGACCCTCGAAAAGACTGAGCCCATTTCCGACGCCTGAGCCCTGTAACCTCCTCCCCAACCCTCATGACTAAAGCACAGTAGCCCACCGCCCTGGTGACTATTTCACGCTGTTGCGCCACTTGGCATTTCTGCCATTTGGGCAGGCTTCGACCAGTAGCCTCCCACTCGGGCACACGAGGACCTCGAACAGACTGTACTCCATTTCACGCCCAGAGCCCTGTAACCTCCTCCCCAACCCTCATGGACCAAAGGTTATAGCCCACTGCCCTTGGTGACTATTTCACTACTGTGCCGCTGGGCATGTCTTGCCATTTTAGGACAGATTGACCTTCGCCTCCCATCACGCGAGACCTCGAAAAGACTGTACCCATTTCCGACCCCTGCACTTCAAACACCTTCCCCAACCCCTGCACTAAAGGCTATAGCCCACCGCTGGCGATTATTTGACGCTGGCCATGGCATTGGCATTTGCCATTTTGGGACAGGCTTGACTCAGTAGCCTCCCACTGGGCACACGAGGACCTCGAAAAGACTGTACCCATTTCCCACGCCCAGAGCCCCGTAACCTCCCTCCCAACCCCTCATGACCAAAGGCTATAGCCCACCGCCTTGGTGACTATTTCACGCGGCCATGCCGCTGACATTTCTTGTTATTTTAGGGCAGGCTTCTAACTGTAGAGCCTCCCACTGGCACGCTGAGACCCTCGAAAAGACTATACCCATTTCCGACACCTGTGAGCCCCCGAACGCCCCTCCCCAACCCCCGCGGACCAAATGCTATTTCCCACCGCCCCATGATTATTTCACGCGGCTGCTGGACATTTCTTGCCATTTTAGGGCAGGCTTCTGACCGTAGCCTCCCACTGGGCACACGAGGACCCTCGAAAAGACTGTACCCATTTCCGACACCCAGAGCCCCCGAACGCCCCACCCCCACCCCCCCGGACCAAAGGCGATAGCCCACCCGCCGCGGCGACTATTTCACGCGCTGCGCCGCTGGGCAATTCGTGGCATTTTAGGGCCGGCTTCTGACCGTAGCCTCCCACAGGGCACACGAGGCCTCAGAAGACTGTACCCATTTCCGATGACCAGAGCCCCCGAAACCCCCTCCCCAACCCCCGTGGACCAAAGGCTATAGGCCACCGGCCTCAGTGACTATTTCCCGCGCTGCGCCGCTGGGCATTTCTTGCTATTTCAGGGCAGGCCTCTGACCGTAGCCACCCACTGGGCACACGAGGACCCTCGAAAAGAATGTACCCATTTCCGACGCCCAAAGCCCCCGAACGCCCCTCCCCAACCCCCGCGGACCAAAGGCTATAGCCCACCGGCCTCGGCGACTATTTCACGCGCTGCGCCGCTGGACATTTCTTGCTATTTTAGGGCAGGCTTCTGACCGTAGCCTCCCACTGGGCACACGAGGACCCTCGTAAAGACTGTACCCATTTCTGATGACCAGAGCCCCCGAAACCCCCTCCCCAACCCCCGTGGACCAAAGGCTATAGGCCACCGGCCTCAGTGACTATTTCCCGCGCTGCGCCGCTGGGCATTTCTTGCTATTTCAGGGCAGGCCTCTGACCGTAGCCACCCACTGGGCACACGAGGACCCTCGAAAAGAATGTACCCATTTCCGACGCCCAAAGCCCCCGAACGCCCCTCCCCAACCCCCGCGGACCAAAGACTATAGCCCACCACCCTCGGCGACTATTTCACGCGCTGCGCCGCTGGGTATGTCTTGCCATTTTAGGACAGACTTCTGACCGTCGCGTCCCACTGGGCACGCGAGGACCCTCGAAAAGACTGTACCCATTTCCGACGCCCAGAGCCCCCGAAACACCTTCCCCAACCCCCTCAGACCAAAGGCTATAGCCCACCGGCCTCGGCGACTATTTGACGCGCTGCGCCGCTTGGCATTTCTTGCCATTTTGGGGAGGCTTCTGACCGTAGCCTCCCACTGGGCACACGAGGACCCTCGACAAGACTGTACCCATTTTCGACGACCAGCCCCTGTAACCTCCTCCCAACCCCTCAAGGGACCAAAGGCTAGTAGCCCACCTGCCCTTGACTATTTCACGCGCTGCGCACTGGCATGTCTTGCCATTTTAGGGCAGGCTTCTGACCGTAGCCTCCCACTGGGGACACGAGGACCCTCGAAAAGACTGTACCCATTTTTGACGACCAGAGCCCCCGAAACACCTTCCCCAACCCCCGCAGACCAAAGGCTATAGCCCACCTGCCTAGGTGACTATTACACGCGCTCCGCCACTGGGCATTTCTTGTCATTTTAGGGCAGGCCTCTGACCGTAGCCTCCCACAGGGTACACGAGGACCCTTGAAAAGACTGTACCCATTTCCGACGCCCCTCCCCAACCCCCGCGGACCAAAGGCTATAGCCCGCCGGCCTCGGCGACTATTTCACGCGCTGCGCCGCTGGGCATGTCTTGCCATTTTAGAGCAGGCTTCTGACCGTAGCCTCCCACTGGGGACACGAGGAACCTCGAAAAGACTGTACCCATTTTTGACGACCAGAGCCCCCGAAACACCTTCCCCAACCCCCGCAGACCAAAGGGTATAGCCCACCTGCCTAGGTGACTATTTCACGCGCTCCGCCACCGGACATTTCTTGTCATTTTAGGGCAGGCCTCTGACCGTAGCCTCCCACAGGGTACACGAGGACCCTTGAAAAGACTGTACCCATTTCCGACGCCCCTCCCCAACCCTCATGACCAGCATTATAGCTCGCCGGCCTCGGCGATTATTTCACGCGCGGCCGCTGGACATGTTTTTGCCATTTTAGGGCAGGCTTGACCGTAGCCTCCCATCGGGCACACGAGGACCCTCCAAAAAGACTGACCCATTTTCACGACTGTGAGCCCCTAAACACCTTCCCCAACCCCCGCGGACCAAAGGCTATAGCCCACCGGCCTCGGCGACTATTTCACGCGCTGCGCCGCTGGGCATTTCTTGCCATTTTAGGGCAGGCCCTGACCGTAGCCTCCCACTGGGCACGCGAGGACCCTCGAAAAGACTATACCCATTTCCGACACCCAGAGCCCCCGAACGCCCCTCCCCAACCCCCGCGGACCAAAGGCTATAGCCCACCGGCCTCGGCGACTATTTCACGCGCTGCCATTGACATTTCATTATTTTAGGGCAGGCTACTGACCGTAGCCTCCCACTGGGCACACGAGGACCCTCGAAAAGACTGTACCCATTTCCGACGCCCAGAGCCCCCGAACGCCCCTCCCCAACTCCCGCGAACTGGTTATAGCTCACTGCCCGGCGATTATTTCACGCGCTGCGCTGGACATGTTTTTATTATTTTAGGCAGGCTTGACCGTAGCCTCCCACCGGGCACACGAGGACCCTCCAAAAGACTGCACTCCATTTTCACGCACTGTGAGCCCCCTAAACACCTTCCCCAACCCCCGCGGACCAAAGGCTATAGCCCACCGGCCTCGACGACTATTTCACGCGCTGCGCCGCTCGGCATTTCTTGCCATTTTAGGGCAGGCCTCTGACCGTAGCCTCCCACAGGGTACACGAGGACCCTTGAAAAGACTGTACCCATTTCCGACGCCCCTCCCCAACCCCCGCGGACCAAAGGCTATAGCCCGCCGGCCTCGGCGACTATTTCACGCGCTGCGCCGCTGGACATGTTTTGCCATTTTAGGGCAGGCTTCTGACCGTAGCCTCCCACTGGGCACACGAGGACCCTCCAAAAGACTGTACCCATTTTCGACGACCAGAGCCCCCTAAACACCTTCCCCAACCCCCGCGGACCAAAGGCTATAGCCCACCGGCCTCGACGACTATTTCACGCGCTGCGCCGCTCGGCATTTCTTGCCATTTTAGGGCAGGCCCTGACCGTAGCCTCCCACTGGGCACGCGAGGACCCTCGAAAAGACTATACCCATTTCCGACACCCAGAGCCCCCGAACGCCCCTCCCAACCCTCATGGACCAAAGGCTTATTGCCCACCGCCTCGGCGATTATTTCACGCGCGCTACGGCTGGGCATGTCTTCCCATTTTAGGGCAGGCTTCTGACCGTAGCCTCCCACTGGGCACACGAGGACCCTCAAAAAGACTGTACCCATTTCCGACGCCCAGAACCCCCGAACGCCCCTCCCCAACCCCTGCGGACCAAAGGCTATTGCCCACCGGCCTCGGCGACTATTTCACGCGCTGCGCAGCTGGGCATGTCTTGCCATTTTAGGGCAGGCTTGTGACCGTGGCCTCCCACTGGGCACACGAGGACCCTCGAAAAGACTGTACCCATTTCCGACGACCAGAGCCCCCGAAAAACCCTCCCCAACCCCTGTGGGACCAAAGGCTATAGGCCACTGCCTCATGACTATTTCCGCGCTGCGCTGGCTGGGCATTTCTTGCTATTTCAGGGCAGGCCTCTGACCGTAGCCACCCACTGGGCACACGAGGACCCTCGAAAAGAATGTACCCATTTCCGACGCCCAAAGCCCCCGAACGCCCCTCCCCAACCCCCGCGGACCAAAGGCTATTGCCCACCGGCCTCGGCGACTATTTCACGCGCTGCGCCGCTGGACATTTCTTGCTATTTTAGGGCCGGCTTCTGACCGTAGCCTCCCACTGGGCACACGAGGACCCTCGTAAAGACTGTACCCATTTCCGATGACCAGAGCCCCCGAAACCCCCTCCCCAACCCCCGTGGACCAAAGGCTATAGGCCACCGGCCTCAGTGACTATTTCCCGCGCTGCGCCGCTGGGCATTTCTTGCTATTTCAGGGCAGGCCTCTGACCGTAGCCACCCACTGGGCACACGAGGACCCTCGAAAAGAATGTACCCATTTCCGACGCCCAAAGCCCCCGAACGCCCCTCCCCAACCCCCGCGGACCAAAGACTATAGCCCACCACCCTCGGCGACTATTTCACGCGCTGCGCCGCTGGGTATGTCTTGCCATTTTAGGACAGACTTCTGACCGTCGCGTCCCACTGGGCACGCGAGGACCCTCGAAAAGACTGTACCCATTTCCGACGCCCAGAGCCCCCGAAACACCTTCCCCAACCCCCTCAGACCAAAGGCTATAGCCCACCGGCCCCATGATTATTTGACGCTACCGCTTGGCATTTCTTGCCATTTTGGGGTAGGCTTCTGACCGTAGCCTCCCACTGGGCACACGAGGACCCTCGAAAAGACTGTACCCATTTCTGACGCCCAGAGCCCCAGAACCTCCCTCCCCAACCCCCGCGGACCAAAGGCTATAGCCCACCGGCCTCGGTGACTATTTCACGCGCTGCGCCGCTGGGCATGTCTTTCCATTTTAGGGCAGGCTTCTGACCATAGCCTCCCACTGGGCACACGAGGACCCTCGACAAGACTGTACCCATTTTCGACGACCAGAGCCCCCGAAACACCTTCCCCAACCCCCGCGGACCAAAGGCTATAGCCCACGGGCCTCGGCGACTATTTCACGCGCTCCGCCGCTGGGCATTTCTTGTCATTTGTGTGCCTGAGCTCTCCCATGTGGCAGACACGAGGACCCTTGAAAAGACTGTACCCATTTCCGACGCCCCTCCCCAACCCCCGCGGACCAAAGGCTATAGCCCGCCGGCCTCGACGACTATTTCACGCGCTGCGCCGCTGGACATGTTTTGCCATTTTAGGGCAGGCTTCTGACCGTAGCCTCCCACTGGGCACACGAGGACCCTCGAAAAGACTGTACCCATTTTCGACGACCAGAGCCCCCTAAACCCCTTCCCCAACCCTCATGGGACTAAAGGCTATAGCCCGCCCTGGCGACTTATTTCCACGCTGCGCCGCTGGGCATGTCTTGCCATTTTAGGACAAGCTTGACAATCAGAGCCTCCCACTGGGCACGCGAGGACCTCGAAAGATCTGTACCTACTTCCCACGCCTGTGAGCCCTCAAACACCTTCCCCAACCCCCTCATACTAAAGGCTATAGCCCACCGGCCTCGGCGACGATATGACGTGTTGCGCCGCTTGGCATTTCTTGCCATTTTAGGGCACGATTCTGACCGTAGCCTCCCACTGGGCACACGAGGACCCTCGAAAGACTCAGACTCCATTTCAGACGCCCAGAGCCCTGTAACCTCCTCCCAACCCTCATGGGACTGGCTATAGCCCACCGGCCTCGGTGACTATTTCACGCGCTGCGCCACTTGGCATTTCTTGCCATTTTGGGGCAGGCTTCTGACCGTAGCCTCCCACTGGGCACACGAGGACCCTCGAAAAGACTGTACCCATTTCCGACGCCCAGAGCCCCAGAACCTCCCTCCCAACCTCATGGGACCAGCACAGGCCCACCGGCCTCGGTGACTATTTCACGCGCTGCGCCACTTGGCATTTCTTGCCATTTTGGGGCAGGCTTCTGACCGTAGCCTCCCACTGGGCACACGAGGACCCTCGAACAGACTGTACCCATTTCCGACGCCCAGAGCCCCAGAACCTCCCTCCCCAACCCCCGCGGACCAAAGGCTATAGCCCACCGGCCTATGGACTATTTCACGCTGTCACTTGGCATGTCTTGCCATTTTAGATGACTTGACCTTCGCCTCCCACTGGCACGCGAGACCCTCGAAAAGACTGTACCCATTTCCGACCCCTGCACTTCAAACACCTTCCCCAACCCCCTCAGACCAAAGGCTATAGCCCACCGGCGTCGGCGACTATTTGACGCGCTGCGCCGCTTGGCATTTCTTGCCATTTTGGGACAGGCTTCTGACCGTAGCCTCCCACTGGGCACACGAGGACCCTCGAAAAGACTGTACCCATTTCCGACGCCTGTGAGCCCTCGTAACCTCCTCCCCAACCCCGCATGGACTAGTTATATAGCCCACCGGCCTCGGTGACTATTTCACGCGCTGCGCCGCTGGACATTTCTTGCTATTTTAGGGCAGGCTTCTAACCGTAGCCTCCCACTGGGCACGCGAGGACCCTCGAAAAGACTATACCCATTTCCGACACCCAGAGCCCCCGAACGCCCCTCCCCAACCCCCGCGGACCAAAGGCTATTGCCCACCGGCCTCGGCGACTATTTCACGCGCTGCGCCGCTGGACATTTCTTGCTATTTTAGGGCCGGCTTCTGACCGTAGCCTCCCACTGGGCACACGAGGACCCTCGAAAAGACTATACCCATTTCCGACACCCAGAGCCCCCGAACGCCCCTCCCCAACCCCCGCGGACCAAAGGCTATTGCCCACCGGCCTCGGCGACTATTTCACGCGCTGCGCCGCTGGACATTTCTTGCTATTTTAGGGCCGGCTTCTGACCGTAGCCTCCCACTGGGCACACGAGGACCCTCGTAAAGACTGTACCCATTTCCGATGACCAGAGCCCCCGAAACCCCCTCCCCAACCCCCGTGGACCAAAGGCTATAGGCCACCGGCCTCAGTGACTATTTCCCGCGCTACTGGCCTGGCATTTCTTGCTATTTCAGGGCAGGCCTCAGACCGTATCCACCCACCGGGCACACGAGGACGCTCGAAAAGAATGTACCCATTTCCACGCCCAAAGCCCCGAACGCCCTCCCCAACCCTCATGGGACCAAAGGCTATTGCCCACCGCCTCGGGCGATTATTTCACGCTACCGCTGGACATTTCTTGTTATTTTAGGGCCGGCTTCGACCGTAGCCTCCCACTGGGCACACGAGACCCTCAGAAGACTGTACCCATTTCTGATGACCAGAGCCCCAAACCCCTCCCAACCCCTGTGACCAAAGGCTATAGGCCACCGCCTCATGACTATTTCCCGCTGCGCCACTGGCATTTCTTGCTATTTCTGTGGCAGGCCTGACCGTAGCCACCCATCGGGCACACACGAGGACCCTCGAAAAGACTGTACCCATTTCCGACGCCCAAAGCCCCCGAACGCCCCTCCCCAACCCCCGCGGACCAAAGACTATAGCCCACCACCCTCGGCGACTATTTCACGCCTGCGTCATGTATGTCTTGCCATTTTAGGACAGACTTGACTGTCATTCCCATCGCACGCGAGGACCCTCGAAAAGACTGTACCCATTTCCGACGCCCAGAGCCCCCGAAACACCTTCCCCAACCCCCTCAGACCAAAGGCTATAGCCCACCGGCCTCGGCGACTATTTGACGCGCTGCGCCGCTTGGCATTTCTTGCCATTTTGGGGCAGGCTTCTGACCGTAGCCTCCCACTGGGCACACGAGGACCCTCGAAAAGACTGTACCCATTTCCGACGCCCAGAGCCCCAGAACCTCCCTCCCCAACCCCCGCGGACCAAAGGCTATAGCCCACCGGCCTCGGTGACTATTTCACGCGCTGCGCCGCTGGGCATGTCTTGCCATTTTAGGGCAGGCTTCTGACCGTAGCCTCCCACTGGGGACACGAGGACCCTCGAAAAGACTGTACCCATTTTTGACGACCAGAGCCCCCGAAACACCTTCCCCAACCCCCGCAGACCAAAGGCTATAGCCCACCTGCCTAGGTGACTATTTCACGCGCTCCGCCACTGGGCATTTCTTGTCATTTTAGGGCAGGCCTCTGACCGTAGCCTCCCACAGGGTACACGAGGACCCTTGAAAAGACTGTACCCATTTCCGACGCCCCTCCCCAACCCCTCATGGACCAGTTATTATAGTCACGGGCTCGGCGATTATTTCACGCGCGCCTGGGCATGTCTTGCCATTTTAGAAAGGTGCTGCCTGAATGTAGCCTCCCACTGGGGACACGAGGAACCTCGAAAAGACTGTACCCATTTTTGACGACCAGAGCCCCCGAAACACCTTCCCCAACCCCCGCAGACCAAAGGGTATAGCCCACCTGCCTAGGTGACTATTTCACGCGCTCCGCCACCGGACATTTCTTGTCATTTTAGGGCAGGCCTCTGATCAGGGCCTCCTGCCTGTGGTACACGAGGACCTTGAAAGACTGTACCCATTTCCGACGCCCCTCCCCAACCCCTCATGACCAGTTATAGTCACCGGCTGCCTCGATTATTTCCCCACGCGCAATACCGCTGGACATGTTTTGCCATTTTAGGGCAGGCTTCTGACCGTAGCCTCCCACTGGGCACACGAGGACCCTCCAAAAGACTGTACCCATTTTCGACGACCAGAGCCCCCTAAACACCTTCCCCAACCCCCGCGGACCAAAGGCTATAGCCCACCGGCCTCGACGACTATTTCACGCGCTGCGCCGCTCGGCATTTCTTGCCATTTTAGGGCAGGCCCTGACCGTAGCCTCCCACTGGGCACGCGAGGACCCTCGAAAAGACTATACCCATTCTCACACCTGTGAGCCCCCGAACGCCTCCCAACCCTCAGGACCAAAGGCTATAGCCCACCGCCTTGGCTGACTATTTCACGCTGCGCCTGTACATTTCTTACTATTTTAGGGCAGGCTTCGACCGTAGCCTCCCACTGGCACACGAGACCTGAAAAGACTGTACCCATTTCGACGCCTGAGCCCTCGAACGCCCCTCCCCAACTCCCGCGAACCAAAGTTATAGCCCGCTGCCTCGCGATTATTTCACGCGCTGGCCATTGGACATGTTTTGCTATTTTAGTATGTGCTTGACCGTAGCCTCCCACTGGGCACACGAGACCTCCAAAAGACTGTACTCATTTTCACGACCAGAGCCCCTAAACACCTTTCCCCAACCTCGCTGGACTAAAGGCTATAGCCCACCGCCTCGACGACTATTTCACGCTGGCTGCATTTCTTGCTATTTTAGGGCAGGCCTCTGATCAGAGCCTCCCACATGGTACACGTGAGGACCCTTGAAAGACTCAGTACCCATTTCCGACGCCCCTCCCCAACCCCTCATGGACCCAGCACAGGCCTGGCCGGCTCCCACATGACTATTTTCCACGCCATGTTGACCATTGGCATGTTCACTATTTTAGTATGTGCTTCCGACCGTAGCCTCCTAATCGGGCACACGAGGACCCTCCAAAAGACTGTACCCATTTACGCCCCGAGCCCCTAAACACCTTCCCCACCCCCCGCTGACAAATGGCTATAGCCCACCGCCTCGACGATATTCGGGCGGGCTACTGGCATTTCTTGCCATTTTAGGGCAGGCCCTCGATCAGAGTTTCCCACTGGGCACGCGAGGGACCTCAAAAAGACTATACCCATTTCGACACCCAGAGCCCCGAACGCCCCCTCTCCCCAACCCCCTCATGGGACCAAAGGCTATAGCCCACCGGCCTCGGCGATTATTTCACGCGCCAAGTATGTCTTGCCATTTTAGGCAGCCTTCGACTGCTTCTCCCACCTGGGCACACGAGGACCCTCGAAAACACAGACCCATTTTCATCTACCTGTGAGCCCCTAAACCCCTCCCAACCTCAAAGGCTATAGCCCACCGCCCTTCGGTGATTATTTCACGCGCGCTGCTCGCTTGGCATGTCTTGCCATTTTAGGGACACGCTTGACCGTAGCTCTCCCACGGGCACGCGAGACCCTCGAAAAGACTCACTACCCATTTCTCACGCCCAGAGCCCCAAACCCTCCCCAACCCTCCGTGGACCAAAGGCTATAGCCACCGCCTCTGACTATTTCTGCGCTAGCCGCTTCGGCATTTCTTGCTATTTCAGGGCAGGCCTGACCGTAGCCTCCCACTGGGCACACGAGACCTCGAAAAGACTGTACCCATTTCACGCCCAGCCCCGAACGCCTCCCCAACCCCCGACAAAGGCTATAGGCCACCTGCCTCAGGATTATTTCCCATACTGGCATTTCTTGTTATTTTAGGCAGGCTTCTGACAGTAGCCTCCCACTGGGCACGCGAGGACCCTCGAAAAGACTATACCCATTTCCGACACCCAGAGCCGCCGAACCCCTCTCCCCAACCCCCGCGGACCAAAGGCTATGGCCCACCGGCCTTGCCGACTATTTCACGCACGCGCCATTGGCATGTCTCTATTTTGGGGCAGGCTTGACCGTAGCCTCCCACCGGGCACACGAGACCTCGAAGATCAGTACCCATTTCTGACGCCCAGAGCCCTGTAACCTCCTCCCCAACCCCGCTGACTGGGGCACATAGCCCACCGGCCCTTGGTGACTATTTCACTGCGCCATTGGCATGTCTTGCCATTTTAGGGCAGGCTTCGACCGAGCCTCCCAGTGGGCACAAGAGGACCCACGAAAAGACTGTACCCATTTTCACGACCACTGTAGCCCCTAACCCCCTTCCCCAACCCCCGCGGACTAAAGGCTATAGCCCACCAGCCTCAGCGACTATTTCACGCGCTGCGCTGGCATGTCTCTCCATTTTGGGGCAGGCTTCTGACCGTAGCCTCCCACTGGGCACACGAGGACCCTCGAAAAGACTGTACCCATTTCAGACGCCTGTGAGCCCCAACCTCCTCCCAACCCCCTGGACCAGCACATAGCCCACCGCCTTGGTGACTATTTCACGCTGCGCCTGGCGCATGTCTTGCTATTTAGGCAGGCTTGACCAGAGCCTCCCAATGGGGACACGAGGACCTCGAAAGATTGTACCCATTTTCACGACACTGTGAGCCCCAAACACCTTCCCCAACCCCCGCAGACCAAAGGCTATAGATACCTGCCTAGGTGACTATTTCACGCGCTCCGCCACTGGGCATTTCTTGTCATTTTAGGGCAGGCCTCTGACCGTAGCCTCCCACAGGGTACACGAGGACTCTTGAAAAGACTGTACCCATTTCCGACGCCCCTCCCCAACCCCCGCGGACCAAAGGCTATAGCCCGCCGGCCTCGACGACTATTTCACGCTGGCCATTGGACATGTTTTATTATTTTAGCAGGCTTTGACTGTAGCCTCCCACTGGGCACACGAGACCTCGAAAAGACTGTACCCATTTTCACCACCAGAGCCCCTAAACCCCTTCCCCAACCCCTCATGACCAAAGGCTATAGCCCACCAGCCCTGGCTGATTATTTCACGCCATGGCATGTTCATTATTTTAGGGCAGGCTTGACCGTAGCCTCCCAATCGGGCACACGAGGACCCTCGAACACTGTACCCATTTCCGACGACTGAGCCTCAAACACCTTCCCAACCTCATGACCAAAGGCTATAGCCCACCGCCTCATGGATTATTTCACGCGCTGCGCCCGCTTGGTATTTCTTCCATTTTAGGCAGGCTTGTAGACCGTAGCCTCCCACTGGGCACATGAGGACCCCGAAAGGCTGTACCCATTTCTGACGACACTGAGCCTCCTGAACCCCTCACCAACCCCTCATGACCAGTATTATAGCTCACCGGCCCGGTGACTATTTCACCATGCGCTGTTGGTCATTCCTTGTCATTTTAGGTAGGCCTCTGATCAGAGCCTCCCACGGGCACACGAGACCCTCAAAAGAATGTACCCATTTCCGACGCCTCCCAACCCTCAAGGGACTAAAGGCATATAGCCCACCCTCGGTGACTATTTCACGCCCGCGCTACTGAGCATTTCTTGCCATTTTAGGGCAGGCCTCGACCGCAGCTTTCCCACTGCAAGCGAGGACCCTCGAAAAGACTGTACCCATTTCCTACACCTGTGAGCCCCGAACGCCTTCCCCAACCATCATGACCAAAGGCTATAGCCCACCGGCCTCGGCAACTATTTCACGCGCTGCACCGCTAGACATTTCTTCTCATTTTAGGGCAGGCTTCTGACCGTAGCCTCCCACTGGGCACACGAGGACCCTCGAAAAGACTGTACCCATTTCCGATGACCAGATCCCCCCAAACCCCCTCCCCAACCCCCGCGGACCAAAGGCTATAGCCCACCGGCCTCATGAAATTTCACGGCTGTCACATTTCTTGCCATTTTAGGGCAGGCCCCTTGATCAGAGTTCTCCCACTGGGCACGCGAGGACCCTCGAAAAGACTGTCCCCAGTTCCGCTACCCAGAGCCCCCGCACGCCGCTCACCCCACCCCGCGGACCAAAGGCTATAGCCCACCGGCCTCGGCGACTATTTCACGCACTGGCTACTGGACATTTCTTACATTTTAGGGCAGTGCTTGACCAGAGCCTCCCACTGCACACGAGGACCTCAGAAGACTGCACCCATTTCCGATGACCAGAGCCCCAAACCCCTCCCAACCCCTGGACCAAAGGCTATAGGGCACCGGCCTCAGGATTATTTCCTCATGTCATTGGCATTTCTTGCTATTTTAGGCAGGCCTCTGACCGTAGCCTCCCACTGGGCACACGAGGACCCTCGAAAAGACTGGACCCATTTCTGAGGCCCAGAGCCCCCGAACCCCCCTCCCAAACCCCCGCGGGCCAAAGGCTAAAGCCCACCAGCCATGGCGACTATTTCGCGCGCTGCGCTGCTGGGCATTTCATGTCATTTTAGGGTAGGCCTCGGACCGTAGCCTCCCACACGACACACGAGGACCCTCGAAATGACAGGACCCATTTCCGACGCCCAGCACCCCCGAACCCGCCTCCCCAACCCCAGCGGACCAAAGGCTATAGCCCACCGGCTTCGACGACTATTTCGCGCGCTGCGCGGCCTGGCATTTCTTCCAATTTTAGGGCAGGCCTCTGACCGTAGCCTTCTACTGGGCACACGAGACCCTTTGAAAAGACTGGACCCATTTCTGACGCCCAGAGCCCCCGAACACCCCTCCCCAACCCCAGCGGACCTAAGGCTATAGCCCACCGGCATCGACGACTATTTCGCGCTCTGGGCCACTGGGCATTTCTTGCCATTTTAGGGCAGGCCTCTGACTGTAGCCTCCCACTAGGCACACGAGGACCCTCGAAAAGACTGTACCCATTTCCGACACCAAGAGCCCCCGAACCCGCCTCCCCAACCCCCGCGGACCAAAAGTTATAGCCCACCGGGCTCGGACACTATTTCGCGCGCTGTGCCACGGGGCATTTCTTCCTTTTTAGGGCGGGCCTCTGACCGTAGCCTCCACTGGGCACACGAGGCCCCTCAAAAAGACTGGACCCATTTTCAGACTCCCAGAGCCCCCGAATCCCTCTCCCCAACCCCCGCGGACCAAAGGCTATAGCCCATCAGGCTCAGAGATTATTTTGCGCGCTGCGCCGTAGGGCATTTCTTACATTTTTAGGGCGGGCCTCTGACCGTAGGCTCCCACTTAGCACACGAGTCCTCTCCAAAGGACTGGACTCATTTCCGATGCCCAGAGCCCCCGAACCCCCCTCCCCAACCTCCCCGGGCCAAAGTCTATTCCCCTCCGGCCTCGGTGATTATTTCGCGCGCTGCGGTGGCAGGCATTTCTTGCCATTTTAGGGCAGGCCTCTGACCGTAGACTCCTACTGGGCACACGAGGACCCTCGGAAAGACTGGACCCATTTTCAGACACCCAGAGCCCCTGAACTCCTCTCCCCAACCCCTGCGGACCAAAGGCTATAGCCCACCGGCTCGGAGACTATTTCACGCGCTGCGCCAGGAGGCATTTCTTACCTTTTTAGGGCGGGCCTCTGACCGTAGCATCCCACTGGGCACACGAAGCCCCTCAAAAAGACTGGACCCATTTTCAGACACCCAGACCCCCGAACCCCTCTCCCCAACCCCCGCGGACCGAAGGCTATAGCCCACCGGCCTCGGCGACTATTTCACGCGCTGCGCCGCGGGGCATTTCATGAATTTTTAGGGCTGGCCTCTGAGCGTAGTCTCCCACTGGGCACAGAGGCCCCTCAAAAAGACTGGACCCATTTTAGTGTAGCCCTCTGACCGTTGCCTCCCAGTGAGGAAAGGAGGGCCCTCGAAAAGACTGTACCCATTTCCGACGTCCAGAGCCCACGAACCCCCCACCCCAACCCCCGCGGGCCAAAGGCTATAGCCCACCGGCCTTGACGACTATTTCGCGCGTTATGCTGCTATGCATTTCTTGCCATTTTAGGGCGGGCCTCTGACTGTAGCCTGCCACTGGGCACACGAGGCCCCTTGAAAAGGCTGTACCCATTTCAGACTCCCAGAGCCCCCTAACCACCCTCCCCAACCCATACGGACCAAAGCCTATATCCCAACGGCATCGGCGACAATTTAGCGCGCTGCGCCGCTGGTCATTTCTTGCCATTTTAGGGCAGTCCTCAGACCGTAGCCTCCCACTGGGCACACGAGGACCCTCAAAAAAACAGGAACCATTTCCGATGCCCAGAGCCCCCGAACCCCCCTCGCCAACCCCCGCGGACCAAAGGCTATAGCCCACCGGGCTCGGAGACTATTTCGCGCGCTGCGCCGCGGGGCATTTCTTGCCTTTTTAGGGCGGGCCTCTGACCGTAGGCTCCACTTAGCACACGAGGCCCCTCAAAAAGACTGGACTCATTTCCGATTCCCAGAGCCCCTGAACCGCCCTCCCCAACCCCTACGGACCAAAGCCTATATCCCAACGGCATCGGCGACAATTTCACAAGGCTAGCGCTGGTCATTTTTGCCATTTTAGGCAGGCCTCGACCAGCCTCCCATCGGGCACACACGAGGCCCTCAAAAAGTGGAACCATTTCAAGCCTGTGAGCCCCGAAACCCCTCACCAACCTCATGACCATGTTAGCATATAGCCCACCGCCTCGGCGATTATTTCTGGCAGCCAAGGCAATTTCTTTCCATTTTAGGCAGGCCTCTGACCGTAGACTCCCACTGGGCACACGAGGATTCTCGAAATGACTGTACCCATTTCCGATGCCCAGAACCCCCGAACACCCCTCCTCAACCCCCGCGGACCAAAGGCTATAGCCCACCGGCATGACTATTTCCTGGCTGCCAGTGCATTTCTTGCCATTTTAGGGCAGGCCTCTGACCGTAGACTCCCACTGGGAACACGAGGACCCTCGAAAAGACTGTACCCATTTCCGACGCCCAGAGCCCTCGAACACCCCCCCCAACCCACGCGGACAAAAGGTTGTAGCCCACCGGCCTCGGCGACTATTTCGCGCGCTGCTCCTCTAGGCATTTCTTTCCATTTTAGGGCAGGCCTCTGACTGTAGCCTCCCACTGGGCACACGAGGCCCCTCAAAAAAAGTGGAACCATTTCCGAAGCCCAGAGCCCCCGAAACCCCCTCACCAACCCCCGCGGACCAAAGGCTATAGCCCACCGGCCTCGGCGACTATTTCGCGCGCTGCGCCGCTGGCAATTTCTTTCCATTTTAGGCAGGCCTCTGACCGTAGACTCCCACTGGGTACACGATGACGCTCGAAAAGACTGTACCCATTTCCAATGCCCAGAGCCTCCGAACCCACCTCCCCAACCCCCACGGACCAAAGGCTATAGCCCACCGGCCTCGGAGACTATTTCGCGCACTGCGCCGCTGGGCATTTCTTTCCATTTTAGTGCAGCCCTCTGACCATAGACTCCCACTGGGCACACGAGGACCCTCGAAAAGACTGTACCCATTTCCGACGCCCAGAGCCCTCGAACACCCCCCCCAACCCTCGCGGACAAAAGGCTGTAGCCCACCGGCCTCGGCGACTATTTCGCGCGCTGCTCCGCTGGGCATTTCTTTCCATTTTAGGGCAGGCCTCTGGTCGTAGCCTCCCAGTGGGCACGCCAGGACCCTCGAAAAGACTGTACAAATTTCCAATACCCAGAGCCCCCGAACACCCCTCCCCAACCCCCGCGGGCCAAAGGCTATAGCACACCGGCCTCGACGACCAATTCACGCGTTGTGCTGCTATGCATTTCTTGCCATTTTAGGGCGGGCCTCTGACTGTAGCCTCCCACTGGGCACACAAGGCCCCATGAAAAGACTGGACCCATTTCCAATGCCCAAATCCCCCGAACCCCCCTCCCCAACCCCCGCGGACCAAAGGCTATAGCCCAACGGCCTCAGCGAGTATTTCGCGCGCTGCGCCGCTGGGCATTTCTTTCCATTTTAGGGCAGGCCTCTGACCGTAGCCTCCCAGTGGGCACACGAGGACCCTCGAAAAGACTGTACCCATTTCCAATGCCCAGAGCCCCCGAACACCCCTCCCCAACCCCCGCGGACCAGAGGCTATAGCCCACCGGCCTCAGCGACTATTTCGTGCGCTGCGCCGCTGGGCATTTCTTGCCATTTTAGGGCAGGCCTCTTACCGTAGTCTCCCCCTGGGCACACGAGGACCCTCGAAAAGACTGTACCCATTTCCAATGCCCAGAGCCCCCGAACAACCCTCCCCAACCCCCGCGGACAAAAGGCTATAGCCCGCCGGTATCGGCGACTATTTCAAGGCTGCTCACTGGGCTTTTCTTGCCTTTTTAGTGTAGCCCTCTGACCAGAAGCTTCTCCCAAGGCTGTGGAGGACCTCGAAAGACTGTACCCATTTCCATGCCTGAGCCCCCGAACACCCTCCCCAACCCCCCCGGAACAAAGGCTAAAGCCCACCGCCTCGGCGACTAATTCTGCTTGTTGGGCTTTTCTTTCCATTTTAGTAGCGGGCCTCTGATCAGAGCCTCCCAGTGGGCACACAAGGACCCTTGAAAAGACTGACCCATTTCCAATGCCCAGCCCACGAACCCCCACCCCAACTCCCGGCCAAAGGCTATAGCGCACCTGCCTCGATCACCAATTCGCTGACCACTTAGCATTTCTTGCCATTTTAGAGCGGGCCTCTGACTGTAGCCTCCCACTGGGCACACAAGGCCCCTTGAAAAGTCTGGACCCATTTCCAATGCCCAGATCCCCCGAACCCCCTCCCCAACTCCCGCGAAGCAAAGGCTATAGCCCACCGGGCAAGGAGACTATTTCGCGCGCTGCACCGCTGGGCATTTCTTTCCATTTTAGGGCAGGCCTCTGACCATAGCCTCCCAGTGGGCACACGAGCACCCTCGAAAAGACTGTACCCATTTCCAATGCCCAGAGCCCCCGAACACCCCTCCCCAACCCTCAAGGATCATATAGCCCACCGGGCTGATTATTTCAAGGCGCTGCCACTGGGCATTTCTTGCCATTTGTGGCAGGCCTCTCATCAGAGTCTCCCACACGAGGACCCTCGACAAGACTGTACCCATTTCCTATGCCCAGAGCCCACGAACCCTCCCCAACCCTCACAAAGGCTATAGCCCACTGCCTCGACGACTAATTTGCCATTGTGCCAAGCCTAGCATATCTTGCAATTTTACTGTAGCCCTCTGACCGTAGCCTCCCAGTGGGCACAGGAGGACCCTCGAAAAGACTGTACCCATTTCCGATGCCCAGAGCCCACGAACCCCCCACCCCAACCCCCGCGGGCCAAAGGCTATAGCCCACCGGCCTCGACGACCAATTTGCGCATTGTGCTGCCTAGCATTTCTTGGCATTTTAGGGCGGGCCTCTGACTGTAGCCTCCCACTGGGCACACAAGGCCCCTCGAAAAGGCTGGACCCATTTCCAATGCCCAGATCCCCCAACCCCCCTCCCCAACACCTCGGACCATGAAAGTTATAGCCCACAGGCCTCGGCGACTATTTCGCGCGCTGCGCCGCTGGGCATTTCTTTCCATTTTAGGGCAGGCCTCTGACCGTAGCCTCCCACTGGGCACACGAGGACCCTCGAAAAGACTGTACCCATTTCCAATGCCCAGAGCCCCCGAACCCCCCTCCCCAACCCCCGCGGACCAAAGGCTATAGCCCACCGGCCTCGGCGACTATTTCGCGCGCTGCGCCGCTGGGCATTTCTTGCCATTTTAGGGCAGGCCTCTGACCGTAGCCTCCCACTGGGCACACGAGGACCCTCGAAAAGACTGTACCTATTTCCAACGCCCAGAGCCCCCGACCGCCCTCCCCAACCCCCCGTGGACAAAAGTGGTATAGCTCCACCGTATCGGCGATTATTTCACATATACTGGCCATATATCTTGCCATTTTACTGTAGTCTCTGGGATCAGAGGCCTCCTCAAAGGGGCAAGGTGAGGACCCTCAAAAGACTGTACCCATTTCCGACGCCTGAGCCCCCGAACAACCCGCCCCAACCCCAGCGGACAAAAGGCTATAGCCCACTGCCTCATGACTATTATTTCCAAGGCCCGCCACTGGCATTTCTTCGATTTTAGTGCAGCCCTCTGACCATAGACTCCCACTGGGCACACGAGGACCCTCGAAAAGACTGTACCCATTTCCGACGCCCAGAGCCCCCGAACACCCCCCCAACCCCGCGGCCCAAAGGCTGTAGCCCACCGGCCTCGCATGACTATTTCGGCTGTTCACTGGGCATTTCTGCCATTTTAGGCGGGCCTCTGATCAGAGCCTCCCACTGGGCACACAAGGCCCCATGAAAGACCGGACCCATTTCCAATGCCCAAATCCTCGAACCCCCTCCCAACCCTCATGACCAGTTATAGCCCAACAGCCTCAGCGAATATTTCATGCTACTGTGTCACTGGCATTTCTTTCCATTATAGGGCAGGCTCTGACCAGAGCCTCCTGGGCACACGAGGACCTCGAAAGACTGTACCCATTTCCAATGCCCAGAGCCCCCGAACACCCTCCCAACCCCTCATGGACTGTGAGGCTATAGCCAACCGCCTACGGCCGATTATTTCTGCTGCGCCGCTGGGCATTTCTTGCCATTTTAGGGCAGGCCACTTACCGTAGCCTCCCACGGGGCACACAAGGACCCTCGAAAAGACTGTACCCATTTCCGACGCCCCTCCCCAACCCCCGCAGACCAAAGGCTATATCCCACCGGCCTCGGCGACTATTTCACGCGCTGCGCCGCTGGGCATTTCTTGCCATTTTAGGGCAGGCCCTGACCGTAGCCTCCCACTGGGCACGCGAGGACCCTCGAAAAGACTATACCCATTTCCAACACCCAGAGCCCCCTAACGCCCCTCCCCAACCCACGCGGGCCAAAGGCTATAGCCCACCGGCCTCGGCGACTATTTCACGCACTGCGCCGCTGGGAATGTCTTGTCATTTTAGGGCAGGCTTCTGACCGTAGCCTCCCACTGGGAACACGAGGAACCTCAAAAAGACTGTACCCATTTCCGACGACCAGAGGCCCCGAAACGCCCTCCCCAACCCCGCCATGACCAAAGGTCAGAGCCCACCGCCCTTGACTATTTCCCACGCGCTGCCTGGCTGGCATTTCTTTCCATTTTAGGGCATGCCTCCGACCGTAGCCTCCCACTGGGCACACGAGTCCCCTCGAAAAGACTGTACCCATTTCTGACACCCAGAGCCCCCGAACCCCCCTCCCCAACCCTCATGGACCAGTTATAGCCCACCGGCCCTATGACTATTTCTCACGCCGCTTAGGATTTTTTGCCATTTTAGGGCAGGCCTCTGACCCAGAGCCTCCCACGGGCACACGATTTACCCTCGAAAACACTGTACCCATTTCCCACCACTGAGCCCCAAAACCTCTCCCAAACCCTCATGGACAAAAAGGCTATAGCCCACCGCCCTGGGCCGATTATTTCACGGGCCAAGCTACTGGCATGTCTTACCATTTTAGGGCAGGTGCTTCTGGCCAGAGCCTCCCACTGGGCACACGAGGACCCTCGAAAAGATTGTACCCATTTCTGACGAATGAGCCCCTCTAAACACCCCCAACCCCTCTGACCAGGCTATAGCCCACCGCCCTATGGACTATTTCCAGCTACATGGTCAAGCATTTCTTGCCATTTTAGGGCAGGCCTCTGACCGTGGCCTCCCACTGGGTATACGAGGACCCTCGAAAAGAATGTACCCATTTCGGACGCCCAGAGCCCCCGAACGTCCCTCCCCAACCCCCGCAGACCAAAGGCAATAGCCCACCGCCCCATGACTATTTCACGCTACACATGGGCATGTCTTGCCATTTTAGGGGTGCCTGATCAGAGCCTCCCACTGGGCACACGAGACCCTCGAAAAGACTGTACCCATTTCTGACGACTAGAGCCCCGAAACCCCTCCCAACCTCATGGACCAGTTATAGCCCACTGCCCCTCGTGACTACTTTCCCGCGCCATGGCTAGGCTTTTTTTTGCCATTTTAGGCAGGCTTGGCCGTAGCCTCCCACTGGGCACACGAGGACCCTAAAAAGACTGTACCCATTTCGATTTAACAGAGCACCCAAATCCTCCCCAACCCTCCAGACTATTATAGCCCACTGCCTTGGTGACTATTTCCCGCTGCTACCGCTGGCATTTCTTGCCATTTTAGGAAACCTCTGATCAGAGCCTCCCACTGGGTATACGAGACCCTCGAAAAGAATGTACCCATTTCGACGCCCAGAGCCCCGAACGCCCCTCCCCAACCCCGCAGACAAAGGCTATAGCCCACCGGCTCATGATTATTTCCAAGGCTGTGTATTTCTTGCCATTTTATGGCAGGCCTGTGACCGTAGCCTCCCACTGGGTACACGAGGACCCTCAAAAAGACTGTACCCATTTCGGACACCTAGAGCCCCCGAAAGCCCCTTCCCAAACCCCGCGGACCAAAGGCTATAGCCCACCGGCCTCGGCGACTATTTCACGCGCTGCGCCGCTGGGCATGTCTTGCCATTTTAGGGCAGGCCTCTGACGGTAGCCTCCACGGGGCACACGAGGGCCCTCGAAAAGACCGTACCCATTTCTGACGACCAGAGCCCCTAAACCCTCCCCAACCTCATGGGACTAGCTATAGCCCACCTGCCTCAGGATTATTTCACGCGCTGCGCCATTGCATTTCTTGTCATTTTAGGGCAGGCCTGACCGTAGCCTCCCACGGGCACACGAGACCTCGAAAAGACTGTACCCATTTCCGACGCCCCTCCCTAACCCCCGCGGACCAAAGGCTATAGCCCACCGGCCTCGGCGACTATTTCACGCGCTGCGCCGCCGGGCATTTATTGCCATTTTAGGGCAGCCCTGACCGTAGCCTTCCACTGGGCACGCGAGGACCCTCGAAAAGACTGTACCCATTTCCAACACCCAGAGCCCCCGAACGCCCCTCCCCAACCCCCGCGGACCAAAGGCTATAGCCCACCGGCCTCGGCGACTATTTCACGCGCTGCGCCGCTGGACATTTCTTGCCATTTTAGGGCAGGCCCTGACCGTAGCCTCCCACTGGGCACACGAGATCCCTCGAAAAGACTGCTCTATTTCTGACACCAGAGCCCCAAACCCTCCCCAACCCCTCATGACTAAAGGCTATAGCCAACCGCCCGGTGACTATTTCTGACGCACGCCAGCTGGCATTTCTTGTCATTTTAGTGCAGCCTCGACAAGAGCCTTCCCACGGGCACACGAGGACCTCAAAAGACTGCACTCCATTTCCGACGCCCCTCCCCAACCCCGCAAACCAAAGGCTATATCCCACCGCCTCCTATGATTATTTCACGCTGCGCCACTGGGCATGTCTTGCCATTTTAGGCAGCTTCTGACTCAGAGCCTCCCACCGGGAACACGAGGACCCTCAAAAGACTGTACCCATCGACGACCTGTAGGCCCTCAAACTCCCTCCCAACCCTCATGACCAAAGGCTATAGCCCACCGGCCTCGGTGACTATTTCACGTGCTGCGTCGTTGGGCATTTCTTGCCATTTTAGGGCAGGCCTCTGACCGTAGCCTCCGACTGGGCACACGACAACCCTCGAAAAGACTGTACCCATTTCTGACGACCAGAGCCTCAAACCCTCCCCAACCTCATGGACCAGCATATAGCCCACCGGCCTCGTGACTATTTCCCTGAGCTGCGCCACAGCATTTCTTGCCATTTTAGGCCAGTGCCTGACCGTAGCCTCCCATCGGGCACACGAGGACCTCGAAAAGACTGTCACCCATTTCCGACGCCTACCCAACCCCTGTGAGACCAAAGGCTATATCCCACCGCCTCGGCGACTATTTCACGCACATGGCATGTCTTGCCATTTTAGTATGTGCTCGACCGTAGCCTCCCACCGGGCATGTGAGGACCCTCGAAAAGACTGTACCCATTTCTGACGACCAGAGCCCCCCAAAAACCCCCCCCAACCCCCCCCGACCAGCACATAGCCAACCGCCTCGTGACTATTTTCGACGCCACTGTGTCATGGGCATTTTTTGTCATTTTAGTGCAGTGCCTCGACAAGAGCCTCTCCCACTGGGCACACGAGACCTCGAAAAGACTGTACCCATTTCCGACGCCCCTCCCCAACCCCCGCAAACCAAAGGCTATATCCCACCGGCCTCGGCGACTATTTCACGCGCTGCGCCACTGGGCATGTCTTGCCATTTTAGGGCGCTCGATCAGTAGCCTCCCACCGGGAACACGAGGATCCTCAAAAGACTGTACCCATTTCCGACGACCAGAGGCCCCAAACCCCCTCCCCAACCTCAAGGACTAGGCTATAGCCCACTGCCCTTGACTATTTCACGTGCCATGCTGCTAAGCATTTCTTGCCATTTTAGGGCAGGCCTTGACCGTAGCCTCCCCGTGCGCACGCGAGGCCCCTTGAAAAGACTGTACCCATTTCCGACGACCAGAGCCCCCAAAACCCCCCCAACCCCCGCTGGGACCAGTATATAGCCCACCGCCTCGTGATTATTTCCCGAGCTGCGCTGGCATTTCTTGCCATTTTAGGCCAGGCCTGACCAGAGCCTCCCACTGGGCACACGAGACCCTCAAAAGACTGTACCCATTTCCGACGCCCCCCTACCCAACCCCCGCAGACCAAAGGCTATATCCCACCGCCCGGCGATTATTTCACGCCATGCGTCACTTGGGCATGTCTTGCTATTTTAGTGTGCAAGCTCGTAGCCTCCCACCTGGGCACAGGAGGACCTCAAAAGACTGCTCCCATTTCTGACGCACCAGAGCCCCAAACCCCTCCCCAACCCTCATGACTAAAGGCTATAGCCAACTGCCTCGGTGACTATTTCCACGCCAAGCGCTACTGGGCATTTCTTGTCATTTTAGTGCAGCCTCGACAAGAGCCTCCCACGGGCACACGAGGACCTCGAAAAGATCACCCATTTCCGACGCCCCTACCCAACCCCCGCAGACTGGGCATTATATCCCACCGCCTCGTGACTATTTCACGCGCTGCGCCATGGGCATGTCTTGCCATTTTAGGGCATGTGCTTGACCGTAGCCTCCCACTGGGCATGTGAGGACCTCGAAAAGACTGCACTCATTTCTCGACGACTGTGAGCCCCTAAACCCCTCCCAACCCCTCAAGGACCAAAGGCTTATAGCCCACCGCCCTTGGACTATTTCCGCACAAGGCCACTGGCATTTCTTGCCATTTTAGGGCAGGCCTCCGACCGTAGCCTCCCATCGTACACGAGGACCCTCGAAAGACTGTACCCATTTCCCGACGCCTCCCCAACCCCCGCACCAAAGGCTATATCCCACTGCCTCGGCGATTATTTCACGCATCAAGGCCACTGGGCATTTCTTGCCATTTAGGGCAGGCCTGCATCAGTAGCCTCCCACTCGGGCATGCGAGGACCTCAAGAGACTGCACTCCATTTCCACACCAAGAGCCCCCGAACGCCCTCCCCAACCCCTCATGGGTCAAGGCTATATAGACCACCGCCTCGGCGATTATTTCACGGCCAAGGCTGCTACTGGCATGTCTTGCCATTTTTGGGCAGGCGTCTGACCAGTAGCCTCCCACTGGGCACGCGAGACCCTGAAAAGACTGCACTTTTCTCGACGACTCAGAGCCCCCCAAACCCCTCCCCAACCCTCATGACTAAAGGCTATAGCCCACCGCCTCGGTGATTATTTCACGCCATGGCTGGGATTTCTTGTCATTTTAGGCAGGCTCTGCTCAGAGCCTCCCACGGGCAAACGAGGACCTCGAAAAGACTGTACCCATTTCCCGACGCCCTCTCCCAACCCCCGCACTAAAGGCTATATCCCACTGGCCTCGGCGACTATTTCACGCGCTGCGCCGCTGGGCATTTCTTGCCATTTTAGGGCAGGCCCTGACCGTAGCCTCCCACTGGGCACGCGAGGACCCTCGAAAAGACTGTACCCATTTCCGACACCCAGAGCCCCCAAACGCCCCTCCCCAACCCCCGGGGGCCAAAGGCTATAGCCAACCGGCCTCGGTGACTATTTCACGCGCTCCGCCACTGGGCATGTCTTGCCATTTTAGGGCAGGCTTCTGACCGTAGCCTCCCACTGGGCACACGAGGACCCTCGAAAAGACTGTACCCATTTCCGACGCCCCTCCCCAACCCCCGCAGACCAAAGGCTATATCCCACCGGCCTCGGCGACTATTTCACGCGCTGCGCCGCTGGGCATGTCTTGCCATTTTAGGGCAGGCTTCTGACCGTAGCCTCCCACAGGGCTGTGAGGACCTCGAAAAGACTGCACTCCATTTCTGACGCACTGTGAGCCCCGAACCCCTCCCTACCCTCATGACCAAGGCTATAGCCCACTGCCTGGTGACTATTTCCGCCACACTGGGCATTTTTGCCATTTTAGGCAGGCTCCGATCAGTAGCCTCCCACTGGGTACACGAGGACCCTCGAAAAGACTGTACCCATTTCGGACACCTAGAGCCCCCGAACGCCCCTCCCCAACCCCCGCGGACCAAAGGCTATAGCCCACCGGCCTCGGCGACTATTTCAAGCGCTGCGCCGCTGGGCATGCCTTGACATTTTAGGGCAGGCTTCTGACCGTAGCCTCCCACGGGGCACACGAGGACCCTCGAAAAGACTGTACCCATTTCCGACGCCCCTACCCAACCCCCGCAGACCAAAGGCTATATCCCACCGGCCTCGGCGACTATTTCACGCGCTGCGCCGCTGGGCATGTCTTGCCATTTTAGGGCAGGCTTCTGACCGTAGCCTCCCACTGGGCACACGAGGACCCTCGAAAAGACTGTACCCATTTCTGACGACTAGAGCCCCTGAAACCCCTTCCCCAACCCCCGCGGACCAAAGGCTATAGCCCACCAGCCTCGGCGACTATTTCACGCTACACAAGGCTGGCATTTATTGCCATTTTAGGGCAGTCTTCGTCAGAGCCTCCCACTGGGCACACGACGACCTCGAAAGACTGTACATATTTCCACGACTGTGAGCCCTCAAACCCCTCCCCAACCCTCGCTGACCAAAGTTATTATAGCCCACCGCCTCGGTGACTATTTCCCGCTGGCCAACTGGCATTTCTTGCCATTTTAGGGCAGGCTCGATCAGAGCCTCCCACTGGGCTGTGAGGACCGAAAAGACTTACCCATTTCTGGGCGCCTGTAACCCCGAACGCCCCTCCCCAACCCCCGCGGACCAAAGGCTATAGTCCACCGGCCTCGGCGACTATTTCACGCGCTGCGCCGCTAAGCATTTTTTGCCATTTTAGGGCAGGCCTCTGATCGTAGCCTCCCACTGGGCACACGAGGACCCTTGAAAAGACTCAGACTTCGTCCGTGACCAAAGCCCCAACCCTCCCACCCCTCACATGGGACCAAAGGCTATAGCCCACCGGCCTCGGCGACTATTTCACGCGCTGCGCCGCTGGAGATTTCTTGTCATTTTAGGGCAGGCCTCTGCCCGTAGCCTCCCACGGGGCAAACGAGGACCCTCGAAAAGACTGTACCCATTTCCGACGCCCCTCCCCAACCCCCGCAGACCAAAGGCTATATCCCACTGGCCTCGGCGAATATTTCACGCGCTGAGCCGATGGGCATTTCTTGCCATTTTAGGGGAGGCCCTGACCGTAGCATCCCACTGGGCACGCGAGGACCCTCGAAAAGACTGTACCCATTTCCGACACCCAGACCCCCGAACGCCCCTCCCCAACCCTCGGGGGCTAAAGGCTATAGCCCACCGGCCTCGGCGACTATTTCACGCGCTGCGCCGCTGGGCATGTCTTGCCATTTTAGGGCAGGCTTTTGACCGTAGCCTCCCACTGTGCACACGAGGACCCTCGAAAAGACTGTACCCATTTCCGACGACCAGAGCCCTCGAAACCCCCTCCCCAACCCCCGCGGACCAAAGGCTATAGCCCACCGGCCTCATGATATTTGACGCGGCCATGCCACTGGGTATTTCTTGCCATTTTACGGCAGGTTTCTAGTCAGAGCCTCCCACTGGGCACGCTGAGACTCGAAAAGACTGCACTTTCTCGACCACTGAGCTTCAAACCCCTCCCAACCCCTCACTGACCAAAGGCTATTATAGCCCACCGCCCTTGGTGACTATTTGTCACATGCCACTGGCATTTCTTGCCATTTTAGGGCAGGCCTCCTGACCGTAGCCTCCCACTTGGTACACATGGACCTCGAAAAGACTGTACCCATTTTGACACCCAGAGCCCCGAACGCCCCTCCCAACCCCCATGGACCAAAGGCTATAGCCCACCGGCCTCATGATTATTTCACGCGCTGCTGTTGGGATTTCTTGTCATTTTAGGCAGGCTCTGCCTCAGAGCCTCCCACGGGCAAACGAGGACCCTCAAAAGACTGCACCCATTTCCTCACGCCCCTACCCAACCCCCCCCAACCAAAGGCTAAATCCCACCCGCCTCATGACTATTTCCACGCGCTAAGGCCATTGGCATTTCTTTTGCCATTTTAGGGCAGGCTCTGACCAGTAGCCTCCCACTGGCACGCTGAGGACCTCGAAAAGACTGTACCCATCTCACACCCAGAGCCCCCGAACGCCCTCCCAACCCCCTCATGGACTGGCTATAGCCCACCGGCCTCGGCGACTATTTCACGCGCTGCGCCGCTGGGCATGTCTTGCCATTTTAGGGCAGGCCTCTGACCGTAGCCTCCCACTTGGTACATGAGGACCCTCGAAAAGACTGTACCCATTTCGGACACCCAGAGCCCCCGAACGCCCCTCCCCAACCCCCGCGGACCGAAGGCTATAGCCCACCGGCCTCGGCGACTATTTCACGCGCTGCGCCGCTGGGCATGTCTTGCCATTTTAGGGCAGGCTTCTGACCGTAGCCTCCCACTGGGCATGCGAGGACCTCGAAAAGACTGCACTCCATTTCTGACGCACCAGAGCCCCAAACCCCTCCCAACCCTCAAGGACTGGCTATAGCCCACCGGCCTGTGACTATTTCCCGCGCTGCGCTGGGCATTTCTTATTTTAGGGCAGGCCTCTGATCAGAGCCTCCCACTGGTACACGAGGACCCTCGAAGTCTGTACCCATTTCGACATCTAGAGCCCCTCAACGCCCTCCCCAACCCCCGATGACCAAAGGCTATAGCCCACCGGCCTCGGCGACTTATTTCTTTGCGCCGCTGGGCACATGTCTTGCCATTTTAGGGCAGGCTTTTGACCAGTAGCCTCCCACTGGGCACACGAGGACCTCGATAAGATCAGACTCCATTTCCGACGACCAGAGCCCCCAAACCCCCACCCCAACCTCATGGGACCAAAGGCCTCAGTATTATTATTTGACGCAAGCTATACTGGCTATCATTTCATTATTTGACGGCAGCTTTAGCCAGAGCCTCCTGGCACGCGAGGACCCTGAAAGACCAGACTCTTCTAACCCACCAGAGCCCCGAATCCCCCTCCCAACCCCCGCTGACCAGTTATAGCCCAATCGGTCTCGGTGACTATTTGTCACTGCATGGCATTTCTTGCCATTTTAGGGCAGGCCTCTGACCGTAGCCTCCCACTGGGCACACGAGGACCCTCGAAAAGACTGTACCCATTTCTGACACCCAGAGCCCCCGAACGCCCCTCCCCAACCCCACCGGACCAGCACATAGCCCACTGCCCCATGACTATTTCACGCGCCAGCTGGCTGGCATGTCTTGCAATTTTAGGGCAGGCTTTTGACCATAGCCTCCCACTAGGTACACGAGGACCCTCGAAAAGACTGTACCCATTTCCGACGACCAGAGCCCCAAACACGTTCCCCAACCCCCGCGGACCAAAGGCTATAGCCCACAGGCCCCATGATTATTTGACGCGGCCATGCTTGGCATTTCTTGCCATTTTACGGTGTGTGCTCTGGTCAGAGCCTCCCACTGGGCACGCGAGACCTCGAAAGACTGCACTCTTCGACGACACTGCAGCCCCCAAACCCCCTCCCCAACCCTCATGACTAGGCTATAGCCCACCGGCTCGGTGGACTATTTCACGCTGCCACTGGCCAGATTTCTTGTCAGTTTAGGGCAGGCCTCTGCCCAGGCCTCCCACGGGCAAACGAGGACCTCGAAAAGACTGTACCCATTTCCGACGCCCTCCCCAACCCCGCAGACCAAACGCTTAACCCAATCTGGGCTCCCATGACTATTTCACGCTACCAAGGCTGGCTGGCATTTCTTGCCATTTTAGGCAGGCCCTGATCAGAGCCTCCCACTGGCTCATGAGGACCCTCGAAAAGATCACCCATTTCCGACACCCAGAGCCCCCAACGCCCCTCCCAACCCCCATGGGCCAGGCTATAGCCCACCGGCCTTGGGCGATTATTTCACACGCTACTGGCATGTCTTGCCATTTTAGGGCAGGCTTTTGACCAGAGCCTCCCACTGGGCACACGAGGACCCTCAAAAGACTCACCCATTTCCTGACGACTGAGGCCCCAAACACGCTCCCCAACCCCACGGACCAGCTATAGCCCACAGTGCCCTTGGCGACTATTTGACGTGTTGCGCCGCTTAGGCATTTCTTGCCATTTTACGGTGTGCTTCTGGTCAGAGCCTCCCACTGGGCACGCGAGACCCTGAAAAGACTGCGTCTCTTTCTCGACGACTGTGAGCCCCTAAACCCTCCCAACCCCTCGGACCAGTGCTAGCCCACCGGCCCGGTGACTATTTCACGCGCGCGCACTGGCTGGAGATTTCTTGTCATTTTAGTGTGCCTCTGCCTGTAGCCTCCCACGGGCAAAGGAGGACCCTCGAAAAGACTGTACCCATTTCCGACGCCTCCCAACCCCCAGACCAAAGGTTATATCCCATCGCCTCATGATTATTTCACGCCAGCTACTGGCATTATTTCGCCATTTTGGCAGGCCTCGACCAGAGCCTCCCACTGGCACGCGAGACCCTCGAAAAGACTGCACCCATTTCCGACACCTGCACCCCTCGAACGCCCCTCCCCAACCCCCTGGGGCCAGCACATAGCCCACTGCCTCATGATTATTTCACGCGCTGGGCCATTGGCATGTCTTGCTATTTTAGTGGCCTGACCAGTAGCCTCCCACCTGGGCAAGGAGGACCTCGAAAAGACTGTGACCCATTTCCTGACGACCAGAGCCCCTTAAACCCCTCCCAACCCCCATGGACCAAAGGCTATAGCCCACCGGCCTCATGATTATTTGACGGCCATGGCCATTGGCATTTTCACATTTGACGGCAGGCTTCTAGTCAGAGCCTCCCACCTGGGCACGCTGAGGACCCCTGAAAAGACTGCACTCTTCCTGACGCACTGTGAGCCCCCTGAAACCCCTCCCAACCCCTCATGGACTGTGTGCCATAGCCCACCGCCCTGTGACTATTTCACGCGCCACTGGGATTTCTTGTCATTTTAGGCAGGCCTCGCCTGTAGCCTCCCACGGGCAAACGAGGACCTCAAAAGACCTGTACCCATTTCCGACGCCCTCCCCAACCCCTGCAGAGACCAAAGGTTATATCCCACTGCCTCGGCGATTATTTCACGCTCACTGGCATTTCTTGCCATTTTAGGCAGGCCCTCGACCGTAGCCTCCCACTGGGAACGCGAGGACCTCGAAAAGACTCAGACCCATTTCCACACCTGTGAGCCCCGAACGCCCCTCCCTAACCTCATGGGCCAAAGGCTCTAGCCCACCGCCTCGGCGACTATTTCACGCTGGCCACTGGCATGTCTTGCCATTTTAGGGCAGGCTTTTGACCGTAGCCTCCCACTGGGCACACGAGGACCCTCGAAAAGACTCAGACTCCATTTCACGACTGAGCCCCCAAACCCTCTCCCAACCCCTCATGGGACCAGCATTATAGCCCACCGCCCGTGACTATTTCACTCGCTGCACCGCTGGGATTTCTTGTCATTTTAGGGCAGGCCCGCTCAGAATTTCTCCCACTTGGCAAACGAGGACCCCTAAAAGACTGCACTCCATTTCCCGACGCCTCCCTCCCTAACCCTCAGAGACCAAAGGCCTTATCCCACCGGCCTCATGATTATTTCACGCCTGCGCCATTGGCATTGCTTGCCATTTTAGTAAGGTGCCTCGACCGTATCCTCCCATCACACACGAGGACCCTTGAAAACACTGTGACCCATTTTCACGCACTGAGCCCCTAAACCCCTCCCCAACCCTCAAGGACTGCATATAGCCCACCGCCCTGGTGACTATTTTACGGCTATGTCATTGGTATTTCTTGCCATTTTGTATGTGCCTTGACCGTAGGCCTCCCACTGGGCACACGAGGACCTCAGAAGACTGACTGATTCGACCACCGAGCCCCTAAACCCCTCCCAACCCCATGACCAATCGGCTATAGCCCACCCGCCTCTATGACTATTTCACGCGGCCACTGGCATTTTTGCCATTTTAGGCAGGCCTCGATCAGATCCTCCGACCCACACGACGACCTCGAAAAAGACTGTACCCATTTCACGACCAGAGCCCCCAAACCCTCCCCAACCCCCGCGGACCAAAGGCTATAGCCCACTGCCTCAGGATATTTCTTGGCATTTCATTTTAGCAGTGCCCACCGTAGCCTCCCACTTGGTACACGAGGACCTCGAAAGACTGTACCCATTTCTGACGCCCAGAGCCCCCAACGCCGCCTCCCAACCCCACGGACCAAAGGCTATAGCCCACCGCCTCGCGACTTATTTCACGCTAGCTGCGCCATTGGCATGCCTTGCCATTTTAGGGCAGGCTTCGATCAGATACTCCCATTTGGCACACGAGGCCCCCCGAAAAGACAAGACCTATTTCCGACGCCTCCCCAACCCCCGCAGACCAAAGGCTATATCCCACCGCCTTTAAGGCGATTATTTTACGCGCTGGGCATTTCTTGCCATTTTAGGGCAGGCCTCGATCAGAAGCCTCCCACTGGGCTCACGAGGACCCTCGAAAAGACTGTACTCCATTTTCACGCCTGTGAGCCCCCTAAACCCTCTCCCCAACCCCTCATGACTAGGCTATAGCCCACCGCCTCGGTGATTATTTCACGCACAAGGCCATTGGTATTTCTTGCCATTTTAGGGCAGGCTGCCAGAGCCTCCCACGGGCACAAGAGGACCCTAAAAGACTGTACCCATTTTCGACCACCAGAGCCCCCGAAACCCCCGCCCAACCCCCAGCGGACAAAAGGCTATAGCCCACCGGCCCTATGACTATTTCACGCTACCATTGGTATTTCTTTCCATTTTAGTATGTGCTCAGAGCCTCCCACTGGGCACACGAGGACCTCAAGCAAGACTGTACCCATTTCGACACCTAGAACCCCCGAACGCCCTCCCTAACCCCGCTGACCAGCTATTATAGCCCACCGCCTCAGCCGACTTATTTCACGCTACGCTGGCATGCCTTGCCATTTTAGGGTGTGCCTGATCAGAGCCTCCCAATGGTAGACGAGACCTCGAAAAGACTGTACCCATTTCAGACGCCTGTGAGCCCTTAACGCCCCTCCCAACCCCACGGACCAAAGCTATAGCCCACTGCCTGTGACTATTTCCTCACTGCGTCATTGGCATTTCTTCATTTTAAGGCAGGCTGACCAGAGCCTCCCACCTGGGCACACGAGGACCCTTGAAAAGAGTCTACCCATTTCCAATGCCCAGAGCCCCCCAAACCCCTCCCCAACCCCCCCGGACCAAAGGCTATAGCCCACCGCCTCGGCGATTATTTCCACGCGGCGCCATTGGCATTTCCCATTTAGGTAGGCTTCGTCAGAGCCTCCCACTGCACACGACGACCGCCGAAAAGACTGTACATATTTCCCACTTTCACTGTGAGCCCCCAAACCCCTCCCCAACCCCCTCATGGGACCAAAGGCTATAGCCCACCGCCTTGACTATTTCACGCACAAGGCCACTGGTATTTCTTGCCATTTTAGGGCAGCCTCACAGTAGCCTCCCACTCACACGAGACCCTCGATAAGACTGTACCCATTTCGGACACCTAGAACCCCGAACGCCCTCCCAACCCCTCATGGACCAAAGGCTATAGCCCACTGCCTCATGATTATTTCACGCGCTGCCATTGGGCATGCCTTGCCATTTTAGGGCAGGCTTCTGACCGTAGCCTCCCACGGGGCACACGAGGACCCTCGAAAAGACTGTACCCATTTCCGACGCCCCTCCCCAACCCCCGCAGACCAAAGGCTATATCCCACCGGCCTCGGCGACTATTTTACGCGCTGCGCCGCTGGGCATTTCTTGCCATTTTAGGGCAGACTCTGATCGTAGCCTCCCAATGGGCACGCGAGGACCCTCGAAAAGACTGTACCCATTTCCGACACCAAGAGCCCCCGAACGCCCCTCCCCAACCCCCGCTGGCCAAAGGCTATAGCCCACCGACCTCAGTGACTATTTCACGCGCTGCGCCGCTGGACATTTCTTGCCATTTTAGGGCAGGCTTCTGACCGTAGCCTCCCACTGGGCACACGAGAACCCTCGAAAAGACTGTACCCATTTCCGACGACCAGAGCCCCCGAAACACCCTCCCCAACCCCCGCGGACCAAAGGCAAGCTGACTATTTCCCGCGCTTGGCATTTCTTGCCATTTTAGGCAGGCCTCCGACCGTAGCCTCCCACCTGGCACACGAGACCCTCGAAAAGACTGTACCCATTTTCACGACTGTGAGCCCCCTAATCCCTCCCCAACCCCTCATGGGACCAAAGGCTATAGCCCACCGGCCTAGGTGACTATTTCACGCACAAGGCCACTGGCATTTCTGGCCATTTTAGGGTAGGCTTCGTCAGAGCCTCCCATCACACGACGACTGCCGAAAAGACTGTACATATTTCCGACGCACTGAGCCCCCTCAAACCCCTCCCAACCCCTCATGACCAAAGGCTATAGCCCACCGCCTGTGACTATTTCCACGCGACGCTGGTATTTCTTGCCATTTTAGGCAGCCTCAACAGAGCCTCCCACTGGGCACACGAGACCCTCAAGACTGTACCCATTTCGACACCTAGAACCCCGATCGCCTCCTCCCAACCCCTCATGGACCAAAGGCTATAGCCCACCGCCTCGGCGATTATTTCATCGCTACTGGCTGGGCATGCCTTGCCATTTTAGGGCAGGCTTCTGACCGTAGCCTCCCACGGGGCACACGAGGACCCTCGAAAAGACTGTACCCATTTCCGACGCCCCTCCCCAACCCCCGCAGACCAAAGGCTATATCCCACCGGCCTCGGCGACTATTCTACGCGCTGCGCCGCTGGGCATTTCTTGCCATTTTAGGGCAGACTCTGATCGTAGCCTCCCAATGGGCACGCGAGGACCCTCGAAAAGACTGTACCCATTTCCGACACCAAGAGCCCCCGAACGCCCCTCCCCAACCCCCGCTGGCCAAAGGCTATAGACCACCGACCTCAGTGACTATTTCACGCGCTGCGCCGCTGGACATTTCTTGCCATTTTAGGGCAGGCTTCTGACCGTAGCCTCCCACTGGGCACACGAGAACCCTCGAAAAGACTGTACCCATTTCCGACCACGACTGAGCCCCCAAACACCTCCCAACCCCTGGACCAAAGGCTATAGCCCACCGCCTCAGTGACTATTTCTCTGCGTCACTGGCATTTCTTGCCATTTTAGGTCAGGCCTCGATCAGAGCCTCCCACTGGCACACGAGGACCCTCGAAAAGACTGTACCCATTATCGACGACCGTGAGCCCCTAAACCCTCCCCAACCCCGCATGACCAAAGGCTATAGCAAACTGCCCTTGTGATTATTTCACGCGCCATGCTGGGTATTTCTTGCCATTTTAGGGCAGGCCTCTGACCGTAGCCTCCCACTGGGCACACGAGGACCCTCGTAAAGACTGTACCCATTTCCGACGACCAGAGCCCCTAAACCGCCGCCCCAACCCCCGCGGACCAATGGCTATAGCCCACCGGCCTCGGTGACTATTTCACGCGCTGCGCCGCTGGGCATTTTTTGCCATTTTAGGGCAGGCCTCTGACCGTAGCCTCCGACTGGGCACACGACGACCCTCGAAAAGACTGTACCCATTTCTTACGACCAGAGCCCCCGAACGCCGCTCCCCAACCCACGCGGACCAAAGGCTATAGCCCACCGGCCTCGACGACTATTTCACGCGCTGCGACGCTGGGCATGTCTTGCCATTTTAGGGCAGGCTTCTGACCGTAGCCTCCCACTAGGAACACGAGGACCCTTGAAAACACTGTACCCATTTCCGACGACCAGAGCCCCCGAAACCCCCTCCCCAACCCCCGCGGACCAAAGGCTATAGCCCACCGGCCTCAGTGACTATTTCTGCACTGGCCACTGGCATTTCTTGCCATTTTAGGGCATGCCTGATCAGAGCTCTCCCACTGGGCCTGTGAGGACCTCGAAAAGACTGTACCCATTTTCACGACCAGAGCCCCTAAATCCCTCCCCAACCTCGCTGGAGCAAGGCTATAGCCCACCGCCCTTGATTATTTCACGCGCTAAGGCCATTGGTATTTCTTGCCATTTTAGGGCAGCCTCAGTAGCCTCCCACTGGGCACACGAGACCCTCAGAACACTGTACTCCATTTCGACACCTAGAACCCCGAACGCCCCTCCCCAACCCCTCATGGGACCAAAGGCCATAGCCCACCGGCCTCGGCGACTATTTCACGCGCTGCGCCGCTGGGCATGCCTTGCCATTTTAGGGCAGGCTTCTGACCGTAGCCTCCCACGGGGCACACGAGGACCCTCGAAAAGACTGTACCCATTTCCGACGCCCCTCCCCAACCCCCGCGGGCCAAAGGCTATAGCCCACCGACCTCAGTGACTATTTCACGCGCTGCGCCGCTGGACATTTCTTGCCATTTTAGGGCAGGCTTCTGACCGTAGCCTCCCACTGGGCACACGAGGACCCTCGAAAAGACTGTACCCATTTCCGACGACCAGAGCCCCCGAAACACCCTCCCCAACCCCGCGGACCAAAGGCTATAGCCCACCGGCCTCAGTGACTATTTCACGCGCTGCGCCGCTGGGCATTTCTTGCCATTTTAGGGCAGGCTTCTGACCGTAGCCTCCCACTGGGCACACGAGGACCCTCGAAAAGACTGTACCCATTTCCGACGCCCCTCCCCAACCCCCGCAGACCAAAGGCTATATCCCACCGGCCTCGGCGACTATTTCACGCGCTGTGCCGCTGGGCATTTCTTGCCATTTTAGGGCAGGCCCTGACCGTAGCCTCCCACTGGGCACGCGAGGACCCTCGAAAAGACTGTACCCATTTCCGACAGCTGACCTCAACGCCCCTCCCAACCCCCGGGGCCAGCACATAGCCCACCGGCCTCATGACTATTTCACGCACAAGGCCATTGGCATGTCTTGCCATTTTAGGGCGTGCTTCGACTGTAGCCTCCCACCGGGCATGAGGACCTCGAAAAGACTGTGACTCCATTTCTGACCACCAGAGCCCCTCAAACCCCTCCCAACCCTCATGACCAAAGGCTAAAGCCCACCGCCTTGTGACTATTTCCTGGCCAAGGCTGGCATTTCTTGCCATTTTAGGGCAGGCTCTGACCAGTAGCCTCCCACCTGGGTACACGAGGACCTCGAAAAGACTGTACCCATTTCGACACATAGAGCCCCCTGAACGCCTCCGAACCCCATGGACCAAAGGTTATAGCCCACTGCCTCGGCGATTATTTCACGCGCTGGCCATTGGGATTTCTTGTCATTTTAGGCAGGCTCTGCTCAGTAGCCTCCCACTTGGCAAACGATGACACTGGAAAAGACTGTACCCATTTCCGACGCCTCCCCAACCCCCGCAGACCAAAGGCTATATCCCACCTGCCCCATGATTATTTTACGCCATGCTGGCTACATTTCTTGCCATTTTAGGGCAGACTGATCAGAGCCTCCCAATGGGCACGCTGAGGACCCTCGAAAAGACTGTACCCATTTCCACACCAAGAGCCCCAACGCCCCTCCCCAACCCCCGCTGGCCAAAGGCTATAGCCCACCGACCTCAGTGACTATTTCACGCCTGCGCCACTGACATTTCTTGCCATTTTAGGCAGGCTTGACCGTAGCCTCCCACTGGGCACACGAGAACCTCGAAAAGACTGTACCCACTCACGACCAGAGCCCCCTCAAACACCCTCCCAACCCCTCATGACCAAAGGCTATAGCCCACCGGCCTCTGACTATTTCCTCAAGGCCATGGCATTTTCTTGCCATTTTAGGCAGTGCCTCTGACCTTAGACTCCCACTTGGCCCACGAGTACCCTCGAAAAGACTGTACCCATTTTCGACCACTGTGAGCCCCCTAAACCCCCCCCCAACCCCTCAAGGACCAGCATAGCCCACCGCCTCGGTGACTATTTCACGCTGCGCACTGGCTGGGTATTTCTTGCCATTTTAGGCAAGCTCGATCAGAGCCTCCCACTGGGCACACGAGGACCCTCGTAAAGACTGTACCCATTTCCGACGACCAGAGCCCCTAAACCCCCTCCCCAACCCCCGCGGACCAAAGGCTATAGCCCACCGGCCTCGGTGACTATTTCACGCGCTGCGCCGCTGGGCATTTTTTGCCATTTTAGGGCAGGCCTCTGACCGTAGCCTCCGACTGGGCACACGACGACCCTCGAAAAGACTGTACCCATTTCTGACGACCAGAGCCCCCGAACGCCCCTCCCCAACCCCCGCGGACCAAAGGCTATAGCCCACCGGCCTCGGCGACTATTTCACGCGGCCATGACGCTTAGGCATGTCTTGCACATTTTAGGCAGGCTTGACCAGTAGCCTCCCACTAGGAACACGAGGACCCTTGAAAACACTCAGACCCATTTCCACGACTGAGCCCCAAACCCTCCCAACCCCTCATGACCAAAGGCTATAGCCCACCGGCCTCAAGTGACTATTTCCGCCAAGGCCACTGGCATTTCTTGCCATTTTAGGGCAGGCGTCTGACCGTAGCCTCCCACTGGGCTCAGGAGGACCCTCGAAAAGACTGTACCCATTTTCGACGACCAGAGCCCCCTAAATCCCCTCCCCAACCCCCGCGGAGCAAAGGCTATAGCCCACCGGCCTCGGTGACTATTTCACGCGCTGCGCCGCTGGGTATTTCTTGCCATTTTAGGGCAGCCCTCTGCCGTAGCCTCCCACTGGGCACACGAGGACCCTCGTAAAGACTGTACCCATTTCGGACACCTAGAACCCCCGAACGCCCCTCCCCAACCCCCGCGGACCAAAGGCTATAGCCCACCGGCCTCGGCGACTATTTCACGCGCTGCGCCGCTGGGCATGCCTTGCCATTTTAGGGCAGGCTTCTGACCGTAGCCTCCCACGGGGCACACGAGGACCCTCGAAAAGACTGTACCCATTTCCGACGCCCCTCCCCAACCCCCGCGGGCCAAAGGCTATAGCCCACCGACCTCAGTGACTATTTCACGCGCTGCGCCGCTGGACATTTCTTGCCATTTTAGGGCAGGCTTCTGACCGTAGCCTCCCACTGGGCACACGAGGACCCTCGAAAAGACTGTACCCATTTCCGACGACCAGTGCCACAGAAACCACCTCCCCATCCCCGCGGACCAAAGGCTATAGCCCACCGACCTCAGTGACTATTTCACGCTGCCACCGCTGGACATTTTGCCATTTTAGGGCAGGCTTCTGACCAGAGCCTCCCATTGGGCACACGAGACCCTCGAAAAGACTGCACCCATTTCCGACGCCCCTCCCAACCCCTGCAGACCAAAGGCTATATCCCACCTGCCCGGCATGATTATTTCACGCGCTGCCACTGGCATTTCTTGCCATTTTAGTGCAGGCCCTGACCAGACTCCCAATGGCACGCGAGACCCTCGAAAGACTGTACCCATTTCCCACACCTGCACTTCAACGCCCTCCCAACCCCGGGGCCAAAGGTATAGCCCACCGCCTCATGATTATTTCACGCGCTGCCAAGGCATGTCTTGCCATTTTAGGCAGGCTTCACCAGTAGCCTCCCACCTGGGCACAATGTGAGGACCCTCGAAAAGACTGTACTCCATTTCTGACGCACTGCAGCCCCTCAAACCCCCTCCCCAACCCCCGCGGACCAAAGGCTATAGCCCACCGGCCTCGGTGACTATTTCCCGCGCTGCGCCGCTGGGCATTTCTTGCCATTTTAGGCAGGCCTCTGACCGTAGCCTCCCACTGGGTACACGAGGACCCTCGAAAAGACTGTACCCATTTCGGACACATAGAGCCCCCGAACGCCCCTCCGCAACCCCCGCGGACCAAAGGCTATAGCCCACCGGCCTCGGCGACTATTTCACGCGCTGCGCCGCTGGGGATTTCTTGTCATTTTAGGGCAGGCCTCTGCCCGTAGCCTCCCACGGGGCAAACGAGGACCCTCGAAAAGACTGTACCCATTTCCGACGCCCCTCCCCAACCCCCGCAGACCAAAGGCTATATCCCACTGGCCTCGGCGACTATTTCACGCGCTGCGCCGCTGGGCATTTCTTGCCATTTTAGGGCAGGCCCTGACCGTAGCCTCCCACTGGGCACGCGAGGACCCTCGAAAAGACTGTACCCATTTCCGACACCTGTGAGCCCCCCGAACGCCCCTCCCAACCCCTCAAGGGCCAAAGGCTCAGCCCACCGGCCCTAAGAACTATTTCACGCGCTGCGCCACTGGGCATGTCTTGCCATTTTAGGGCAGGCTTTTGACTGTAGCCTCCCACTGGGCACACGAGGACCCTCGAAAAGACTGTACCCATTTCCCAAGATCAGAGCCCCGAATCCCCTCCCCAACCCCCGCGGACCAAAGGCTATAGCCCACGGGCCTCGGCGACTATTTCACGCACTGTCATTGGGATTTCTTGTCATTTTAGGGCAGTGCCTCGCCTGTAGCCTCCCACGGGGCAACCGAGGACCCACGAAACGACTGCACCCACGTCCGACGCCCCTCCCTAACCCCCGCAGACCAAAGGCCTTATCCCACCGCCTCGGGCGATTATTTCACGCCATAGGCCATTGGCATTGTTTGCCATTTTGAGGGCATGTGCCTCACCGTAGCCTCCCACCGGGCACACGAGGACCCTTGAAAACACTGACTCCATTTCACCACCGTGAGCCCCTAAACCCTCCCCAACCCTCAAGGACCAGCTATAGCCCACCGCCTTGACTATTTTACGCGCTGCGCTGTATTTTTGCCATTTTAGGCAGTGCCTCCTGACAGTAGCCTCCCACTGGCACACGAGGACCTTCAGAAGACTGCACTGATTTCACCACTGAGCCCCTAAACCCCTCCCCAACCCCTCATGGACTAATGGCTATAGCCCACCGGCCCTTGTGACTATTTCACGCACACATACTGGCATTTTTGCCATTTTAGTGGCAGGCTCTGATCAGAGATCTGACCGGGCACACACGACCCCTCGAAAAGACTGTACCCATTTCTTACGACCAGAGCCCCAAAACCCCCCCCAACCCCGCTGGGACTGGCTATAGCCCACCGCCCTGTGAATATTTCCGCGCACTGGCATTTCTTGCCATTTTTTAGTGCCTCTGACCGTAGCCTCCCACTGGGTACACGAGGACCTCGAAAAGACTGTACCCATTTCGGACGCCCAGAGCCCCCGAACACCCCTCCCCAACCCCCGCGGACCAAAGGCTATAGCCCACCGGCCTCGGCGGCTATTTCACGCGCTGCGCCGCTGGACATTTCTTGCCATTTTAGGGCAGGCTTGTCTCAGATACTCCCACGGGCACACTAGGACCCTCGAAAAGACTGTACCCTATTTCTGACGCCTCCCCAACCCCGCAGACCAGGCTATATCCCACCGCCCTTGGTGACTATTTCACGCTGCGCACTACTTGGCATTTCTTGCCATTTTAGCAGGCCTCGACCGCAGCCTCCCACTGGGCTCACGAGGACCTCGAAAAGACTGTACCCATTTTCACGACCAGTGAGCCCCTAAACCCTCTCCCAACCCCTCATGGGACTCTATAGCCCACTGCCTTGTGACTATTTCACGCACTGTCATGGGTATTTCTTGCCATTTTAGGGCAGGCCTCCAGAGCCTCCCACTGGCACAAGAGGACCTCGAAAAGACTGTACCCATTTTCACGCACCAGAGCCCCTAAACCCCTCCCCAACACCATGGGACCAGGCTATAGCCCACCGCCTCGGTGACTATTTCACGCCATGTCACTGGCATTTTTGCCATTTTAGTGTGCCTCCTGACCAGTAGCCTCCGACCGGGCACACGAGGACCCTCGAAAAGACTGCACCCATTTCTTACGACCAGAGCCCCGAACGCCGCCTCCCAACCCACGCTGGACCAAAGGCTATAGCCCACCGGCCCGACGACTATTTCACGCTGGCCATGACGCTGGCATGTCTTGCCATTTTAGGCAAGCTCAATCAGAGCCTCCCACTAGGAACACGAGACCCTTGAAAACACTGCACTCCATTTCCGACGCACTGTGAGCCCCCAAACCCCTCCCCAACCCCTCATGGGACCAAAGGCTATAGCCCACTGCCTGTGACTATTTCCGCTAAGGCCACTACTGGCATTTCTTGCCATTTTAGTGTGCCTCGATCAGTAGCCTCCCACCTGGGCCTGGAGGACCTCGAAAAGACTGTACCCATTTTCGACCCACCAGAGCCCCTAAATCCCTCCCCAACCCCGCTGGACCAGCATATAGCCCACCGCCTCGGTGACTAATTCACGGGCCATTGGTATTTCTTGCCATTTTAGGGCAGGCCTCTGCCGTAGCCTCCCACTGGGCACACGAGGACCCTCGTTAAGACTGTACCCATTTCGGACACCTAGAACCCCCGAACGCCCCTCCCCAACCCCGCGGACCAAAGGCTATAGCCCACCGGCCTCAGCGACTATTTCACGCGCGCCACTTGGCATGTTTTGCCATTTTAGGGCAGTGCTTGACAGAGCCTCCCACGGGCACACGAGGACCTCGAAAAGACTGACCCATTTCCGACGCCCTCCCAACCCCCCAGAGACCAAAGGCTATATCCCACTGCCTCGGCGATTATTTTGACGCGCTGGCACGCTGGCATTTCTTGCCATTTTAGGGCAGGCCCTGATAGTAGCCTCCCACTGGGCACGTGAGGACCCTCGAAAAGACTGTACCCATTTCCGACACCCAGAGCCCCTAACGCCCCTCCCAACCCCTCAAGGGCCAAAGGCTCTAGCCCACCGGCCTCGGCGACTATTTCACGCGCTGCGCCGCTGGGCATGTCTTGCCATTTTAGGGCAGGCTTCTGACCGTAGCCTCCCACTGGGCACACGAGGACCCTCGAAAAGACTGTACCCATTTCCGACGACCAGAGCCCCCCAACCCCCCGCCCCCACCCCCGCGGACCAAAGGCTATAGCCCACCGGCCTCGGTGACTATTTCACGCGCTGCGCCGCTGGGGATTTCTTGTCATTTTAGGGCAGGCCTCTGCCCGTAGCCTCCCACGGGGCAAACGAGGACCCTCGAAAAGACTGTACCCATTTCCGACGCCCCTCCCTAACCCCCGCAGACCAAAGGCCTTATCCCACCGGCCTCGGCGACTATTTCACGCGCTGCGCCGCTGGGCATTGCTTGCCATTTTAGGGCAGGCCTCTGACCGTAGCCTCCCACTGGGCACACGAGGACCCTTGAAAACACTGTACCCATTTTCGACGACCAGAGCCCCCTAAACCCCCTCCCCAACCCCCGCGGACCAAAGGCTATAGCCCACCGGCCTCGGTGACTATTTTACGCGCTGCGCCGCTGTGTATTTCTTGCCATTTGTAGGTGTGCCTCGACCAGAGCCTCCCACTGGGCACACGAGGACCCTCAGAAGACTCAGACTGACTTCACGACAAGAGCCCCCTAAACCCCTCCCCAACCTCATGACCAGGCTATAGCCCACCGCCTCGTGAATATTTCACGCTGGCCATTGGCATGCCTTTGCCATTTTAGGGCAGTGCTTCTGATCAGATACTCCCACGGGCACACGAGACCCTCGTAAAGACTGTAGCCATTTCCGACGCCCCTCCCCAACCCCGCAGACCAAAGCATATCCCACCTGCCTCGGCGATTATTTCACGCGCTGGCCACTGGCAAGTATTTTGCCATTTTAGGCAGGTGCCTCGATCAGAGCCTCCCACCGGGCTCACTTAGGACCCTCGAAAAGACTGTACCCATTTTCGACGCACTGTGAGCCCCTAAACCCCTCCCCAACCCCCGCTCAAGGACCAAAGGCTATAGCCCACTGCCCTTGGTGACTATTTCACGCACAACCATTGGTATTTCTTGCCATTTTAGGGCAAGCTCGCCAGAGCCTCCCATCACAAGAGGACCTCGAAAAGACTGCACCCATTTTCGACGCACTGTGAGCCCCTAAACCCCTCCCCAACACCATGGGACCAGTTATAGCCCACCGCCTCGTGACTATTTCACGCGTCATTGGCATTTTTGCCATTTTAGGCATGTGCCTGACCGTAGCCTCCGATCACACTACGACCCTCGAAAAGACTGTACCCATTTCTTACGACCAGAGCCCCCGAACGCCGCTCCCCAACCCACGCGGACCAAAGGCTATAGCCCACCGGCCTCGACGACTATTTCACGCGCTGCGACGCTGGGCATGTCTTGCCATTTTAGGGCAAGCTTCTGACCGTAGCCTCCCACTAGGAACACGAGGACCCTTGAAAACACTGTACCCATTTCCGACGACCAGAGCCCCCGAAACACCCTCCCCAACCCCCGCGGACCAAAGGCTATAGCCCACCGGCCTCAGTGACTATTTCCCGCGCTGCGCCGCTGGGCATTTCTTGCCATTTTAGGGCAGGCCTCTGACCGTAGCCTCCCACTGGGCACACGAGGACCCTCGAAAAGACTGTACCCATTTTCGACGACTGTGAGCCCTCAAACACCCTCCCAACCCTCAAGGGACCAAAGGCTATAGCCCACCGCCTCATGACTATTTCCTGCCACTGGGCATTTCTTGCCATTTTAGGGCAGGCCTCTGACCGTAGCCTCCCACTGGGCACACGACGACCTCGAAAAGACTGTACCCATTTCTTACGACCAGAGCCCCTAACGCCGCTCCCCAACCCCCGCGGACCAAAGGCTATAGCCCACTGCCTGCTGACTTATTTCACGCTGCGACTGGCATGTCTTGCCATTTTACGGCAGGCTTCTGACCGTAGCCTCCCACTAGGAACACGAGGACCCTTGAAAACACTGTACCCATTTCTCACCACTGTGAGCCCCAAACCCCTCCCCAATCCCTCATGGACCAGTACATAGCCCACCGGCATCGGTGACTATTTCCCGCGCTGCGCCGCTGGGTATTTCTTGCCATTTTAGGGCAGACCTCTGACCGTAGCCTCCCACTGCGTACACGAGGACCCTCGAAAAGACTGTACCGATTTCGGATACCCAGAGCCCCCGAACGCCCGTCCCCAACCCCCGCGGACCAAAGGCTATAGCCCACCGGCCTCGGCGACTATTTCAAGCGCTGCGCCGCTGGGCATATCTTGCCATTTTAGGGCAGGCTTTTGACCGTAGCCTCCCACTGGGACACGAGGACCCTCGAAAAGACTCAGACCCATTTCACTTACACTGTGAGCCCCTAAACACGCTCCCAACCCTCATGGGACAAAAAGGCTATAGCCCACATGCCTTGGCGATTATTTGACGCTACGCGCCTGTGGGTATTTCTGTACATTTTACAGCAGTGCTCGACCAGTAGCCTCCCACTGGGCACACGAGGACCTCTAAAAGACCGTGACTCCATTTCCGACGACCAGAGCCTCAAACCCCCTCCCCAACCCTCATGGACCAAAGGCTATAGCCCACCGCCTGCGATTATTTCAAGGCGCTGCGTCACTGGCATATCTTGCCATTTTAGTGTGCTTTTGACCGTAGCCTCCCATCACACGAGGACCCTCGAAAGATCAGACCCATTTCCACTGAGCCTCAAACATGTTCCCCAACCTCATGGACCAAAGGTTATAGCCCACATGCCTCGGCTGACTATTTGACGCTACTACTGTGGGCATTTCATTTTTACGGCAGTGCTCTGATCAGAGCCTCCCACTGGGCACACGAGGACCCTCTAAAAGACTGCACTCCATTTCCTGACGCACTGAGCCCTCAAACCCCTCCCAACCCCCATGGACCAGTATAGCCCACCTGCCCTTGGTGACTATTTCTCAAGGCTGCGCCTGGCATTTCTTGCTATTTTAGGGCAGGCTTGACCTGTAGCCTCCCACCGGGGACACGCGGACCCTTGAAAAGACTATACCCATTCATGACCAGAGCCCCCAAACCCCTCCCCAACCCCTCATGGACCAAAGTCTATAGCCCACCGCCTCGGCTGATTATTTCACGCGCTGGCCACTGGCATTTCTTGGCCATTTTAGTGTGCTTCCTGGTCGAGCCTCCCACCTGGGCATGTGACGCACTGGCCGAAAAGACTGTACATATTTCCGACGACCAGAGCCCCCGAAACCCCCTCCCCAACCCCCGCGGACCAAAGGCTATAGCCCACCGGCCTCGGTGACTATTTCACGCGCTGCGCCGCTGGGTATTTCTTGCCATTTTAGGGCAGGCCTCTGACCGTAGCTTCCCACTAGGCACACGAGGACCCTCGAAAAGACTGTACCCATTTCCGACTCACAGAGGCCCCGAACGCTGCTCCCCAACCCCCGCGGACCAAAGTCTATAGCCCACCGGTCTCGGCGACTATTTCACGCGGCCACCATTGGTATGTCTTGCAATATTAGGTCATGCTTCTGACCGTAGCCTCCCACTGGGCACACGAAGACCCTCGAAAAGGCTGTACCCATTTCTGACGAACAGAGCCCCCGAAACCCCCTCCCCAACCCCCACGGACCAAAGGCTATAGCCCACCGGCCTCGGTGACTATTTACCGCGCTGCGCCGCTGGGCATTTCTTGCCATTTTAGGGCAGGCCTCTGACCGTAGCCTCCCAATGGGTAGACGAGGACCCTCGAAAAGACTGTACCCATTTCGGACGCCCAGAGCCCCCGAACGCCCCTCCCCAACCCCCACGGACCAAAGCTATAGCCCACCGGCCTCGGTGACTATTTCCCGCGCTGCGCCGCTGGGCATTTCTTGCCATTTTAGGGCAGGCTTCTGACCGTAGCCTCCCACTGGGCACACGAGGACCCTTGAAAAGACTATACCCATTTCCGATGACCAGAGCCCCCGAAACCCCCTCCCCAACCCTCATGGACCAGTATTATAGCCCACCGCCTCAAGGACTATTTCACCCACTGGCCAGCCACTGGTATTTCTGGCCATTTTAGGGTAGGCTTCTGGCCGTAGCCTCCCACTGGGCACACGACGACCGTCGAAAAGACTGTACATATTTCCGAGGACCAGAGACCCCGAAACCCCCTCCCCAACCCCCGCGGACCAAAGGCTATAGCCCACCGGCCTCGGTGACTATTTCACGCGCTGCGCCGCTGGGTATTTCTTGCCATTTTAGGGCAGGCCTCTGCCGTAGCCTCCCACTGGGCACACGAGGACCCTCGTTAAGACTGTACCCATTTCGGACACCTAGAACCCCCGAACGCCCCTCCCCAACCCCTCATGGGACTGGCTATAGCCCACCGGTCTCTGACTATTTCACGCGCTGCGCCATGCTGGCATGCTCTTGCCATTTTAGGGCAGGCTTTGATCAGTAGCCTCCCACGGGCACACGAGGACCCCTCGAAAAGACTGTACCCATTTCACACCCGTGAGCCCCCGAACGCCTCCCTAACCCCCCGGGCCAAAGGCTATAGCCCACCGACCAAGTGATTATTTCACGCTGCGCCTGCTTGGACATTTCTTGCCATTTTAGGCAGGCTTGACCAGTAGCCTCCCACTGGGCACACGAGAACCTCGAAAAGACTGTACCCATTTCCCACGCACTGTGAGCCCCAAACATCCTCCCCAACCCCCGCGGACCAAAGGCTATAGCCCACCGCCCTCAGGGACTATTTCCCGGGCTGCGCCGATGGGCATTTCTTGCCCTTGTAGGACAGCCTCTGACCATAGCCTCCCACTGGCCACCCGAGGACCCTCGACAAGACTGTACCCATTTTCAACCCACTGTGAGCCCCTAAACCCCTCCCCAACCCTCAAGGACTGGGGCTATAGCCCACCGCCTGGTGACTATTTCATGCGCGCATTGGGTATTTCTTGCATTTTAGGGCAGCCTCGACCGTAGCCTCCCACTGCACACGAGGACCCTCAGAAGACTGTACCATTTCCGACGACTGTGAGCCCCTAAACCGCCTCAACCTCATGGGACCAATGGCTATAGCCCACCGGCCCTATGGATTATTTCACGCGCCAAGGCCATTGGGCATTTTTGCCATTTTAGGGCAGGCCTGACCCAGAGCCTCCGACTGGGCACACGACGACCCCTCGAAAAGACTGTACCCATTTCACGTACCCAGCCCCCCCAACGCCGCCTCCCAACCCACGCTGGGACCAAAGCTATAGCCCACCGCCTCATGATTATTTCAATCACGCGCGACAACTGGCATGTCTCACATTTTACTGTGCTTCAATCAGTAGCCTCCCACTAGAACACGAGGACCCTTGAAAACACTCAGCACCCATTTCCACGCACCAGAGCCCCCAAAACACGCTCCCCAACCCTCATGGGACCAGTTATAGCCCACATGCCTCGGCGACTATTTGACGCGCTGCGCCGGTGGGCATTTCGTGCCATTTTACGGCAGGCTTCTGACCGTAGCCTCCCACCGGGCACACGAGGACCCTCTAAAAGACCGTACCCATTTCTGACGACCAGAGCCCCCGAAACCCCCTCCCCAACCCCCGCGGACCAAAGGCTATAGCCCACCGGCCTCGGCGACTATTTCACGCGCTGCGCCGCTGGGCATATCTTGCCATTTTAGGCAGGCTTCTGATCGTAGCCTCCCACTGGGCACACGAGGACCCTCGAAAAGATTGTACCCATTTCCGCGACTCAGAGCCCCAAACACGCTCCCCAACCCCTCATGGAGCAAAGTGCTATAGCCCACATGCTCATGACTATTTGACGCTACCACGCTGTGGGCATTTCGTGCCATTTTACGGCAGCCTTATGACCGTAGCCTCCCACTGGGCAAACGAGGACCCTCTAAAAGACTGCATCCATTTCCTCGACGACCAAAGCCTCAAACCCCTCCCAACCCCCACGGGACCAGCACATAGCCCACTGCCTTGACTATTTCCTGCGGCCATTGGCTGGCATTTCTTACATTTTAGGGGTGCTTCTGACCGTAGCCTCCCACTGGGCACACGAGGACCCTTGAAAAGACTATACCCATTTCCAATGACCAGAGCCCCCGAAACCCCCTCCCCAACCCCCGCGGACCAAAGGCTATAGCCCACCGGCCTCGGCGACTATTTCACGCGGGCCACTGGCATTTGCCATTTTAGTGTGCTCGTCAGAGCCTCCCACCGGGCAAACGAGACCTCTAAAAGACTGACTCCATTTCTGACGACCAGAGCCCCCAAAACCCCACCCCAACCCCCCCCGGACCAAAGCAATAGCCCACCGGCCCTTGACTATTTCTCACACACTGGCATTTCTTGCCATTTTAGTGTGCCTGACCGTGAGCCTCCCACCTGGGCACACGAGGACCCTTGAAAAGACTATACCCATTTCCAATGACCAGAGCCCCGAAACCCCTCCCAACCCTCCAAGGGACCAAAGTTATAGCCCACCGCCTCGGCGATTATTTCACGCGCGTCACTGGCAAGTATTTCGCCATTTTAGTGTGCCTCGCCGTAGCCTCCCATCAAGTACACGACGACCGAAAAAGACTGTACATATTTCCGCCGACCAGAGCCCCCGAACCCCACCCCAACCCCCACGGACCAAAGCTATAGCCCACCGCCTCGTGACTATTTACTCACGGCCACTGGCATTTCTTGCCATTTTAGTGTGCCTGACCGTAGCCTCCCAATGGGTAGACGAGGACCCTCGAAAAGACTGTACCCATTTCGGACGCCCAGAGCCCCCGAACGCCCCTCCCCAACCCCCACGGACCAAAGATATAGCCCACTGCCTCTGACTATTTCCGCCACACTGGCTGGGCATTTCTTGCCATTTTAAGGCAGGCTTCTGACCGTAGCCTCCCACTGGGCACACGAGGACCCTTGAAAAGACTATACCCATTTCCGATGACCAGAGCCCCCGAAACCCCCTCCCCAACCCCCGCGGACCAAAGGCTATAGCCCACCGGCCCATGATTATTTCACGCTAGCTACCATTGGCATTGGCCATTTTAGGTAGGCTTCGTCAGCCTCCCCTCGGCACACGACGACTGGCCGAAAAGACTGTACATATTTCCGAGGACCAGACCTCAAACCCTCCCAACCTCAAGCTGACCAGCACATAGCCCACTGCCTGTGATTATTTCCCGCTGGCCATTGGCTGTATTTCTTGCCATTTTAGGCAGGCTCTGATCAGTAGCTTCCCACTGGCACACAAGGACCTCGAAAAGACTGTACCCATTTCGACGCATGTAACTCTTAACGCCGCCTCCCCAACCCTCATGGACAAAGTATAGCCCACTGCCTCGGCGATTATTTTACGCTGCCATGTCACTGGACATTTCTTGCCATTTTAGGGCAGGCTTCTGACCTTCGCCTCCCACTGGGCACACGAGGACCTTCGAAAAGACTGTACATATTTCCGACGACCAGAGCCCCCGAAATCCCCTCCCCAACCCCTCGCGGACCAAAGGCTATAGCCCACTGGCCTCGGCGACTATTTCACGCGCTGCGCTGCTGGGTATGTCTTGCCATTTTAGGGCAGGCTTCTGACCATAGCCTCCCACTGGCCACACGAGGACCCTCCAAAGATCAGGCGCACCAGAGCCCTCAAACCTCCTCCCTAACCCCTCATGGACCAAAGGCTATAGCCCATTGGCCTTGGTGATATTTCACGGGCTGCGGCTGGGTATGTCTTGCCATTTTTAGGGTGCCTCGACCGCAGCCTCCCTGCTGTGGCACACGAAGACCCTCAAAAGACTGCACCCATTTCCTGACGACTCAGAGCCCCAAACCCCTCCCAACCCTCATGGGACCAAAGGCTAATTCCCACCGGCCTCGGTGACTATTTGCCGCACTGCGCCGCTGGGAATGTCTTGCCATTTTAGGGCAGGCCCCTGACCGTAGCCTCCCACTGGGTACACGAGGACCCTCGGAAAGACTGTACCCATTTCGGACACCCAGAGCCCCCGAACGCCCCTCCCCAACCCTCGCGGACCAAAGCTATAGCCCACCGGCCTCGGTGACTATTTCACGCGCTGCGACGCTGGGCATGTATTGCCATTTTAGGGCAGGCTTCTGACCGTAGCCTCCCACTGGGCACACGAGGACCCTCGAAAAGATCAGACCCATTTCCGCGACTGAGTCCCCAAACACGCTCCCCAACCTCATGGACCAGCTAATTCCCACCGCCCTTGTGACTATTTGCCACTGTCATTGGGAATGTCTTGCCATTTTAGGGCAGGCCCCTGACCGTAGCCTCCCACTGGGTACACGAGGACCCTCGGAAAGACTGTACCCATTTCGGACACCCAGAGCCCCCGAACGCCCCTCCCCAACCCTCGCGGACCAAAGCTATAGCCCACCAACCTCGGTAACTATTTCACGCGCTGCGCCGCTGGGCATTTCTTGCCATTTTAGGGCAGGCCTCTGACCGTAGCTTCCCACTGGGTACACGAGGACCCTCGGAAAGACTGTACCCATTTCGGACACCCAGAGCCCCCGAACGCCGCTCCCCAACCCCCGCGGACCAAAGGCTATAGCCCACCGGCCTCGGCGACTATTTCACGCGCTGCGCCGCTGGGCATTTCTTGCCATTTTAGGGCAGGCTTCTGACCGTAGCCTCCCACTGGGCACACGAGGACCCTTGAAAAGACTATACCCATTTCCGATGACCAGAGCCCCCGAAACCCCCTCCCCAACCCCCGCGGACCAAAGGCTATAGCCCACCGGCCTCGGCGACTATTTCACGCGCTGCGCCGCTGGGCATTTCTGGCCATTTTAGGGCAGGCTTCTGGCCGTAGCCTCCCACTGGGCACACGACGACCGTCGAAAAGACTGTACATATTTCCGACGACCAGAGCCCCCGAAACCCCCTCCCCAACCCCCGCGGACCAAAGGCTATAGCCCACCGGCCTCGGTGACTATTTCACGCGCTGCGCCACTGGGTATTTCTTGCAATTTTAGGGCAGGCCTCTGACCGTAGCTTCCCACTGGGCACACGAGGACCCTCGAAAAGACTGTACCCATTTCCGACGCACAGAGCCCCCGAACGCTGCTCCCCAACCCCCGCGGACCAAAGTCTATAGCCCACCGGTCTCGGCGACTATTTCACGCGCTGCGCCGCTGGGTATGTCTTGCCATTTTAGGGCAGGCTTCTGACCGTAGCCTCCCACTGGGCACACGAAGACCCTCGAAAAGGCTGTACCCATTTCTGACGAACAGAGCCCCCGAAACCCCCTCCCCAACCCCCACGGACCAGCACATAGCCCACCGCCTTGTGACTATTTACTGGCACTGGCATTGGCACATTTCTTGCCATTTTAGGCAGGCCTCTGACCAGTAGCCTCCAATGGGTAGACGAGACCCTCGAAAAGACTGTACCCATTTCGACGCCCAGAGCCCCGAACGCCCCTCCCAACCCCACGGACCAAAGCTATAGCCCACTGCCCTGTGACTATTTCCGCGCTGCGCCTGCTTGGTATTTCTTGCTATTTTAGGGCAGGCTCTGACCAGAGCCTCCCACTGGGCACACGAGGACCCTTGAAAAGACTATACCCATTTCCGATGACAAGAGGCCCCCCAAACCCCTCCCCAACTCCCTCATGGACCAGCTATAGCCCACCGCCTGGCGATTATTTCATCACACTGGGCATTTCTGGCCATTTTAGGGTAGGCTTCTGGCCGTAGCCTCCCATTGGGCACACGACGACCGTCGAAAAGACTGTACATATTTCCGAGGACCAGACCCTCAAACCCTCCCAACCCCTCAAGGACCAGCACATAGCCCACCGGCCTCGGTGACTATTTCACGCGCTGCGCCGCTGGGTATTTCTTGCCATTTTAGGGCAGGCCTCTGACCGTAGCTTCCCACTGGGCACACAAGGACCCTCGAAAAGACTGTACCCATTTCCGACGCACAGAACCCCCGAACGCCGCTCCCCAACCTCATGGGACAAAGGCTATAGCCCACTGCCCTGGCGATTATTTCCACGCGCTGGCCACGACATTTCTTGCCATTTTAGGCAGGCTTGACCTTCGCCTCCCATCAAGTACACACGAGGACCTTCAAAAGACTGTACATATTTCCCACGACCAGAGCCCCTCAAATCCTCCCCAACCCCTCATGGACCAAAGGCTATAGCCCACGCTGGGCGATTATTTCACGCTACGCGCTGGTTGGTATGTCTTGCCATTTTAGGCGTGCTTCCACCATAGCCTCCCACCGCCACACGAGACCCTCCAAAAGATCAGACCCATTTCTGTGACCAGAGCCTCAAACCTCCTCCCCAACCCTCATGACTAGCACATAGCCCACCGCCTCGTGACTATTTCACGGCTGCTGGGCTGGTATGTCTCCATTTTAGTATGTGCTTCGACCGTAGCCTCCCACCGGGCACATGGAAGACCTCGAAAAGACTGTACCCATTTCGATTTAACAGAGCCCCTCAAACCCTCCCCAACCCCCGCGGACCAAAGTGCTATATCCCACCGACTGTGACTATTTATCACTGCTGCAATCACTGGCATTTCTTGCCATTTTAGGGCAGGCCTCTGACCGTAGCCTCCCAATGGGTACACGAGGACCCTGGAAAAGACTGTACTCATTTCGGACACCCAGAGCCCCCGAACGCCCCTCCCCAACCCTCGCGGACCAAAGCTATAGCCCACCGGCCTCGGTGACTATTTCACGCGCTGCGCCGCTGGGCATTTCTTGCCATTTTAGGGCAGGCTTCTGACCGTAGCCTCCCACTGGGCACACGAGGACCCTCGAAAAGACTGCACCCATTTCTGACGACTAGAGCCCCCGAAACCCCCTCCCCAACCCCCGCGGACCAAAGGCTAATTCCCACCGGCCTCGGTGACTATTTCAGTGCATGCGCCATTGGAATGTCTTGCACATTTTAGGGCAGGCCTCTGATCAGAGCCTCCCACTGGGTACACGAGGACCCTTGAAAGACTGTACCCATTTCGACACCCAGAGCCCCGAACGCCCTCCCCAACCTCGCGGGACTAAAGCTATAGCCCACCGCCTCGTGACTATTTCACACGCACTGGCATTTCTTGCCATTTTAGGCAGGCCTCTGACCGTAGCTTCCCACTGGGTACACGAGACCTCGAAAGACTGTACTCATTTCGACACCCAGAGCCCCGAACGCCGCCTCCCAACCCCTCATGACCAAAGGCTATAGCCCACCGGCCTCGACGACTATTTCACGCGCTGCGCCATTGGGCATTTTCTGGCCATTTTAGGCAGACTCTGGCCGTAGCCTCCCATCTGGCACACGACGACTCACCGAAAAGACTGTACATATTTCCGACGACTGAGCCCTCAAACCCCTCCCCAACCCCTGCACTAAAGGCTATAGCCCACCGGCCCTTGGTGACTATTTCACGCTACGCGCCACTGGGTATTTCTTGCAATTTTAGGCAGGCTCTGACAGAGCTTCCCATCAAGTACACGAGACCCTCGAAAGACTGTACCCATTTCTCGACGCACAGAGCCCCCGAACGCTGCTCCCAACCTCATGGGACCAAAGTCTATAGCCCACCGTCTCGGCGATTATTATTTCACGCACAAGGCCATTGGGTATGTCTTGCCATTTTAGGGCAGGCTTCTGACCGTAGCCTCCCACTGGGCACACGAAGACCCTCGAAAAGGCTGTACCCATTTCTGACGAACAGAGCCCCCGAAACCCCCTCCCCAACCCCCACGGACCAAAGGCTATAGCCCACCGGCCTCGGTGACTATTTATCAAGCGTCATTGGCATTTTTTTGCCATTTTATGGTATGCCTCTGACCGTAGCCTCCCAATGGGTAGACGAGGACCCTCGAAAAGACTGTACCCATTTCGGACGCCCAGAGCCCCCGAACGCCCCTCCCCAACCCCCACGGACCAAAGCTATAGCCCACCGGCCTCGGTGACTATTTCCCGCGCTGCGCCGCTGGGTATTTCTTGCCATTTTAGGGCAGGCTTTCTCGACCGGATCAGCCTCGACCGGGCACACGAGGACCCTTGAAAGACTATACATTTCTCCGGCGAAAATAGCCCTCAAACCCTCCCTAACCTCCTCATGGACTTTCAGGGGCATAGCCCACCGGCTCGGCGACTATTTCACGTTGCTGCGCGTCCAAGTACTTGGCATTTTGCATATTTTAGGGTAGGTCAGTCAGAGTCAGCTCTCCACTGGCACACACGACGACTTTATCACGAAAAGACTGTACATATTTCCGAGGACCAGAGACCCCCAAACCCTCCCCAACCTCAAGGGACTAAAGGCTATAGCCCACCGCCTTGACTATTTCCACGCGGCGCATGCTGGGTATTTCTTGCCATTTGTAGGCAGGCTCTGATCAGAAGCCTTCCCACTGGGCACACAAGGACCTCTTTAAAAGACTGCATTTCTTGACGCACAGAACCCCTCTAACGCGCCTCCCCAACCCCTGCTGGACAAAAGGCACATATAGCCCACCGTCTCAAGTGATTATTTCACGCGCGCTGCCACTGGACATTTCTTGCCATTTTAGTGGCAGGCTTGACCTTCGCTCTCCCACCGGGCACACACGAGACCTTCGAAAGACTGTACATATTCCCGACGAGACTATATCAGAGCCCCCAAATCCCTCCCAACCCCTCATGGACCAAAGGCTATAGCCCATGCCTTAAGCATTATTTCACGCTGGCTGCGCTGCTGGGTATGTCTTGCACATTTTAGGCAGGCTTGACCCACCATAGCTCCCACTCGGCCACACGAGGACCTCCAAAAGATCACTCCATTTCCTCGCTACCAGAGCCCCTCAACCTCCTCGCCAACCTCAAGGACCAGCAGTAGCCCACCGCCTCGTGATTATTTCCCACGTGCATGCGCTATTGTATGTTCTCACATTTAGGGCAGGCTTCTGGATCAGTAGCCTCCCACCGGTGACACGAAGACCCTTGAAAAGACTGCACCATTTCCCGACGAACAGAGTCTCCAAACCCTCCCCAACCCCACGGACTAAAGGCTATATCCCAATCGACCTGTGACTATTTATCGCTGCTGCACTGGCTAAGCATTTCTTGCCATTTTAGGGCAGGCTCTGAATCAGAGCCTCCCAATGGGTACACGAGGGACCCTGAAAAGACTGTAGACTCATTTCGGACGCCCAGAGCCTGCCTCGAACGCCCCTCCCCAACCCCTCACATGTGGGACCAAAGCTATAGTCCACTGCCTGGCGATTATTTCACTGCTGGGCTGGCGCTGTTGGGCATGTCTTGCCATTATAGGGCAGGCTCTGACTGTAGCTCCCACTGGGCACACGAGACCCCTCGAAAAGACTGCACCCATTTCCCATTTAAATTGCATTGTCTAAGCCCTTAACCTCCCCAACCCCCGCTGGGACCAGGCACAATTCCCACCGCCTCGCGTGACTATTTGCACGTGACAAGGCGTACCGCTTGGGAATGTCTTGCCATTTTTAGGCAGGCCTCGACTCAGAGCCTCCCACTGGATACACGAAAGACTGGATTACACTGGACACCCAGAGCCCCCAACGCCCTCCCCAACCTCATGGGACTGCTATAGCCCACCGCCCGTGACTATTTTCCATGCGCTTGCGCCAGCTGGGCATTTCTTGCCATTTTAGGCAGGCTCGACCAGAGCTTCCACTGGGTACACGAGGACCCTCGGAAAGACTGCACCCATTTCTGACACCCAGAGCCCCGAACGCCGCCTTGATCTCCCCAACCCTCAAGGACCAAAGGCATATAGCCCACCGGCCTCATGACTTATTTCAAGCGCTACTGCGCCATTGGCATGTCTTCATTTTGAAAGTGTGCTTCTGACCGTCAGGCCTCCCACCAAGCACACGAGGACCCTTGAAAAGACTATACCCATTTCATGACCGAGCCCCAAACCCCTCCCCAACCCTCAAGGACCAGCACAGGCTATAGCCCACCGCCTTGAGACTATTTCACGCGCCACACTGGCCTGGGCATTTCTCAATATTTTAGGGCAGGCCTGGTCAGAGCCTCCATCAGCACAATGACGACTGTCAAAAGACTGTACATATTTCGACACCAGAGCCCTCAAACCCCTCCCAACCCTCAAGGGACCAGTACATGCCCACCTGCCTTAAGATTGGTTTCACGGGCTGGCGCCACTGGTATTTCTTGCAATTTAGGGCAGGCTCAATCGTAGCTTCCCACTGGGCACACGAGACCCCTCAAAGACTGCACCCATTTCGACGACAGAGCTTCTTAACGCCGCCTCCCAACCTCAAGGACCAAAAGTCTATAGCCCATATGTCTTCCGGCGATTATTTTAGGGGGTGCTTCCTGACCGTAGCCTCCCACCTGGCACACGAAGACCCCTCGGTGTTGCTGCTGCTGGGTACCCATTTCTGAAGAACAGAGCCCCCAAACCCTCCCAACCCCACGGACTGTGCATATAGCCCACCGGCCTCGTGATTATTTATCAGGCTGCATACTGGCTAAGCATTTCTTGCCATTTTAGGGCAGGCTCTGACCAGCCTCCCAATGGGTGACGAGACCTCGAAAAGACTGTACCCATTTCGGACGCCCAGAGCCCCCGAACGCCCCTCCCCAACCCCCACGGACCAAAGCTTTAGGCCACCGGCCTCGGTGACTATTTCCCGCGCTGCGCCGCTGGGTATTTCTTGCCATTTTAGGGCAGGCTTCTGACCGTAGCCTCCCACTGGGCACACGAGGACCCTCGAAAAGACTGTACCCAATTTCGACGACCAGAGCCCCCTAAACCCCCTCCCCAACCCCGCGACTATTATAGGCCCACCGGCCTCGGTGACTATTTCACGCACTGCGCGGCTGGGTATGTCTTACCATTTTAGGGTAGGCTTCTGACCGTAGCTTCCCATTGGGCACACAAGGACCCTCGAAAAGACTGTACCCATTTCCGACGCACAGAACCCCCGAACGCCGCTCCCCAACCCCCGCGGACAAAAGGCTATAGCCCACTGCCTCCCATGATTATTTCACGCTGGCCATGTCCGCCTGACATACTCTTGGCATTTTAGGGCAGGCTTTGACCCAGCCTCCCATCAAGCACATGAGACCTCGAAAAGACTGCACCCATTTCCGACCACTCAGAGCCCCCAAACCCCTCTCCCAACCTCCGCGGACCAGCAATTCCCACCGCCCTGGTGATTATTCTCATGTCGACATGGACGCTTGGGAATGTCTTGCTATTTAGGCAGGCCGCCTGATCGTAGCCTCCCCACCTGGGTACACGAGGACATCTCGAAAGACTGTGACCATTTCTGACACCCAGAGCCCCCCAACGCCCCTCCCAACTCCTCAAGGGACCATAAAGCTATAGCCCACCGCCTCGTGACTATTTCACGCGCTGCCAGCTGGCTACATTTCTTGCCATTTTAGGGCAGGCTCTGACCGTAGCTTCCCACTGGTACACGAGGGACCTCGGAAAGATCATTATTTCTGACACCCAGAGCTTCCCTCAACGCCGCCTCCCAACCCCCGCAGACTAAAGGCTTATAGCCCACTGCCTCAAGGCATTATTTCACGCGCTGCGCCATTGGCATTTCTTGTTATTTTAGGGCAGGCTTCTGACCGTAGCCTCCCACTGGGCACACGAGGACCCTCGAAAAGACTGCACCCATTTCTGACGACTAGAGCCCCCCCAAACCCCCCCCCAACCCCTCATGGACAAAGGCATTATAGCCCACCGCCTGGTGATTATTTCACGCGGCCGCGTCATTGGCTTAAGCATTTCTTGCTATTTTAGTGGCAGGCTCATCAGAGCTCCCCACTCGGTAAACGAGGACCCTCGAAATGATCAGGCTCCATTTCGACGCCCAGAGCCCCGAACGCCCCTCCCAACCCCTCATGGACTAAAAGTTATAGCCCCACCGCATCATGATTATTTCACGCGGCCATGCGCTCACTGGCATGTCTTGGCCATTCTAGGGCAGGCTTCTGATCAGAAGCCTCCCCACTGGGCACACGAGACCCTCAAAGACTGCATCATTTCACGACTGTGAGCCCCTAAACCCCTCCCAACCTCAAGGGACCAAAGGATCCCCCCACTGCCCGTGATTATTTCCACGCACATACACTGGTATTTTTGCCATTTTAGTGGCAGGCCTCCTGACTATAGCCTCCCACTGGTACACGCGGAACCTTGAAAAAAGATCAGAGCACCATTTCAAGTGCGCCCAGAGCTCTTCTGGAACGCCCTCCCAACCCCTCGGGACCAAAGGCTTATATCCCACTGGCCTCAATGATTATTTCCCATCGCTACCAAGGCCACAGCATGTCTTGCCATTTTAGGGCAGGCTTGACAGTATCTCCCACCGGGCACACGAGGGCCCTCGAAAAGACTGTACCCATTTCTGACACCATGGCTCAAACCCCTCCCAACCCTCATGACCAAAGGACATAGCCCACCGCCTCGGTGATTATTTACCGCGCTACTGGCCACTGGCATTTCTTGTTGCCATTTAGGGCAGGCCTCGATCAGAGCCTCCACTCGGGTACACGAGACCCTCGAAATGATCACCCATTTCGACGCCCAGAGCCCCCGAACGCCCTCCCAACCCTCAAGGACCAAAGCTATAGCTCACCGGGCATCATGATTATTTCATTGCCACACACAGGCCAGTATGTCTTGTCTTTTAGGCATGTGCCTCAATCAGAGCTCTCCATCGGGCACACGAGACCCTCAAAAGACTGCACCCATTTCTTGACGACTCAGAGCCCTCGAAACCCCTCCCCAACCCTCATGACCAAAGGCTATAGCCCACCGCCTCGGCGATTACTTGACGTGCTATGAAGGCCAGTATTTTCTAGCTATTTTATGGCAGGCTTTGAACGTAGCCTCCATCAGCACACGAGGGCCCTCAAAAGACTCAGACTACCCATTTCCCGACGCCCACTCCCCAACCCCCGCAGACCAGGCACAGATCCCACCGCCTCCAAGGATTATTTCATGCGCTGGCGTCATGGCGCATTTCTTGCCATTTTAGGCAGGCCTGAACGTAGCCTCCCATCACGCTGAGACCTCGAAATGACTGTACCCATTTCCCATTTCCTACACCCAGAGCCCCAACGCCCTCCCAACCCTCAAGGACCAAAGGCAGCCCACCTGCCTCATGATTATTTCATCGCCAAGGCGCTCATTGACATTTCGAGCCATGTTAGGCAGGCTTGGAATCAGAGCCTCCCACTGCAGCACACGAGACCTCAAAAAGACTGTACCCATTCCTGTCACACTGTTTCCCAAACCCCTCCCAACCCTCAAGGACTAAAGGCTATAATTTCCCCGCTGCGCTCATGGGCATTTCTGCTTATTTCTAGGCAGCTCTGGACTGTAGCCTCCCACCGCACACGAGACCCTCGAAAAGACTGCACCATTTTGACGACTGTGAGCCCCTTAAACTCCTCCCAGAACCCCCGCTGGACCAAAGGCTATACCTCAACGACCTTAAGACCAGCACTTATTCTCACAGGCTGCGCCTGCTGTCATGCATTTCTTTCCATTTAGGGCAGGCCTCTGACCAGTAGCCTCCCACGGGTACACGCAGACCCTTGAAAGATCATTCACCCAGAGCCCCCGAACGCCCTCCCCAACCCCCAAGCTGACCAAAGGCTATATCCCACCTGGCCTCATGATTATTTCACGTTACTGCGCTACTGGCTGGGCATGTCTTGCTTATTTTAGGCAGGCTTCCGACCGTAGCCTTCCACTGGGCACACGAGGACCCTCAACAAGACTGTACCATTTCTGATGACCATCCTGAACCCCTCCCCAACCCTCAAGGGACCAGCATATAGCCTGTGGCTCAGACTATTTCACGCGCTGCTGGCCATTGGTATTTCTGCCATTTTAGGGCAGCCTCTCATCAGAGCTCTCCCACTGGGTACACGAGGATCTCGAAAAGATCACTGATCCATTACTGGACGCCCAGCCCCGAACGCCCTCCCCAACCCCTCATGACCTAAAGTGCTATAGCCCATCGGGTCTCGCGACTATTTTCACGCCACGCCTTGTTGGGCATGTCTTCACATTTTAGGCAGGCTTCTGATCAGAGCCTCCCACTGTGCACACGAGGACCCCTCGAAAAGACCGTGACTCCATTTCTCAAGACCAGAGCCCGAAACCCCTCCCCAACCCCCATGGGACTAGTACATAGCCCAATCGGCCCTTGACTATTTCACGAGCTGCTCACAGCATTTTTTGTCATTCTTAGGCTGCCTCTGACCAGCCTCCACGGGCAAACGAGGACCCTCAAAAGACTGTACCCATTTCCAACGCCTCCCAACCCCCGACCAAAGGCTATATCCCACCGGCCTCAAGATTATTTCACCGCTACCAGTTGGCATTTTTGCTATTTTAAGTGTGCTCGATCAGAGCCTCCCACTGGTACACGAGGACCTCGAATGACTTGTACTCCATTTTGACGCCCAGAGCCCCGAACGCCTCTCCCCAACCCCTCTGGACCAAAGCTAGCCCACCGCATCGGCGATTATTTCACGCTACCGCGCCATTGGTCATGTCTGTTATTTTAGGGCAGAAGCTTGACCGTAGCTTCCCATCGGGCACGAGGACCTCGAAACACTGTACCCATTTTGACGACTGAGCCCCTCAAACCCCAGCCCCCAACCTCTGACCAAAGCTATACCCCACCGCCTCGTGACTATTTCACGCCAGCCACACAGCATTTTTTGCTATTTTAGGCAGGCCTTCGACCGTAGCCTCCCTGATCGGGCACACGAGGACCTCGAAAAGACTGTACACCCATTTCCTGATCACTCAGTGCCTCAAACCCTCCCTCAAACCCCTCATGACTAGCATAGCCCACCGCCTCGGTGACTATTTACCGTCACTGGCATTTCTTTATTTTAGGGCAGCCTCACTGAGCTCTCCCATCGGGTACACGAGGGACCTCGAAATGACTCACCCATTTCCGACGCCCAGAGCCCCCGAACGCCCCTCCCCAACCCCGCGACCAAAGCTATAGCTCACCGCATCGGCGATTATTTCACGCACACCGCTGGCATGTCTTGTTATTTTAGGGCAGTGCTTCGATCAGTAGCCTCCCATCGGGTAACGAGGACCTCGAAATGACTGTACCCATTTCGACGCCTGTGAGCTCCAACGCCTCCCCAACCCCCATGGACCAAAGCTTATAGCCCACCGCATCGGGCGATTATTTCACCCGCCGCGCCGCTGGTCATTTCTTGTCATTTTAGGGCAGGCATCTGACCATAGCCTCCCACGGGCACACGAGGACCCTCGAAAAGACTTTACCCATTTCCGACGCCCCTCCCCAACCCCCGTCAAGCAGTAAAGGCTATATCCCACCGCCCTGATTATTTCACATCGCCACGCTTGGCATTTTTGCCATTTTTACAGGCCCTGACCAGAGCCTCCCACTGGGTACACGAGGGACCTCGAAATGACTGTACCTATTTTGACACCCAGAGCCCCCGAACGCCTCCCTAACCCCGCATGACCAAAGCTATAGCCCACCCTGGCATCGGCGATTATTTCACGCTAAGGCTGCGCTTGGTCATGTCTTTGCCATTTTAGTAGGGCAGGTTTTGACCAGAGCCTCCCACTGCAAGTACACGAGGACCTTGAAAAGACTTTACCCATTTTTGACGACCAGAGCCCCCAAACTTGGGTCCCCAACCCTCATGACTAAAGTTATACCCCACTGCCTCGGGGATTATTTCACTGGCCATGTCACCGGGCATTTTTTGCTATATTTAGGCAGGCCTGACTCAGTAGCCTCCCACCGGCACACGAGACCCTCGAAAAGACTGTACCCATTTCTGACGACTGGTGCCCCAAACCCCTCCCCAACCCTCAAGGACTATAGCCCAATCGGGCCCTGTGATTATTTATCAAAGGCTGCTACTGGCTGGGCATTTCTTGCCATTTTAGGGCAGGCTCTGACTGTGAGCCTCCCACTGGCATGAGGACCTCGAAATGACTGTACCCATTTCTGACGCCCAGAGCCCCCGAACCCCCCTCCCCAACCCTCATGACCAAAGCTATAGTCCACTGCATCGGCGATTATTTCACGCACAGCCATGTCTTTGCCATTTTAGGCAGCTCGATCAGAAGCCTCCCACTGGCACACGAGGACCCCAAAAGACTGTACCCATTTTTTGACGACCAGAGTCTCTAAACCCCTGGCCCCTAACTCCGCTGGACCAGCAGTTATACTCCCACCGGCCTCGGGTGATTATTTCACCAAGGCTGGCATTTTTTTTGCCATTTTAGGGCAGGCCTGACCAGAGCTCTCCCATCGGGCACACGAGGACCCTCGAAAAGATCAGTACCCATTTCGACACCAGTGCCTCAAACCCCCTTCCCCAACCTCGCTGACTAAAGGCTATAGCCCACCAGCCTCAGTGATTATTTACCGCAAGGCCAATGGCATTTTCTTGCTATTTTAGGGCAGCCTCGACCAGTAGCCTCCCACTGGGTACACGAGGACCCTCGAAATGACTGTTCCCATTTCTGACGTCCAGAGCCCCCGAACGCCCTCCCCAACCCCCGCGGACCAAAGCTATAGCTCACCGGCATCGGCGACTATTTCACGCCATGCGCTGGCTGGCATGTCTTGCACATTTTAGGGCAGGCTTCTGACCGTAGCCTCCCACGGGGCAACACACGAGGGACCCTCGAAAAGACTGCACCCATTTCTGACGACTAGAGCTCTAAACCCTCCCCTAACCCCTCATGGGACCAGCTATAGCCCACCGCCCGGCGACTATTTGACGCGCCACATTGGGTATTTTCACATTTTATGGAAGGCTCTGAACGTAGCCTCCCATCGGGCACACGAGGCCCTCGAAAAGACTGTACCCACGGCTGCCACTCCCAACCCCCGCAGGGACCAAAGGCTATATCCCACCGGCCCGCGATTATTTCACGCGCTGCCTGGGTATTTCTTGCTATTTTAGGGCAGGCCCTGATCAGAGCCTCCCACTGGGCACGCGAGACCCTCGAAGAGACTAAGACTGTACCATTTCCCGACACCTCAGAGCCCCGAACGCCTTCCCCAACCTCATGACCAAAGGCTATAGCCCACCGCCTCGGCGATTATTTCACGCGGCTGCGCGCTGGACATTTCTTGATCCATTTTAGGGCAGGCTGCTTCTGACCGTAGCCTCCCACTGCACGCGAGGACCCTCAGAAGACTGTACCCACACACCCGTGAGCCCCGAACGCCTTCTCCCAACCCCCTGCTGACCAAAGGCTATAGCCCACCGGCCTCACTATTTCACGCACAAGGCGCCTGGCTGACATTTCGATCCATTTTAGGCAGGCTCTGACCGTAGCCTCCCATCGGGCACACGAGAACCTCAGAAGACTGTACCCATTTCCGACACCTGTGAGCCCCGAACGCCCCTCCCCAACCCCCGTGGACCAGGCACAAAGCCCACGGGCCTCGTGATTATTTCACGCGCTGCGCTGGCATTTTTTTCCATTTTAGGGCTTGACCGTAGCCTCCTTCCTCGGCAATACACGAGACCTCGAAGACTGTACCATTTCCATGACCAGAGCCCTCAGAACCGCCTCCCAACCCCTGTGGACCAAAGCACATATCCCACCGGCTCGGCGATTATTTCACGCGCTGGGCCACGGGCATGTCTTGTTATTTTATGGCAGGCTTCTGACCAGAGCGGCCCAGTGGGCACACGAGGACCCTCGAAAAGATCTGATCCATTTCCGCCGCCAAGAGCCCTGTAACCCCAGACCTTCCTCCCAACCTCAAGGACCAATGTTATAGCCCACCGGCCTTGGTGACTATTTGACGCGCTGCAATGGGCATTTCTTGTCATTTTAGGGTAGGCCTCAGTCAGAGCCTCCCCACGGGCACACGAGGACCTCGAAAAGATCAGACTCCATTTCCACGACTCAGAGCCCCTAAACCTTTCCCCAACCCTCATGGGACAGCACAGCCCACCGCCTCGGTGACTATTTCCAAGCGCTGCGCTACTGGCATTTCTCACATTTTAGGGCAGTGCTTGACCGTAGCCTCCCATCTGGGCACACTAGGACCCTCGAAAGACTGTACCCATTTTCGATGACCAGTGAGCTCCTCAAACCCTCCCCAACCCCTCAAGGACCAAAGGCTATAGCCCACTGCCTCGGGCGATTATTTCACGCCATGCGCCCGCTTGGCATGTCTTCCCATTTTAGGGCAGGCTTCTGACCGTAGCCTCCCACTGGGCCCACACGAGACCCTCGAAGGCTTGTACCCATTTGACGCCCAGAGCCCCTGAACTTCCTCCCAACCCCGCTGGGACCAAAGGCTATATAGCCCACCGGCCTCATGACCATTTCACGCGCTGCGCCGCTGGTCATTTCTTGCCATTTTAGGGCAAGCCTCTGACCGTAGCCTCCCAATGGGCACACGAGGACCCTCGAAAAGATTGTACCCATTTCCGACGACCAGAGCCCCCTAAACACCCTCCCCAACCTCAAGGACCAAAGGCCATAGCCCACCGGCCCCCATGATTATTTCACGCCGCTGCGCCTGGCTGGGCATGTCTTGCCATTTTAGGGCAGGCTTCTGATCAGGTTCCCACGGGCACACGAGACCCTCGAAAATACTGTGCCCATTTCCTGACGACTGTGAGCCCCCTAAACCCTTCCCAACCCCTCATGACTGGCTATAGCCCACCGCCTGTGACTATTTCACGGCCATCACTTGGCATTTCTTACATTTTAGGTAGGCTTCTGACCGAGCCTCCCACTGGCACACGCGACCTCGAAAAGACTGTACCCATTTTCATGACCAGAGCCCCTAAACCCTCCCCAACCCTCAAGGGACCAAAAGCTATAGCCCACCGCCCTCGGCATGATTATTTCACGCGCTGCGCCGCTAGGGCATGTCTTGCTATTTTAGGGCAGGCTTCGACCGTAGCCTCCCACTGGGCACACGACCTCAAAAGATCAGACCCATTTCCGACGCCCAGAGCCCTGTAATCCCTCCCAACCCCGAGACCAAAGGCTATAGCCCACCGCCCTGCGACTGCTTCACGCTGCAATCATGGGTATTTCTTGCATTTTAGGGCAGGCCCTCTGACCGAGCCTCCCATCAAGCACACGAGGAACCTCGAAAAGATTGTACCCATTTCCGACCACTGTGAGCCCCTAAACCGCCTCCCCAACCCCTGCGGACCAAAGGCTAAAGCCCACGGGCCCTTGGACTATTTCACGCGCTGCCTACTGGGCATGTCTTGCCATTTTAGGCAGGCTTGACCGTAGCCTCCCATCACACACGAGGACCCTCGAAAAGACTGTACCCATTTCCGACTGAGTTCAGAACCGCCTCCCAACCCCTGTGGACCAAAGGTTATATCCCACCGGCCTCGGCGATTATTTCACGCTGGCTGGCATGTCTTTGTTATTTTATGGCAGGCTTCTGACCAGAGAGCCTCCCACTCACACGAGACCTCGAAAGATCAGATCCATTTCCACCGCCAAGAGCCCTGTAACCCTGGACCTTCCTCCCAACCCCGCTGGACTAAATGCTATAGCCCACCGGCCCTTGTGACTATTTGACGCGCTGCACCGCTGGCATTTCTTGTCATTTTAGGTAGGCTCGTCAGAGCTCCCACGGGCACACGAGGACCCTCGAAAAGACTGTACCCATTTCCACGACTGAGCCCATAAAACTCCTCCCCAACCCCTCAAGGACCAGTTATAGCCCACCGCCCTATGGACTATTTCAAGCGCTGCGCCGCTGGGCATTTCTTGCCATTTTAGGGCAGGCTTCTGACCGTAGCCTCCCACTGGGCACACTAGGACCCTCGAAAAGACTGTACTCATTTTCGATGACCAGAGCCCCTAAACCCCTCCCCAACCCCCGCAGACCAAAGGCTATAGCCCACCGGCCTCGGCGACTATTTCACGCGCTGCCATTAAGCATGTCTTCACATTTTAGGCAGTGCTTCTGATCAGTAGCCTCCCACTGGGCACACGAGGACCCCTAAAGACTGTACCCATTTCCCACCCACCAGAGCCCCCTAAACCCCTCCCCAACCCCCCTCATGACCAAAGCACATAGCCCACCGCCTTGGCGATTATTTCACGCGCTGGCCATTGGGCATGTTCTTGCCATTTTAGGCAGGCTTCTGACCGTAGCCTCCCACTCACACGAGGACCCTCGAAAAGACTGTACCCATTTCCGACGACCAGAGCCCCCTAAACCCCCGCCCCAACCTCATGGACTAAAGGCTATAGCCCACCTCGGCCATGATTATTTCACGCCAAGGCCACTGGCATGTTTTATTTTAGGGCAGGCTTCTGACCGTAGCCTCCCACTGGGCACACTAGGACCCTCGAAAAGACTGTACTCATTTTCGATGACCAGAGCCCCTAAACCCCTCCCTAACCCCCGCGGACCAAAGGCTATAGCCCACCGGCCTCGGTGACTATTTCAAGCGCTGCGCCGCTGGGCATTTCTTGCCATTTTAGGGCAGGCTTCTGACCGTAGCCTCCCACTGGGCACACTAGGACCCTCGAAAAGACTGTACCCATTTTCGATGACCAGAGCCCCTAAACCCCTCCCCAAACCCTGAGACCAGCTATAGCCCACCGGCCCCTATGATTATTTCACGCTACCGCCACTGGCATGTCTTGCCATTTTAGGGCAGCTTCGATCAGAGCCTCCCACTGGGCACGCGAGAACCCTCGAAAAGACTGTACCCATTTCCCGACCACTGTGAGCCCCTAAACCCCTCCCCAACCCTCAAGGACCAGGCTATAGCCCACGGCCTCCCATGACTATTTCACGCGCTGGCTGGGCATGTCTTGCTATTTTAGGGCAGTGCTTCTGACCGTAAGCCTCCATCGGCACACGAGGACCCTCGAAAAGACTGTACCCATTTCCACGACCAGAGCTCCCTAAACCCTCCCCAACCTCAAGGACTAAAGGCTATAGCCCACTCAAGGCTGGGCGATTATTTCACGCGCTGCGCCACTGGCATGGCTTATTATTTTAGTGGCAGGCTTCTGATCAGAGTTTCCCATCAAGTACACTAGGACCCTCGAAAAGACTGTACTCATTTTCGGCGACCAGAGCCCCTAAACCTCCCTAACCCTCAAGGACCAGCACAGTAGCCCACCGCCCTTGTGATTATTTCAAGCGCTGTCATTGGCATTTCTTGTTATTTTAGGGCGTGCTGACCGTAGCCTCCCACTGCGCACACGAGGAACCTCGAAAAGACTGTACTCATTTTCGACGACCAGAGCCCCCTTAAACCCCTCCCCAACCCCCCAGACCAAAGCCAATAGCCCACCGCCTCGGGCGATTATTTCCACGCGCTGCACCTGGCTACATTTCTTGCCATTTTAGGTAGGCTTGACCGTAGCCTCCCACTGGGCACACGAGGACCTCGAGATGACTGTACCCATTTCCACGACTGAGCTCCCCCTAAACCCCCTCCCCAACCCCTGGGACCAAAGGCTTATAGCCCACCGGGCGTCAAGCGATTATTTCACGGCCATGGCCATTGGCATGGCTTGTTATTTTAGGCGTGCTTGACAGAGCCTCCCATCACACACTAGGACCCTCGAAAAGACTGTACTCATTTCTATGGCGACCAGAGCCCCTAAACCCTCCCTAACCCCCTCATGGACCAGCACAGTAGCCCACCGCCTGTGACTATTTTAAGCGCTACTGGCGTCATTGGCATTTTCTTGTTATTTTAGGGCGTGCTTCCCGACCGTAGCCTCCCACACAGCACACTAGGACCCTCGAAAAGACTGTACCCATTTTCGGCGACCAGAGCCCCTAAACCCCTCCCCCAACCCCGAGACCAAAGCCCATAGCCCACCGCCTCATGATTATTTCATCGCACGCGCAACTGGCATTTCTTGCACATTTTAGGTAGGCTTGACCAGAGTCTGATCAAGCACACGAGGACCCTCGAAATGACTGTACCGATTTTTCATGACCAGAGCCCCTAAACCTCCCCAACCCTCATGGGACCAAAGCACATAGCCCACCCAAGGCCGGCGATTATTTCACGCTAAGGCCATGTCACTGGCATGTCTATTTTAGGGTAGGCTTGACCAGAGTCTCCCATCCACACGAGGACCCCTCGAAAGACTGTACCCATTTCCACGCCTAGAGCCCTAGAACTTCTCTCCCAACCCTCAAGGACTAAATGCTTATAGCACACCGGCCCTATGGATTATTTCACGGCTGCACAGAGTGGCATTTCTTGTCATTTTAGGTAGGCCTCCTGACTGATCAGAGCTCCCACGGGCACACGAGGACCCTCGAAAAGACTGTAAATTTCCCGACGCACTGTGAGCCCTCTAAACCCCTCCCAACCCCTCATGCTGACCAGCACATAGCCCACCAAGGCCGCGATGATTATTTCCACGCTGGCTATACTGGCATGGTTTACATTTTAGGGCAGGCCTGACCAGTAGCCTCCCCACTGGCACACTAGACCTCGAAAAGACTGTACTCATTTTCATGACCAGAGCCCTTCTAAACCCCTCCCTAACCCCTCATGACTAGCACATAGCCCACCGCCTTGTGACTATTTCCTGCGCCACTGGCATTTCTTGCCATTTTAGGGCAGGCTTCTGACCAGTAGCCTCCCACTGGCACACTAGGACCTCGAAAAGACTGTACTCATTTTCATGACCAGAGCCCTAAACCCTCCCCAACCTCAGACCAAAGCCCATAGCCCACCGCCCCATGATTATTTCCACGCGCTATGCCTCATGGGCATTTCTGCCATTTTAGGGTAGGCTTCGACCGTAGCCTCCCATCAAGCACACGAGGACCTCGAAATGACTGTACCCATTTTCATGACCAGAGCCCCTAAACCCTCCCCAACCTCGCTGGACCAAAGGCTAGGCCCACCCAAGGCCGGCGATTATTTCACGCGCTGCGCCACTAAGGGCATGTCTTGCCATTTTAGGTGTCAATGACCGTAGTCTCCCACTGGGCACACGAGGACCTCGAAAAGACTGTACCCATTTCAGACGCCTAGAGCCCTGTAACTTCCCTCCCAACCCTCATGGACCAAATGCTATAGCACACCGCCTTGGTGACTATTTCACGCGCGCGCCTGCAGGGCATTTCTTGTCATTTTAGGTAGGCCTCGACCAGAGCTCCCACGGGCACACGAGACCCTCAAAAGACTGCACTCCATTTCCCACGACCAGAGCCCCTAAACCCTCCCAACCCCGCTGACTAAAGGCTATAGCCCACCGGCCCTTGGTGACTATTTCACGCTTGGCTGCTGGGCATGTCTTGCCATTTTAGCAGTGCTTCTGACCGTAGCCTCCCACGGGCACACGAGACCGAAAAGACTGTACCCATTTCCCACCACCGTAACCCCTAAACCCCTCCCCAACCCCTCATGGACTTATTATAGCCCGCCGGGCCTCGGCGATTATTTCCCACGCGCTACCGCTGGCTGGTATTTCTTGCCATTTTAGGGCAGGCCCTGACTCAGAGCCTCCCATCACGTGAGGACCTCGAAAATATCAGACTCCATTTCCACCCACTGTGAGCCCCCAAACCCCTCCCAACCCTCATGGACCAAAGGCTATAGCCCACCGCCTTGGTGACTATTTCCACGCGCTGCGCCTGGGCATTTCTTGCCATTTTGGTGCAGGCCTCGACCGTAGCCTCCCACCTGAACACGAGTACCCCGAAAAGACTGTACCTATTCATGACTGAGCCCCCCTAAACCCTCCCCAACCCTCGGGACCAAAGGCACATAGCCCACCGCCCCATGACTATTTCACGCTGGCCATTGGGCATGTCTTGCCATTTTAGGGCAGGCTTCTCGATCAGAGCCTCCCACGGGCACACGAGGACCCTCGAAAAGACTGTACCCATTTCCACGACCGTGAGCCCCTAAACCCCTCCCAACCCTCATGGACCAGCAGTATAGCCCACCGCCTTGGTGACTATTTCACGCTACTGGGCTGGGCATTTCTTGCCATTTTAGGCGTGCTTCGATCAGAGGCCTCCCACGGGCACACGAGGACCCTCGAAAAGACTGTACCCATTTCCTCACGACCAGAGCCCCTAAACCCCTCCCAACCTCATGACCAGTTATAGCCCACCGGCCCTTGTGACTATTTCACGCTACTGGCTGCTGGGCATTTCACATTTTAGGCGTGCTTCTCGACCGTAGCCTCCCATCAAGACACGAGGACCCTCGTAAAGACTGTACCCATTTTCGAGGACCAGAGCCCTCTAAACCCCCTCCCCAACCTCATGACCAAAGGCTATAGCCCACTGCCCCCCTGATTATTTCACGCTGCATGCGCCGCTAGGCATGTCTTGCCATTTTAGGGCAGTGCTGACAGAGCCTCCCACGCGGCACACGAGGCCCCTTACACAGACTGTACCCATTTCCCACCCACTGAGCCCCCTAAACCCTCTTCCCCAACCACTCACCAGGAAGGCTATAGCCCACCGGCCCTATGACTTATTTCAAGCGCCGCTGGCATTTCTTATTGCCATTTTAGGCAGGCTTCGATCAGCCTCCCAATCGGGCACACTAGGACCCTCAAAAGACTGTACTCATTTTCGGCGACTGTGAGCCCCTAAACCCTCCCCAACCCCCGCAGACCAGGCTATAGCCCACCGGCCTTTGCATGATTATTTCACGCTGGGCATTTCTTGCCATTTTAGGGTAGGCTTCTGACCGTAGCCTCCCACTGGGCACACGAGGACCCTCGAAATGACTGTACCCATTTTCGATGACCAGAGCCCCCTAAACCCCCTCCCCAACCCTCGCGGACCAAAGGCTATAGCCCACCAAGGCTGATTATTTCACGCTGCGCCGCTGGGCATGTCTTGCCATTTTAGGGCAGGCTTCTGACCGTAGTCTCCCACTGGGCACACGAGGACCCTCGAAAAGACTGTACCCATTTCCGACGCCTAGAGCCCCAGAACTTCCCTCCCCAACCCCCGCGGACCAAATGCTATAGCACACCGGCCTCGGTGACTATTTCACGCGCTGCGCCGCAGGGCATTTCTTGTCATTTTAGGGTAGGCCTCTGACCGTAGCTCCCACGGGGCACACGAGGACCCTCGAAAAGACTGTACCCATTTCCGACGACCAGAGCCCCTAAACCCCCTCCCCAACCCCTCATGGACTAGTGCTATAGCCCACCGCCTGTGACTATTTCACGCTACTGGCTGCTGGGCATGTCTTGCCATTTTAGGCATGTGCCTGACCGTAGCCTCCCACGGGCACACGAGAACCTCGAAAAGACTGTACCCATTTCCCACCACCGTGAGCCCCCTAAACCCCTCCCCAACCCCTCAAGGATCAGTTATTATAGCCACCGGCCTGACTATTTCACGCTGGCCGGGTATTTCTTGCCATTTTAGTGTGCCCTGACTGTAGCCTCCCACTGGCACTTGAGGACCTCAAAATACTGTACCCATTTCCGACGCACCAGAGCCCCCAAACCCCTCCCCAACCCTCAAGGGACTAAAGCACATAGCCCACCGCCTTGGATTATTTCACGCACAAGGCTGGCATTTCTTGCCATTTTGCAGTGTGCCTCGACCGTATCCTCCCACTGTGAACACGAGTACCCTCGAAAAGACAGTACCCATTTTCGATGACCAGAGCCCCTAAAACCCCTGCCCAACCCTCGCGGACCGAAAGGCTATAGCCCACCGCCTCGGCGATTATTTCACGCGCTGCGCTGGCATGTCTTGCCATTTTAGGGCGTGCTTCCTGATCAGAGCCTCCCACTAGGTACACGAGGACCCTCGAAAAGACTGTACCCATTTCCGACGACCCGAGCCCCCCAAACCCCCTCCCCCACCCCCGGGGACCAAAGGTTATAGCCCACCGGCCTTGACTTATTTCACGCTACTGGCCAAGGCATTTTCTTGCCATTTTAGGCAGGCTTCTGACCAGTAGCCTCCCACGGGCACACGAGGACCCTCGAAAAGACTGCACTCCATTTCCGACGACCAGAGCCCCTAAACCCCTCCCAACCCCTCTGACCAGTATATAGCCCACTGCCTTGGTGACTATTTCACGCTACTGGGCTGTTGCATTTCTTGCCATTTTAGGGCAGGCTTCCGACTGTAGCCTCCCATCGGGTATACGAGGACCCTCGAAAAGACTCACCCATTTTCGATGACCAGAACCCCCTAAACCCCAACCCCAACCCTCAAGGACCAAAGGCTTATAGCCCACCTGCCTTTGCATGATTATTTCACGCATGTCACTGGCATGTCTTGCCATTTTAGGCAGTGCTCTGATCAGAGCCTCCCACGGGCACACGAGGACCCTCAAAATACTGTACCCATTTCCGACGACTGAGCCCCCTAAACCCCTCCCCAACCCCTCATGGGACCAGCATATAGCCCACCGCCTCGGATTATTTCACGCGCTGCGCCATTGGCATTTTTGCCATTTTAGGTAGGCTTCTGAACGTAGCCTCCCACTGAGCAAACGAGGACCCTCGAAAAGACTGGACCCATTTTCGATGACCAGAGCCCCCTTAACCCACTCCCCAACCCTCGCGGACCAAAGGCTATAGGCCACCTGCCTCGGAGACTATTTCACGCGCTGCGCCGCTGATCATGTCTTGCCATTTTATGGCAGGCTCTGACCAGTAGCTCCCATCGGGCACACGAGGACCCTCGAAAAGACTGCACCCATTTCCGACCACCAGAGCCCCTAAACCCCTCCCCAACCCTCATGACCAGTACTATAGCCCACCGGCCCTCGGCGATTATTTCACGCGCTGCGCCTGCCGGTATTTCTTGCCATTTTAGGGCAGGCCCTGACCAGTAGCCTCCCATCACGTGAGGACCCTCGAAAAGACTGCACCCATTTTCGGCGACCAGAGCCCCTAAACCCCTCCCCAACCCCTCAAGGGACCAAAGGCTATAGCCCACTGCCTCGGCGATTAATTCACGCCACTGGCGCATGTCTTGCCATTTTAGGGCAGGCTTCCGATCAGAGCCTCCCACTGGACACACGAGGACGCTGCAAATGACTGTACCCATTTCCGACCCCCCTGTGAGCCCTAACTTCCTCCCCAACCCTCAAGGACCAAAGGCTATAGCCCACCGCCTCGGCGATTATTTCACGCGCTACGCCTGGCATGTTCTTGCCATTTTAGGGCAGGCTTGACCGTAGCCTCCCACGGGCACACGAGGACCCTCGAAAAGACTGTACCCATTTCCCACCACCAGAGCCCCTAATCCCTCCCCAACCCCTCATGGACCAGTGCTATAGCCCACCGCCTCGGGATTATTTCACGTTGACGCGCTGCCATGGCATTTCTTGCCATTTTGGTGCAGGCTCGACCGTAGCCTCCCACTGAACACGAGTACCCCTCGAAAAGACTGTACCCATTTCCGATGACCAGAGTCTGAAACCCTCCCAACCCTCAAGGACTAACGGCTATAGCCCACCGCCTCGGCGATTATTTCACGCTGCGTCATGGCATGTCTTGCTATTTTAGGCAGGCTTGACTCAGAGCCTCGCACTGGGCACACGAGGACCCTCGAAAAGACTGTACCCATTTCCCACCCCCAGAGCCCTAGAACCTCCCTCCCCAACCTCAAGGGACCAGCACATAGCCCACCTGCCTTGGCGACTGCTTTCACGCTATGTCGCTAAGCATTTCTGTTATTTTACGGGCAGGTTTCTGACCAGAGCCTCCCCAAGTACACGAGGACCTTCGAAAAAACTGTACCCATTTTCGATGACCAGAGCCACCTAAACCCCCTCCCCAACCCCCGCGGACTAAAGGCTATAGCCCACCGGCATCGGTGACTATTTCACGCGCTGCGTCGCTGGTAATTTCTTGTCATTTTAGGGCAGGCCTCTGATCGTAGCCTCCAACGGGGCACACGAGGACCCTCAAAAAGACTGTACCCATTTACGACTCCCGTCCCCAACCCCCGCGGACCAAAGGCTATAGCCCACCGGCCTCGGCGACTATTTCACGCGTTGCGCCGCTGGGCATGTCTTGCCATTTTAGGCAGTGCTTCCTGACCGTAGCCTCCCAATCAGCATACGAGGACCCCGAAAAGACTGTACCCATTTTCATGACCAGAGCCCCTAAACCCCATCCCCAACCTCATGGGACCAAAGGCTTATAGCCCACCGCCTCGGCGATTATTTCACGCGCTACACTGGGCATGTCTTTGCTATTTTAGCAGGCTTGACCAGTAGCCTCCCAATGGGCACACGAGGACCCTCGAAAATACTGTACCCATTTCCACGACCAGAGCCCCCGAAACCCTCCCCAACCCCCGCGGACCAAAGGCTATAGCCCACCTGCCTCGGTGGACTTTTTCGCTGCCACTGGCATTTTTGCCATTTTAGGGCAGGCTTCTGACCGTAGCCTCCCACTGGGCACACGAGGACCCTAGAAAAGACTGTACCCATTTTCGAAGACCAGAGCCCCCTATACCCCTCCCCAACCCCCTCGGACAAAAGGCTATAGCCCACCGGCCTCATGATTATTTCACGGCCATGGCTTGGCATGTCTTGCCATTTTAGGCAGGTGCTTCTGACCGTAGCCTCCCACGGGCACACGAGACCTCGAAAAGACTGTACCCATTTCCCACCACCGTGAGCCCCTAAACCCCTCCCAACCCCCTCATGACCAAAGGTTATAGTCTCACTGCCCTCGGATTATTTCACGCGGCCATGCGCTGGCTGGTATTTCTTGCCATTTTAGGGCAGGCTCGATCAGAGCCTCCCACTGGGCACACGTGAGGACCCTCAAAAGACTGTACCCATTTCCGACGACTGTGAGCCCCCAAACCCCTCCCCAACCCCTCAAGGACCAGCACATAGCCCACCGGCCTCGGTGACTATTTCACGCGCTGCGCCGCTGGGCATTTCTTGCCATTTTGGTGCAGGCCTCTGACCGTAGCCTCCCACTGGGAACACGAGTACCCTCGAAAAGACTGTACCCATTTTCGATGACCAGAGCCCCCTAAACCCCCTCCCCAACCCTCGCGGACCAAAGGCTATAGCCCACCGGCCTCGGCGACTATTTCACGCGCTGCGCCGCTGGGCATGTCTTGCCATTTTAGGGCAGGCTTCTGACCGTAGCCTCCCATTGGGCACACGAGGACCCTCGAAAAGACTGTACCCATTTCCGACGCCTGTGAGCCCCTGTAACTTCCCTCCCCAACCTCATGGACCAAAGGCTATAGCCCACCGCCTCACATGACTGCTTCACGCTGCTATGTCACAGCATTTCTTGCCATTTTAGGGCAGGCTTCTGACCGTAGCCTCCCAGTGGGCACACGAGGACCTTCGAAAAAACTGTACCCATTTTCGGCGACCAGAGCCACCTAAACCCCTCCCCAACCCCCTCATGACTAGTTATAGCCCACCGCATCGGTGACTATTTCACGCGCTGCCGCTGGTAATTTCTTGTCATTTTAGGCAGGCTCTGATCGTAGCCTCCAACGGGCACACGAGACCCTCAAAAGACTCACCATTTACGACTCCTGTCCCCAACCCCTCATGGACCAAAGGCTATAGCCCACCTGCCTCGGCGACTATTTCACGTTGGCACTGGGCATGTCTTGCCATTTTAGGGCAGTGCTTCGACCGTAGCCTCCCACCTGGGCACAAGAGGACCTCGAAAGACTTGTACCCATTTTCGACCCACTGAGCCCCCAAACACCTTCCCCAACCACCACGGACTAAAGGCTATAGCCCACCGCCCCATGATTATTTCACGCCATGCGCCGCTTGGCATTTCTTCCCATTTTAGACCAATATTCTGACCGTAGTCTCCGATCAGCACACGAGACCCTCGAAAAGACTGTACCCATTTCCGACCTAACAGTGCCCCTCAAACCCCTCCCCAACCCACGCGACCAAAGGCTATAGCCCACCGCCTCATGACTATTTGACGCCATGAGCCGCATTGGCTTGCTTGCCATTTTAGGGCAGGCTCTGAGCTGAGCCTCCATCGGGCACACGAGGACCCTCGAAAAGACTGTACCCATTTCCGACGCCTCCCCAACCCCTCATGACCAAAGGCTATAGCCCACCAGCCTCGTGTCTATTTCGCGCGCTGCGCTGCAAGGCATTTCTTGTCATTTTAGGGCAGGCCTCTGACCGTAGCCTCCCACGGGCACACGAGGACCCTCGGTGCTGTACCCATTTCGACGCCCTCCCAACCCCTCATGGACCAAAGGCTATAGCCCACCGCCTCATGATTATTTCACTCTGCTGCGCTGGTAGTTCTTGCCATTTTAGGCAGGCCCTGTCCAGAGCCTCCCACCGGGCACGCGAGGACCCTGAAAAGATCAGACCCATTTTCGACGCACCAGAGCCCCCAAACCCTCCCAACCCTCATGGGACTGGCTATAGCCCACCTGCCCTGGTGACTATTTCCACGCGCAGCCATGGGCATGTTGCCATTTTGTGGCAGGCTTCTGACCGTAGCCTCCCACTGGGCACACGAGGACCGTCGAAAAGACTGTACCCATTTCCGACGACAAGAGCCCCCGAAACACCATCCCCAACCCAACGGACCAAAGGCTATATCCCACCGGCCTCATGATTATTTCACGCGCTGCGCCCGCTGGCATGTCTTGCCATTTTAGGGCATGTGCTTCTGACCGTAGCCTCCCACGGGCACACGAGGACCTCAAAAGACTGTACCCATTTCCGACCACCAGAGCCCCTAAACCCCTCCCCAACCCCTCAAGGACCAAAGGTTATAGCCCACCGGCCTCGGCGACTTATTTCACGCGCTGTCACTGGCATGTCTTGCCATTTTAGGGCAGGCTTCTGACCGTAGCCTCCCACTGGGCACACGAGGACCCTCGAAAAGACTGTACCCATTTCCGACGCCCAGAGCCCCAGAACTTCCCTCCCCAACCCCCGCGGACCAAAGGCTATAGCCCACCGGCCTTGGCGACCGTTTCACGCGTTGCGTCGCTGGGCATTTCTTGCCATTTTAGGGCAGGCTTCTGACCGTAGCCTCCCAGTGGGCACACGAGGACCTTCGAAAAAACTGTACCCATTTTCGATGACCAGAGCCACCTAAACCCCCTCCCCAACCCCCGCGGACTAAAGGCTATAGCCCACCGGCATCGGTGACTATTTCACGCGCTGCGTCGCTGGTAATTTCTTGTCATTTTAGGGCAGGCCTCTGATCGTAGCCTCCAACGGGGCACACGAGGACCCTCAAAAAGACTGTACCCATTTACGACTCCCGTCCCCAACCCCCGCGGACCAAAGGCTATAGCCCACCGGCCTCGGCGACTATTTCACGCGTTGCGCCGCTGGGCATGTCTTGCCATTTTAGGCCAGGCTTCTGACCGTAGCCTCCGACTGTGCACACGAGGACCCTCGAAAAGACTGTACCCATTTCCGACGAACAGTGCCCCCGAAACCCCCTCCCCAACCCACGCGGACCAAAGGCTATAGCCCACCGGCCTCGGCGACTATTTGACGCGCTGAGCCGCTTGGCTTTGCTTGCCATTTTAGGGCAGGCTTCTGAGCGTAGCCTCCCACTAGGCACACGAGGACCCTCGAAAAGACTGTACCCATTTCCGACGCCCCTCCCCAACCCCGCTGGGACCAGCATATAGCCCACCGCCTGTGACTATTTCACGCGCTGCGCTGGCGCATTTCTTGTCATTTTAGGGCAGGCCTCTGACCGTAGCCTCCCACGGGCACACGAGACCTCGAAAAGGCTGTACCCATTTCGACGCCCCTCCCAACCCTCATGGGACCAGGCTATAGCCCACCGCCTCGGCGATTATTTCACCTGCTGCGCCGCCGGTAGTTCTTGCTATTTTAGGGCAGGCCCTGATCAGAGCCTCCCACTGGGCACGCTGAGACCCTGAAAAGATCAGACTGATTCACCACTGAGCCCCAAACCCCTCCCAAAACCCCGCTGACCAAAGGCTATAGCCCACCGGCCTCGGTGACTATTTCACGCGCTGCGCCGCTGGGCATGTCTTGCCATTTTAGGGCAGGCTTCTGACCGTAGCCTCCCACTGGGCACACGAGGACCCTCGAAAAGACTGTACCCATTTCCGACGACAAGAGCCCCCGAAACACCTTCCCCAACCCCCGCGGACCAAAGGCTATAGCCCACCGGCCTCGGCGACTATTTCACGCGCTGCGCCGCTGGGCATGTCTTGCCATTTTAGGGCAGGCTTCTGACCGTAGCCTCCCACGGGGCACACGAGGACCCTCGAAAAGACTGTACCCATTTCGTCCACCGTGAGCCCCTAAACCCCTCCCCAACCCCTCAAGGACTAGCACTATAGCCCGCCCTCGGCGATTATTTCACGCTGCTACTGGCTGGGCATGTCTTGCCATTTTAGGGCAGGCTTCCTGACTGTAGACTCCAACTGGGTACACGAGGTACTTCGAAAAGACTGTTCCCATTTCTGACGCCCAGAGCCCTGTAACTTCCCTCCCAACCCCGGACCAGTTATAGCCCACCGCCTTGGCGACTGCTTTCACGCGCTATGTCATTGGCATTTCTTGCCATTTTAGGGCAGGCTTCTGACCGTAGCCTCCCAGTGGGCACACGAGGACCTTCGAAAAAACTGTACCCATTTTCGATGACCAGAGCCACCTAAACCCCCTCCCCAACCCCCGCGGACTAAAGGCTATAGCCCACCGGCATCGGTGACTATTTCACGCGCTGCGTCGCTGGTAATTTCTTGTCATTTTAGGGCAGGCCTCTGATCGTAGCCTCCAACGGGGCACACGAGGACCCTCAAAAAGACTGTACCCATTTACGACTCCCGTCCCCAACCCCCGCGGACCAAAGGCTATAGCCCACCGGCCTCGGCGACTATTTCACGCGTTGCGCCGCTGGGCATGTCTTGCCATTTTAGGGCAGGCTTCTGACCGTAGCCTCCCACTGGGCACAAGAGGACCCTCGAAAAGACTGTACCCATTTCACCTAACAGTGCCCCGAAACACCTTCCCCAACCCCCGCGGACCAAAGGCTATAGCCCACCGGCCTCGGCGACTATTTGACGCGCTGAGCCGCTTGGCTTTGCTTGCCATTTTAGGGCAGGCTTCTGAGCGTAGCCTCCCACTGGGCACACGAGGACCCTCGAAAAGACTGTACCCATTTCCGACGCCCCTCCCCAACCCTCATGGGACCAGTTATAGCCCACCTGCCTCGGTGACTATTTCACGCGCTGCGCCGCTGGGCATTTCTTGTCATTTTAGGGCAGGCCTCTGACCGTAGCCTCCCACGGGGCACACGAGGACCCTCGAAAAGGCTGTACCCATTTCGGACGCCGATCCCACACCCCCGGGGTCCAAAGGCTATAGCCCACCGGCCTCGGCGACTATTTCACTGCTGCGCCGCTAGTTCTGCCATTTTAGGGCAGGCCCTGACCAGAGCCTCCCACTGGGCACGCTGAGACCCTGAAAAGACTGTACCCATTTTCGACGCACCGTGAGCCCTCAAACCCCTCCCCAACCTCATGACCAAGGCATATAGCCCACCGCCTTGGTGACTATTTCACGCGCTGCCATGGCTGGCATGTCTTACATTTTAGGGCAGGCTTCTGACCGTAGCCTCCCACTGGGCACACGAGACCAAAAGACTGTACCCATTTCCGACGACAAGAGCCCCTGAAACACCTTCCCCAACCCCCGCGGACCAAAGGCTATATCCCACCGGCTCGGCGACTATTTCACGCTGTCACTGGCATGTCTTGCCATTTTAGGGCAGTGCCCTGACTGTAGCCTCCCACTGGCACGCGAGGACCTCGAAAAGACTGCACTCCATTTCCGACCACTGAGCCCTCAAACCCTCCCCAACCCCTCATGACCAAAGGCTTATAGCCCACCGCCCTGGTGACTATTTCACGCGCTACCACTGGCATTTTTTGCCATTTTGGTGTGCCTGACCGTAGCCTCCCACTGGGAACGCGAGTACCCTCGAAAAGACTGTACCCATTTTCGATGACCAGAGCCCCCTAAACCCCCTCCCCAACCCTCGCGGACCAAAGGCTATAGCCCACCGGCCTCGGCGACTATTTCACGCGCTGCCATTGGCATGTCTTGCCATTTTTAGGGCAGTGCTTCGATCAGTAGCCTCCCATCGGGCACACGAGGACCTCGAAAAGACTGTACCCATTTCCCGACGCCCAGAGCCCTGTAACTTCCCTCCCAACCCCTCATGGACCAGCTTATAGCCCACCGCCTTGGCGACTGCTTCACGCTATGTCAGGGCATTTCTTGCCATTTTAGGCAGGCTTCTGACCAGAGCCTCCCAAGGCACACACGAGGACCTTCAAAAACTGTACCCATTTTCGGCGACCATGTAGCCACCTAAACCCCCTCCCCAACCCCCGCGGACTAAAGGCTATAGCCCACCGGCATCGGTGACTATTTCACGCGCTGCGCCGCTGGTAATTTCTTGTCATTTTAGGGCAGGCCTCTGATCGTAGCCTCCAACGGGGCACACGAGGACCCTCAAAAAGACTGTACCCATTTACGACTCCCGTCCCCAACCCCTCATGACCAAAGGCTTATAGCCCACTGCCTCGGCGACTTATTTCACGCTGTTGCGCTACTGGCATGTCTTGCCATTTTAGGGCAGGCTTCTGACCGTAGCCTCCCACTGGGCACAAGAGGACCCTCGGAAAGACTGTACCCATTTTCGACGACCAGAGCCCCCGAAACACCTTCCCCAACCCCCGCGGACTAAAGGCTATAGCCCACCGGCCTCGGCGACTATTTCACGCGCTGCGCCGCTTGGCATTTCTTCCCATTTTAGGCCAGGCTTCTGACCGTAGCCTCCGACTGTGCACACGAGGACCCTCAAAAGACTGTACCCCATTTCGATTTGGGTTCCTCACTGACTTATTTCCCTCAACCCACGCTGACATAGCCCACCGCCTCGGCGATTATTTGACGCTGAGCCGCTTGGCTTTTGCTTCATTTTAGGGCAGGCCTGAGCGTAGCCTCCCACTGGCACACGAGACCCTCGAAAAGACTGTACCCATTTCCGACGCCTCCCAACCCCTCATGACCAGTTATAGCCCACCGCCTCTGACTATTTCACGCGCTGCGCCTGGCTAAGCATTTCTTGTCATTTTAGGGCAGGCCTCTGATCAGTAGCCTCCCACGGGCACACGAGGACCTCGAAAAAGGCTGTACCCATTTCGACGCCCTCCCCAACCCCCTCATGGACCAAAGGCTATAGCCCACCGCCCCATGGCGATTATTTCACCTGCTGCTACTGGTAGTTCTTGCCATTTTAGGGCAGGCCCTGACCGTAGCCTCCCACTGGGCACGCGAGGACCCTGGAAAAGATCAGACCCATTTTCACGACCGTGAGCCCTCTAAACCCTCCCCAACCCCTCATGGGACCAGCTATAGCCCACCGGCCTTGGTGATTATTTCACGCGCTGCGCTCACTGGCATGTCTTGTCATTTTAGGCAGGCTTCTGACCGTAGCCTCCCACCGGGCACACGAGGACCCTCAAAAGATCAGACCCATTTCCGACCACTGAGCCCCAAACACCTTCCCAACCTCATGGGACCAAAGGCTATATCCCACCGCCTCGGCGACTATTTCACACGCCAGCTGCAGCGCATGTCTTGCCATTTTAGGGCAGGCTTCTGATCAGTAGCCTCCCACTGGCACACGAGGACCCTCGAAAAGACTGTACCCATTTCCGACGACACGAGCCCCCAAACCCTCCCCAACCCCTCATGACCAAAGGCTATAGCCCACCGGCCTCGGCGACTATTTGACGCGCTGAGCCGCTTGGTATTGCTTGCCATTTTAGGGCAGGCTTCTGACCGTAGCCTCCCACATGGCACACGAGGACCCTCGAAAAGACTGTACCCATTTCTGACGACCAGCCCTGTAACTTCCTCCCCAACCCCTCATGGACCAGCATATAGCCCACCGCCTTGGCGACTGCTTCACGCTTATGTCACAGCATTTCTTGCCATTTTAGGCAGGCTTGATCAGTAGCCTCCCAGTGGGCACACGAGGACCTTCGAAAAAACTGTACCCATTTTCGATGACCAGAGCCACCTAAACCCCCTCCCCAACCCCCGCGGACTAAAGGCTATAGCCCACCGGCATCGGTGACTATTTCACGCGCTGCGCCGCTGGTCATTTCTTGTCATTTTAGGGCAGGCCTCTGATCGTAGCCTCCAACGGGGCACACGAGGACCCTCGAAAGACTCAGACCCATTTACGACTCCTGCCCCAACCCCTCATGGGACCAAAGGCTATAGCCCACCTGCCTGGGCGATTATTTCACGTTGCTACGGCTGGCATGTCTTGCCATTTTAGGGCATGTGCTCTGACCGTAGCCTCCCACTGGGCACAAGAGGACCCTCGAAAGACTCAGACCCATTTTCGACGACTGTGAGCCCCAAACACCTTCCCAACCCCGCATGACTAAAGGCTATAGCCCACCGGCCTCGGCGACTATTTCACGCGCTGCGCCGCTTGGCATTTCTTCCCATTTTAGGCCAGGCTTCTGACCGTAGCCTCCGACTGTGCACACGAGGACCCTCGAAAAGACTGTACCCATTTCCGACGAACAGTGCCCCCCAAACCCCCACCCCAACCCACCCCGACCAAAGGCGAAAACCCACCGCCTCATGATTATTTGACGCTGGCTGAGCCGGCTTTTGCTTTGCCATTTTAGGGCAGGCTTCTGAGCGTAGCCTCCCACTGGGCACACGAGGACCCTCGAAAAGACTGTACCCATTTCCGACGCCCCTCCCCAACCCCCGCGGACCAAAGGCTATAGCCCACCGGCCTCGGTGACTATTTCACGCGCTGCGCCGCTGGGCATTTCTTGTCATTTTAGGGCAGGCCTCTGACCGTAGCCTCCCACGGGGCACACGAGGACCCTCGAAAAGACTGTACCCATTTCCGACGCCCCTCCCCAACCTCAAGGACCAGCATTATAGCCCACCGGCCTCGGGCGACTATTTCACCTGCCATGGCTGGTAGTTCTTGCTATTTTAGGGCAGGCCCCTGACCAGAGCCTCCCACTGGGCACGCGAGGACCCCTGAAAAGATCTGTACCCCATTTTCACGACCAGAGCCCCGAAACCCCTCCCAACCCCTCATGACTAGTTAGTTATAGCCCACCGGCCTCGGTGACTATTTCACGCGCTGCGCCGCTGGGCATGTCTTGTCATTTTAGGGCAGGCTTCTGACCGTAGCCTCCCACTGGGCACACGAGGACCCTCGAAAAGACTGTACCCATTTCCGACGACCAGAGCCCCCGAAACACCTTCCCCAACCCCCGCGGACCAAAGGCTATATCCCACCGGCCTCGGCGACTATTTCACACGCTGCGCCGCAGCGCATGTCTTGCCATTTTAGGGCAGGCTTCTGACCGTAGCCTCCCACTGGGCACACGAGGACCCTCGAAAAGACTGTACCCATTTCCGACGACCAGAGCCCCCGAAACCCCCTCCCCAACCCCCGCGGACCAAAGGCTATAGCCCACCGGCCTCGGCGACTATTTGACGCGCTGAGCCGCTTGGTATTGCTTGCCATTTTAGGGCAGGCTTCGATCAGCCTCCCATCTGGCACACGAGGACCCTCGAAAAGACTGTAACCATTTCCGAAGCCCAGAGCCCTGAACGCCCTCCCAACCCCGCGGACCAAAGGCTATAGCCCACCGGCCTGGCGACTGCTTCACGCTATGTCTGGCATTTCACATTTTAGGGCAGGCTCTGACCGTAGCCTCCCAAGGCACACGAGGACCTTCAAAAACTGTACCCATTTTCGATGACCAGAGCCACCTAAACCCCCTCCCCAACCCTCATGGACTAGCACATATAGCCCACCGGCATCGGTGACTATTTCACGCGCTGCGTCGCTGGTAATTTCTTGTCATTTTAGGGCAGGCCTCTGATCGTAGCCTCCAACGGGGCACACGAGGACCCTCAAAAAGACTGTACCCATTTACGACTCCCGTCCCCAACCCCCGCGGACCAAAGGCTATAGCCCACCGCCTCATTATTTCACGCTACGCTACTGGCATGTCTTTCTATTTTAGGGCAGGCATGACCGTAGCCTCCCACTGGGCACAAGAGGACCCTCGAAAGATCAGACCCATTTCACGACTGTGAGCCTCAAACACCTCCCAACCCCGCTGACTAAAGGCTATATAGCCCACCGCCTCGGCGATTATTTCACGCGCGCTTGGCATTTCTTCCCATTATAGGCCAGCTCTCGACCGTAGCCTCCGACTGCACACGAGGACCTCGAAGACTGTACCCATTTCCGACGAAGGTTCTCAAACCCCTCCCCAACCCACGCTGGACCAGCACATAGCCCACCGGCCCGCGACTATTTGACGCCGCTGAGCTTTGGCTTTGCTTGCCATTTTAGCAGTGCTTGAGCTGAGCCTCCCATCGGGCACACGAGGACCCTCGAAAAGACTGCACTCATTTCCGACGCCTCCCAACCCCTCAGGGACCAGCACATAGCCCACCGCCTCTGTGACTATTTCACGCACAAGGCCACTGGCATTTCTTGTCATTTTAGGGCAGGCCTCGATCAGTAGCCTCCCACGGGCACACGAGACCTCGCAAAGGCCTGTACCCATTTCGACGCCCCTCCCAACCCCACTCATGACCAAAGGCGTTATAGCCCACCGCCTCGGCGATTATTTCCCACTGCTGCCTGGCCGGGTAGTTCTTAAGCATTTTAGGGCAGGCCTCAGACAGTAGCCTCCCACTGCACTGTGAGACCCCTGAAAAGACTGCACTCCATTTCGACGACCACTGAGCCCCCAAACCCTCCCCAACCCCTCATGGACTCAAAGGCTATAGCCCACCGCCCTTGGTGATTATTTCCCCACGCGCTTGGCATGTCTTGTCATTTTAGGGCAGGCTTCTGACTGTAGCCTCCCACTGGGCACACGAGGACCCCTCGAAAAGATCTGCACCATCACTACCACGACTGAGCCCCTGGAACACCTCTTCCCAACCCCGCTGGACCAAAGGCTATATCCTAATCCCACTGCCTGCGATTATTTTCACACGCCAGGCCAAGTAGCGATGTCTGCACATTTTAGGGCAGGCTTCCTGACCAGAGCCTCCCACTGGGCACACGAGGACCCTCGAAAGACTGTACCCATTTCTCACGCACTGTGAGCCCCCAAACCCTCCCCAACCCTCATGGACCAAAGGTTATAGCCCACTGCCTCGGGCGATTATTTGACGCTACTGAGCCGCTTGGTATTGCTTTTTGCCATTTTAGGGCAGCTCTCGATCAGAGCCTCCCATCACACGAGGACCGAAAATACTCAGTACCCATTTCTGACCACTGTGAGTCCCGAAACCCCTCCCAACCTCATGACTGGAGGCTATAGCCCACCGCCCTTGTGACTATTTCCACGCTACGTGCTGGCATTTCTTGTCATTTTAGGGCAGGCCTCTGACCGTAGCCTCCCACGGGGCACACGAGGACCCTCGAAAACACTGTGCCCATTTCCGACGCCCCTCCTCAACCCTCGCGGACCAAAGGCTATAGCCCACCGGCCTCGGCGACTATTTCACGCGCTGCGCCGGTATTTCTTGCCATTTAGGTATGTGCCCTGACTGTAGCCTCCCACTGCACGCGAGGACCCTCGAAAAGACTGTACCCATTTCCGACCACTGAGCCCCTGAAACCCCACCCCAACCCCGAGAGCAAGCAGGCCCACTGCCTCGGTGACTATTTCACGCTGCGCTGGCATGTCTTGCCATTTTAGGGCAGGCTTTGACCGTAGCCTCCCACGGGCACACACGAGGACCCTCGAAAAGACTGTACCCATTTCCATGACCAGAGCTCCAAACACCTTACCTAACCCCTCATGGACCAAAGGCTATAGCCCACCGGCCTCGGTGACTATTTCACGCGCTGCGCCGCTGGGCATTTCTTGCCATTTTAGGGCAGGCCTCTGACCGTAGCCTCCCACTGGGACACGAGGACACACGAAAAGACTGTACTGATGACGCCCAGAGCCCCCGAACGCGCCTCCCAACCTCAAGGACCAAAGGCTATAGCCCACCGTCTCAAGCGACTATTTCACGTGCTGCGCCGCTGGACATTTCTTGCCATTTTAGGGCAGGATTATGACCGTAGCCTCCCACTGGGCACACGAGGACCCTCGAAAAGGCTGTACCCATTTCCGACGACCAGAGCCTCCGAAACACACCCCCCAACCCCCGCGGACCAAAGGCTATAGCCCACCGGCCTCGGTGACTATTTCACGCGCTGCGCCGCTGGGCATTTCTTGCTATTTTATGGCAGGCCTCTGACCGTAGCTCCCCACTGGGCACACGAGGACCCTCGAAAAGACTGTACCCATTTCCGACGCCCAGAGCCCCCGAACTCCCCTCCCCAACCCCCGCCGACCAAAGGCTATAGCCCACCGGCCTCGGCGACTATTTCACGCGCTGCGCCGCTGGGCATTTCTTGCCATTTTAGGGCAGGCTTCTGAACTTAGCCTCCCACTGGGCACACGAGGACCCTCGAAATGACTGTACCCATTTCCGACGCCCAGAGCCCCCGAACGCCCCTCCCCAACCCCCGCGGATCAAAGGCTATAGCCCACCGGTCTCGGCGACTATTTCACGTGCTGCGCCGCTGGACATTTCTTGCCATTTTAGGGCATGATTATGACCGTAGCCTCCCACTGGGCACACGAGGACCCTCGAAAAGACTGTACCCATTTCCGACGACCAGAGCCTCCGAAACACATCCCCCAACCCCCGCGGACCAAAGGCTATTGCCCACCGGCCTCGGTGACTATTTCACGCGCTGCGCCGCTGAGCATTTCTTGCTATTTTATGGCAGGCCTCTGACCGTAGCTCCCCACTGGGCACACGAGGACCCTCGAAAAGGCTGTACCCATTTCCGACGTCCAGAGCCTCCGAAACACCCTCCCCAACCCCCGCGCACCAAAGGCTATAGCCCACCGGCCTTGGTGACTATTTCACGCGCTGCGCCGCTGGGCATTTCTTGCCATTTTAGGGCATGCTTCTGACCGTAGCTTCCCACTGGGCACACGAGGACCCTCGAAAAGACTGTACCCATTTCCGACGACCAGAGCCCCCGAAACACCTTCCCCAACCCCCGCGGACCAAAGGCTATATCCCACCGGCCTCGGCGACTATTTCACACGCTGCGCCGCAGCGCATGTCTTGCCATTTTAGGGCAGGCTTCTGACCGTAGCCTCCCACTGGGCACACGAGGACCCTCGAAAAGACTGTACCCATTTCCGACGACCAGAGCCCCCCAAACCCCCACCCCAACCCCCGCGGACCAAAGGCTATAGCCCACCGGCCTCGGCGACTATTTGACGCGCTGAGCCGCTTGGTATTGCTTGCCATTTTAGGGCAGGCTTCTGACCGTAGCCTCCCACTGGGCACACGAGGACCCTCGAAAAGACTGTACCCATTTCCGACGCCTGTGAGCCCCTGTAACTTCCTCCCAACCCCGGGACCAAAGCACAGCCCACCGGCCTTGGCGACTGCTTTCACGCAAGGTCATTGGGCCTTTCTTGCCATTTTAGGGCAGGCTTCTGACCGCAGCCTCCCTGTGGGCACTCGAGCGCCCTCGAAATTTCTGTACCCAGTTCAGTCGACCAGAGCCACCTAAACCCCCTCCCCAACCCCGGTGGACCAGTTATAGCCCACCGCATCGGTGACTATTTCACGCGCCGTGCCGCTGGGAATTTCTTGTCATTTTAGGGCAGGCCTCTGATCAGTAGCCTCCAACGGGCACACGAGGACCCTCAAAAGACTCACCCATTTACGACTCCGCCCCAACCCTCATGACCAGGCTATAGCCCACCGCCTCGGCGACTTATTTCACGCTACGCTGGCTGGGCATGTTCCATTTTAGGGCAGGCTTCTGACCGTAGCCTCCCACTGGGCACAAGAGGACCTCGAAAGACTGTACCCATTTTTCGACGACCGTGAGCCCCCTCAAACACCTTCCCAACCCCCGCTGGACTAAAGGCTATAGCCCACTGCCGGCGATTATTTCACGCTGCCGCTTGGCATTTCTTCCCATTTTAGGCCAGGCTTTGACCAGTAGCTCCGATCAGGCACACACGAGGACCCTCGAAAAGACTGTACCCATTTCCGACGAACAGTGCCCCCCAAACCCCCACCCCAACCCACGCGGACCAAAGGCTATAGCCCACCGGCCTCGGCGACTATTTGACGCGCTGAGCCGCTTGGCTTTGCTTGCCATTTTAGGGCAGGCTTCTGAGCGTAGCCTCCCACTGGGCACACGAGGACCCTCGAAAAGACTGTACCCATTTCCGACGCCCCTCCCCAACCCCCGCGGACCAAAGGCTATAGCCCACCGGCCTCGGTGACTATTTCACGCGCTGCGCCGCTGGGCATTTCTTGTCATTTTAGGGCAGGCCTCTGACCGTAGCCTCCCACGGGGCACACGAGGACCCTCGAAAAGGCTGTACCCATTTCGGACGCCCCTCCCCAACCCCCGCGGACCAAAGGCTATAGCCCACCGGCCTCGGCGACTATTTCACTCGCTGCGCCGCTCGGTAGTTCTTGCCATTTTAGGGCAGGCCCTGACCGTAGCCTCCCACTGGGCACGCGAGGACCCTGGAAAAGACTCAGACCCATTTCGACGCACTGAGCTCAACCCCCTCCCCAACCCCCGCGGACCAAAGGCTATAGCCCACCGGCCTCGGTGACTATTTCACGCGCTGCGCCGCTGGGCATGTCTTGTCATTTTAGGGCAGGCTTCTGACCGTAGCCTCCCACTGGGCACACGAGGACCCTCGAAAAGACTGTACCCATTTCCGACGACCAGAGCCCCCGAAACACCTTCCCCAACCCCCGCGGACCAAAGGCTATAGCCCACCGTAATCGCCCATGATTATTTTCACACGCCAGCTGCAGCGCATGTCTTCACATTTTAGGCAGGCTTCAGTCAATCCGTGAGCCTCCCACCGGGCACACGAGGACCCTAAAAGACTGTACCCATTTCTCACGACCAGAGCCCCAAACCCTCCCCAACCCCCGCATGGACTTAGCTATAGCCCACCGCCCCCATGACTATTTGACGCCATGAGCCGCTTGGTATTGCTTTGTCATTTTAGGGCAGGCTTCTGACCGTAGCCTCCCACTGAGGGTACACGAGGACCCTCGAAACATCATTGTACCCATTTCTCACTTATGTGAGCCCCCGAACCCCTCCCAACCCCTCATGACCGGCTATGACCAGGATTATTTTCACTGGCCAGCCAGCTTTGGCATTTTACTTTTGTCATTTTAGGGCAGGCTCTCTGACCGTAGCCTCCCACGGGCACACGAGACCGAAACACTGTGCCCATTTCCGACGCCTCCTCAACCTCATGGGACCAAAGGCTATAGCCCACCGCCTCGGCGATTATTTCACGCCCAAGCGCCGCTTCGGTATTTTTGCCATTTAGGCAGGCCTGACCGTAGCCTCCCACTGGGCACGCTGAGACCTCAAAAGACTGTACCCATTTCCGACCTACCGTAGCTCAACCCCACCCCAACCCCCGAGGAGCAAAGGCTATAGCCCACTGCCTTGGGTGACTTATTTCACGCGCTGCGCCACAGCATGTCTTGCTATTTTAGGGCAGGCTTCTGACCAGTAGCCTCCCACTGGGCACACGAGGACCTCGAAAAGACTGTACCCATTTCCATGACCAGAGCCCCAAACACCTTACCCAACCCCTCAAGGACTAGCATATAGCCCACCGCCTCGTGACTATTTCACGCGCGCGCTGGGCATTTCTTGCCATTTTAGGGCAGGCCTGATCAGAGCCTCTCCCACTGGGACACGAGGACCTCAAAAGACTGTACTGATTCTCGACGCCCAGAGCCCCGAACGCCGCCTCCCCAACCCTCATGACCAAAGGCTATAGCCCACCGGTCTCGCGACTATTTCACGTGCTGCCGCTGGACATTTCTTGCCATTTTAGGCAGGATTATGACCGTAGCCTCCCACTGGGCACACGAGACCCTCGGCTGTACCCATTTCACCCACTGAGCCTCCAAACACACTCCCCAACCCTCATGACTGGGGCACTATAGCCCACCGGCCTCGTGACTATTTCCACGCGCTGCGCCTGAGCATTTCTTATTATTTTATGGCAGGCCTCTGACCTCAGAGTTCCTCAATGGGCACACGAGGAACCTCGAAAAGACTGTACCCATTTCCGACGACCAGAGCCCCCGAACATCCCTCCCCAACCCCCGCCGACCAAAGAGTATAGCCCACCGGCCTCGGCGACTATTTCACGCGCTGCGCCGCTGGGCATTTCTTGCCATTTTAGGGCAGGCTTCTGAACTTAGCCTCCCACTGGGCACACGAGGACCCTCGAAATGACTGTACCCATTTCCGACGCCCAGAGCCCCCGAACGCCCCTCCCCAACCCCCGCGGACCAAAGGCTATAGCCCACCGGTCTCGGCGACTATTTCACGTGCTGCGCCGCTGGACATTTCTTGCCATTTTAGGGCATGATTATGACCGTAGCCTCCCACTGGGCACACGAGGACCCTCGAAAAGACTGTACCCATTTCCGACGACCAGAGCTTCCGAACGCCCCTCCCCAACCCCCGCCGACCAAAGGCTATAGCGCACCGGCCTCGGCGAATATTTCACGTGCTGCGCCGCCGGGTATTTCTTGCTATTTTATGGCAGGCCTCTGACCGTAGCTCCCCACTGGGCACACGAGGACCCTCGAATGAATGTACCCATTTCCGACGCCCAGAGCCTCCGATAGACCCTCCCCAACCCCATATGACCAAAGGCTATAGCCCACTGCCTCTGACTATTTCACGCGCGCCATGGCTAAGCATTTCTTGCCATTTTAGGCATGCTTGACCGTAGCTTCCCACTGGGCACACGAGGACCTCGAAAAGACTGTACCCATTTCCGACGACCAGAGCTTCCAACGCCTCCCCACCTCCCTACGACCAAAGGCTATAGCCCACCGGCCTCGGCGACTATTTCACGTGCTGCGCCGCCGGGCATTTCTTGCCATTCTAGGGCAGACCTCTGACCGTAGCTCCCCACTGGGCACAAGAGGACCCTCGAAAAGACTGTACCCATTTCCGACACCCAGAGCCCCCGAACTCCCCGCCCCAACCCCTCACGACCAGCACAGGCTATAGCCCACCGCCTTGGCGATTATTTCACGCTGGCCATGGCTGGGCATTTCTTGCCATTTTAGGGCAGGCTTGAACTTAGCGTCCCACTGGCACACGAGGACCTCGAATGACTGTACCCATTTCCGACGCCCAGAGCCCCGAACGCCCCTCCCAACCTCATGGATCAGCACATTGCCCACCGGTCTCGGGCGACTATTTCACATGCTGTGCCGCTTGGACATTTCTTGCCATTTTAGGGCATGATTATGACTGTAGCCTCCCACTGGCACACGAGACCTCGAAAAGGCTGTACCCATTTCCGACGTCCAGAGCCTCCGAAACACCCTCCCCAACCCCCGCGCACCAAAGGCTATAGCCCACCGGCCTTGGTGACTATTTCACGCGCTGCGCCGCTGGGCATTTCTTGCCATTTTAGGGCATGCCTCTGACCGTAGCTTCCCACTGGGCACACGAGGACCCTCGAAAAGACTGTACCCATTTCCGACGACCAGAGCTTCCGAACGCCCCTCCCCAACCCCCGCGGACCAAAGGCTATAGCCCACCGGCCTCGGCGACTCTTTCACGTGCTGCGCCGCCGGGCATTTCTTGCCATTCTAGGGCAGGCCTCTGACCGTAGACTCCCACTGGGCACACGAGGACCCTCGAAAAGACTGTACCCATTTCTGATGCCCAGAGCCCCAGAACTTCCCTCCCCAACCCCCGCGGACCAAAGGCTATAGCCCACCGGCCTCGCCGACAATTTCACGCGATGCGCCGCTGGGCATTTCTTGCCATTTTAGTGCAGGCTTCTGACCGTAGACTCCCACTGGGCACACGAGGACCCTCGAAAAGACTGTACACATTTCCGACGACCAGAGCCCCCGAAAACCCCTCCCCAACCCCCACGGACCAGCAGTTATAGCCCACTGCCTGGCGATTATTTCACGCTACTGGGTCATGGGTATTTCTTACCATTTTAGGGCAGGCCTCCGACCGTAGCCTCCCACTGGGCAGACAAGGACCCTCAAAAAGGCTGTACCGATTTCCGACGTCCAGAGCCCCCGAACGCCGGTCCCCAACCCCCGCGCACCAAAGGCTATAGCCCAACGGCCTTGGTGACTATTTCACGCGCTGCGCCGCTGGGCATTTCTTGCCATTTTAGGGCATGCCTCTGACCGTAGCTTCCCACTGGGCACACGAGGACCCTCGAAAAGACTGCACCCATTTCCGACGACCAGAGCTTCCGAACGCCCCTCCCCAACCCCCGCGGACCAAAGGCTATAGCCCACCGGCCTCGGTGACTATTTCATGCGCAGCGCCGCTCGGCATTTCTTGCCATTTTAGGGCAGGCCTCTGACCGTAGCCTCCCACTGGGCACACGAGGACCCTCAAAAAGACTGTACCGATTTCCAACGCACAGAGCCCCCGAACGCCGCTCCCCAACCCCCGCGGACCAAAGGCTATAGCCCACCGGTCTCGGCGACTATTTCACGTGCTGCGCCGCTGGACATTTCTTGCCATTTTAGGGCAGGATTATGACCGTAGCCTCCCACTGGGCACACGAGGACCCTCGAAAAGACTGTACCCATTTTCGATGACCAGAGCCCCCTAAACCCCCTCCCCAACCCCCGCGGACCAAAGGCTATAGCCCACCGGCCTCAGTGACTATTTCACGCACTGCGCCGCTGGGTATTTTTTGGCATTTTAGGGCAGGCCTCTGAACGTAGCCTCCCACTGGGCACACGAGGACCCTCGAAAAGACTGTACCCATTTCCGACGACAAGAGCTCCCGAAACCCCCTCGCCAACCGCCGTGGACCAAAGGCTATAGCCCACCGGCCTCGGCGACTATTTCACGCGCTGCGCCGCTGGGCATTTCTTGCCATTTTAGGGCATGCTTCTGACCGTAGCTTCCCACTGGGCACACGAGGACCCTCGAAAAGACTGTACCCATTTCCGACGACCAGAGCTTCCGAACGCCCCTCCCCAACCCCCGCCGACCAAAGGCTATAGCCCACCGGCCTCGGCGACTATTTCACGTGCTGCGCCGCCGGGCATTTCTTGCCATTCTAGGGCAGGCCTCTGACCGTAGCTCCCCACTGGGCACAAGAGGACCCTCGAAAAGACTGTACCCATTTCCGACACCCAGAGCCCCCGAACTCCCCTCCCCAACCCCCGCCGACCAAAGGCTATAGCCCACCGGCCTCGGCGACTATTTCACGCGCTGCGCCGCTGGGCATTTCTTGCCATTTTAGGGCAGGCTTCTGAACTTAGCGTCCCACTGGGCACACGAGGACCCTCGAAATGACTGTACCCATTTCCGACGCCCAGAGCCCCCGAACGCCCCTCCCCAACCCCCGCGGATCAAAGGCTATTGCCCACCGGTCTCGGCGACTATTTCACATGCTGTGCCGCTGGACATTTCTTGCCATTTTAGGGCATGATTATGACCGTAGCCTCCCACTGGGCACACGAGGACCCTCGAAAAGGCTGTACCCATTTCCGACGTCCAGAGCCTCCGAAACACCCTCCCCAACCCCCGCGCACCAAAGGCTATAGCCCACCGGCCTTGGTGACTATTTCACGCGCTGCGCCGCTGGGCATTTCTTGCCATTTTAGGGCATGCCTCTGACCGTAGCTTCCCACTGGGCACACGAGGACCCTCGAAAAGACTGTACCCATTTCCGACGACCAGAGCTTCCGAACGCCCCTCCCCAACCCCCGCCGACCAAAGGCTATAGCCCACCGGCCTCGGCGACTATTTCACGTGCTGCGCCGCCGGGCATTTCTTGCCATTCTAGGGCAGGCCTCTGACCGTAGACTCCCACTGGGCACACGAGGACCCTCGAAAAGACTGTACCCATTTCTGATGCCCAGAGCCCCAGAACTTCCCTCCCCAACCCCCGCGGACCAAAGGCTATAGCCCACCGGCCTCGCCGACAATTTCACGCGATGCGCCGCTGGGCATTTCTTGCCATTTTAGTGCAGGCTTCTGACCGTAGCCTCCCACTGGGCACACGAGGACCCTCGAAAAGACTGTACACATTTCCGACGACCAGAGCCCCCGAAACCCCCTCACCAACCCCCACGGACCAAAGGCTATAGCCCACCGGCCTCGGCGACTATTTCACGCGCTGGGCCGCTGGGTATTTCTTACCATTTTAGGGCAGGCCTCCGACCGTAGCCTCCCACTGGGCAGACAAGGACCCTCAAAAAGGCTGTACCGATTTCCGACGTCCAGAGCCCCCGAACGCCGGTCCCCAACCCCCGCGCACCAAAGGCTATAGCCCAACGGCCTTGGTGACTATTTCACGCGCTGCGCCGCTGGGCATTTCTTGCCATTTTAGGGCATGCCTCTGACCGCACGAGGACCCTCAAAAGACTGCACCCATTTCCGACGCACTGTGATCTTCCGAACGCCCCTCCCCAACCCCCGCGGACCAAAGGCTATAGCCCACCGGCCTCGGTGACTATTTCATGCGCAGCGCCGCTCGGCATTTCTTGCCATTTTAGGGCAGGCCTCTGACCGTAGCCTCCCACTGGGCACACGAGGACCCTCAAAAAGACTGTACCGATTTCCAACGCACAGAGCCCCCGAACGCCGCTCCCCAACCCCCGCGGACCAAAGGCTATAGCCCACCGGTCTTGCGATTATTTCACGTGCTGCGCCTGGCTGACATTTCTTGCCATTTTAGGGCAGGATTATGACTGAGCCTCCCATCACACGAGGACCCTCGAAATGACTGTACCCATTTCCGATGACCAGAGCCCCTAAACCCCTCCCCAACCCCTCAGCTGACCAGCATATAGCCCACCGGCCTCAGTGACTATTTCACGCACTGCGCCGCTGGGTATTTTTTGGCATTTTAGGGCAGGCCTCTGACCGTAGCCTCCCACTGGGCACACGAGGACCCTCGAAAAGACTGTACCCATTTCCGACGACAAGAGCTCCCGAAACCCCCTCCCCAACCCCCGCGGACCAAAGGCTATAGCCCACTGCCTCGCGATTATTTCACGTGGCCATTGGCATTTTTGCCATTTTAGGGCAGGCCTCTGACCGTAGCCCACCGGGCACACGAGGACCTCAAAGACTGTACGGATTTCCCACTCCAGAGCCCCGAACGCCGCCTCCCTAACCCCTGCAAGGACCAGCACATAGCCCACCGGGCTCGGCGACTATTTCACGAGCTGCGCCGCTGGACATTTCTTGCCATTTTAGGGCATGATGATGACCGAATCCTACCACTGGGCACACGAGGACCCTCGAAAAGGCTGTACCCATTTCCGACGACCAGAGCCGCCGGAACACCCTCCCCAACCTCAAGGGACCAAAGGCTATAGCCCACCGCCTCGTGACTATTTCACGCGCTGCCACTGGTATTTCTTGCCATTTTAGGGCAGGCCTCTAACTCAGAAGCTTCCCACTGGGCACACGAGACCTCGAAAAGACTGTACCCATTTCCCGACGCCTGAGTCCCAGAACGCCCTCCCAACCCTCACGACCAGTGCTATAGCCCACCGGTCTCGGCGACTATTTCACGTGCTGCGCCGCTGGACATTTCTTGCCATTTTTGGGCAGGATTATGACCGTAGCCTCCCACTGGGCACACGAGGACCCTCGAAAAGACTGTACCCATTTTCGATGACCAGAGCCCCCTAAACCCCCTCCCCAACCCCCGCGGACCAAATGCTTTAGCCCACCGGCCTCAGTGACTATTTCATGCGCTGCGCCGCTAGGTATTCTTTGGCATTTTAGGGCAAGCCTCTGACCGTAGCCTCCCACTGGGCACACGAAAATCCTCGAAAATACTGTACCCATTTCCGACGACCAGAGCTCCCGAAACCCTCTCCCCAACCCCCGTGGACCAAAGTTATATAGCTCACGGCCTCGGCGATTATTTCACGCCATGGTGGCATTTCTTGCCATTTTAGGCAGGCCTCTGACCAGTAGCCTCCCACTGGGCACACGAGGACCTCAAATGACTGTAATTGACTCGACGCCCAGAGCCCTCAACGCCGGGTCCCCAACCCTCATGGACCAAAGTGGTATAGCCCACCGTCTCGGGCGATTATTTCACGTGTTGCGCCATGACATTTCTTGCCATTTTAGGGCAGGATTATGACCAGAGCCTCCCACTGGCACACGAGGACCCCGAAAAGGCTTGTACCCATTTTCGAAGACCAGAGCCCCCAAACACCCCCCAACCTCTGGACCAAAGGCTATAGCCCACTGCCTCGTGACTATTTCACGCGCTGCGCTGGGCATTTTTTGCTATTTTATGGCAGGCTCTGACCGTAGCTCCCCACTGGGCACACGAGACCTCGAAAAGACTGTACCCATTTCCCGACGCCTGAGCCCCGAACTCCCTCCCAACCCTCACGACTAAAGGTAGCCCACCGCCTCTGATTATTTCACGCGCCATACTGGCAAGCATTTCTTGCCATTTTAGGGCAGGCTTCTGAACTTAGCGTCCCACTGGGCACACGAGGACCCTCGAAAAGACTGTACCCATTTTCGATGACCAGAGCCCCCTAAACCCCTCCCCAACCCCCGCGGACCAAAGGCTATAGCCCACCGGCCTCAGTGACTATTTGACGCACTGCGCCGCTAGGTATTTTTTGGCATTTTAGGGCAAGCCTCTGACCGTAGCCTCCCACTGGGCACACGAGGATCCTCGAAAAGACTCTACCCATTTCCGACGACCAGAGCCCCCGAAACACCTTACCCAACCCCCGCGGACCAAAGGCTATAGCCCACCGGCCTCGGTGACTATTTCACGCGCTGCGCCGCTTAGGTATTTTTTGGCATTTTAGGCAAGCCTCTGACCGTAGCCTCCCATCGGCACACGAGGATCCTCGAAGACTTCTACCCATTTCCCACCACTGAGCCCCCAAACACCTTACCCAACCCCTCATGGGACCAGTTATAGCCCACTGCCCTTGTGACTATTTCACGCGCTGCGCCGCTGGGCATTTCTTGCCATTTTAGGGCAGGCCTCTGACCGTAGCCTCCCACTGGGGACACGAGGACCCTCAAAAAGACTGTACCGATTTCCGACGCCCAGAGCCCCCGAACGCCGCTCCCCAACCCCCGCGGACCAAAGGCTATAGCCCACCGGTCTCGGCGACTATTTCACGTGCTGCGCCGCTGGACATTTCTTGCCATTTTAGGGCAGGATTATGACCGTAGCCTCCCACTGGGCACACGAGGACCCTCGAAAAGGCTTTACCCATTTCCGACGCCCAGAGCCCCCCGAACACCCCCCCAACCCCCGCGGACCAAAGGCTATAGCCCACCGGCCTCGGCGATTATTTCACGCGCTGCACCGCTGGGCATTTCTTGCCATTTTAGGGCAGGCTTCTGAACGTAGCCTCCCACTGGGCACACGAGGACCCTCGAAATGACTGTACCCATTTCCGACGCCCAAAGCCCCCGAACGCCCCTCCCCAACCCCCGCGGACCAAAGGCTATAGCCCACCGGTCTCGGCGACTATTTCACGTGCTGCGCCGCTGGACATTTCTTGCCATTTTAGGGCATGATTATGACCGTAGCGTCCCACTGGGCACACGAGGACCCTCGAAAAGGCTGTACCCATTTCCGACGTCCAGAGCCTCCGAAACACCCACCCCAACCCCCGCGCACCAAAGGCTATAGCCCACCGGCCTTGGTGACTATTTCACGCGCTGCGCCGCTGTGCATTTCTTGCCATTTTAGGGCATGCCTCTGACCGTAGCTTCCCACTGGGCACACGAGGACCCTCGAAAAGACTGCACTCCATTTCCCGACGCACTGAGCTTCCGATCGCCCTCCCCAACCCCCGCCGACCAAAGGCAATAGCCCACCGTCCACCATGACTATTTCACGTGTTGCGCCCGGGCTGGCATTTCTTGCCATTCTAGGGCAGGCCTCTGACCTCAGACTCCCACTCACACGAGACCCTCGAAAGACTGTACCCATTTCTCGATGCCTGCAGCCCTGTAACTTCCCTCCCAACCCTCATGGACCAAAGCATTATAGCCCAATCGCCTCCCGACATTTCACGCGATGCGGCCAAGTATATTTCTTTTGCCATTTTAGTGCAGGCTTCTGACCAGAGTTCCCACTGGGCACACGAGACCCTCGAAAAGACTGTACACATTTCCACGCACTGAGCCCTGTAACTTCCCTCCCAACCTGGACCAAAGGCTATAGCCCACTGCCTCGCCGCTGACTATTTCACGCGGCTACTGGCATGGGCATTTCTTGCCATTTTAGGGCATGCCTCTGACCGTAGCTTCCCACTGGGCACACGAGGACCCTCAAAAAGACTGCACCCATTTCCGACGACCGGAGCTTCCGAACGCCCCTCCCCAACCCCCGCCGATCAAAGGCTATAGCCCACCGGCCTCGGTGACTATTACACGCGCTTTGCCGCTGGACATTTCTTGCCATTTTAGGGCAGGCTTCTGACCTTAGCCTCCCACTGGGCACACGAGGACCCTCAAAAAGACTGTACCCATTTCCGACGCCCAGAGCCCCCGAACGCCCCTCCCCAACCCCTCATGGACCAGTGCTATAGCCCACCGGTCTCGGCGACTATTTCACGTGCTGCGCCGCTGGAAATTTCTTGCCATTTTAGGGCAGGCTGACCGTCAGCCTCCCACTGGCACACGAGACCTCGAAAAGCTTGTACCCATTTCCTGACGACTCAGAGCCTCATGACTAAAGGCTTATAGCTCACCGCCCTTGGTGACTATTTCATGCGCAGCCTGGCATTTCTTGCTATTTTAGGGCAGGCCTCTGACCGTAGCTCTCCCACCTGCACACGAGGACCCTCAAAAGACTCTACCGATTTCCAACGCACAGAGTTCTCGAACGCCGCCTCCCCAACCCCTCATGATCAGCAATATAGCCGACCGGTCTCGCGACTATTTCACGTGTTGCGCCGCTGGACATTTCTTGCCATTTTAGGCAAGCTCTGACCGTAGCTTCTCCCATCAAGCACACGAGACCTCGAAAGGCTGTACCCATTCTGACGCCCAGAGCCTCCAAACACCCTCCCAACCCTCACAAGACCAAAGGCTATAGCCCACTGCCTCAGGACTATTTCACGCGCTGCCCGCCTGGCATTTCTTGCATTTTAGGGCATGCCTCTGACCGTAGCTTCCCACTGGGCACACGAGGACCCTCGAAAAGACTGCACCCATTTCCGACGACCAGAGCTTCCGAACGCCCCTCCCCAACCCCCGCCGACCAAAGGCTATAGCCCACCGGCCTCGGTGACTATTACACGCGCTGCGCCGCTGGACATTTCTTGCCATTTTAGGGCAGGCTTCTGACCTTAGCCTCCCACTGGGCACACAAGGACCCTCAAAAAGACTGTACCCATTTCCAACGCCCAGAGCCCCCGAACGCCCCTCCCCAACCCCCGCGGACCAAAGGCTATAGCCCACCGGCCTCGGAGACTATTTCACGCGCTGCGCCGCCAGGTATTTCTTGCCATTTTAGGGCAGGCTTGACCTTAGCCTCCCACTGGGCACACAAGGACCCTCAAAGATCAGACCCATTTCCGACGCCTGTGAGCTCCCGAACGCCCTCCCAACCCTCAAGGACCAAAGGCTATAGCACACCGGGTCTCGCGACTATTTCACGTGTTGCGCTGCTTGAAATTTCTTGCCATTTTAGGGCAGGCTTGACCGTAGCCTCCCATCACACACGAGACCCCGAAAAGCTGCTGTACCCATTTCCGACGCACTGTGAGCCCCTCAAGGACCAAAGGTATAGCCCACCGCCTCGGTGATTATTTCATGCGCAGCGCCGCCGTATTTCTTGCCATTTTAGGCAGGCTCTGACCGTAGCCTCCCACTGGGCACACGAGGACCCTCAAAAAGACTGTACCGATTTCCAACGACCAGAGCCCCGAACGCCGCCTCCCCAACCCCTCAAGGACCAAAGGCTATAGCCCACCGGTCTCGGCGACTATTTCACGTGCTGCGCCGCTGGACATTTCTTGCCATTTTAGGGCAGGATTATGACCGTAGTCTCCCACTGGGCACACGAGGACCCTCGAAAAGACTGTACCCATTTTCGATGACCAGAGCCCCCGAAAACCCCACCCCCAACCCCTCATGACCAGCATATAGCCCACCGCCAAGTGACTATTTCACGCATCACTGGCTGGTATTTTTGGCATTTTAGGGCAGGCCTCTGAACGTAGCCTCCCACTGGGCACACGAGGACCCTCAAAAAGACTGTACCGATTTCCAACGCACAGAGCCCCCGAACGCCGCTCCCCAACCCCCGCGGACCAAAGGCTATAGCCCACCGGTCTCGGCGACTATTTCACGTGCTGCGCCGCTGGACATTTCTTGCCATTTTAGGGCAGGATTATGACCGTAGCCTCCCACTGGGCACACGAGGACCCTCGAAAAGACTGTACCCATTTTCGATGACCAGAGCCCCCAAAAACCCCACCCCAACCCCCCCGGACCAAAGGCTATAGCCCACCGGCCTCAGTGACTATTTCACGCACTGCGCCGCTGGGTATTTTTTGGCATTTTAGGGCAGGCCTCTGACCGTAGCCTCCCACTGGGCACACGAGGACCCTCGAAAAGACTGTACCCATTTCCGACGACCAGAGCTCCCGAAACCCCCTCCCCAACCCCCGCGGACCAAAGGCTATAGCCCACCGGCCTCGGCGACTATTTCACGCGCTGCGCCGCTGGGCATTTCTTGCCATTTTAGGGCAGGCCTCTGACCGTAGCCTCCCACTGGGCACACGAGGACCCTCAAAAAGACTGTACGGATTTCCGACTCCCAGAGCCCCCGAACGCCGCTCCCTAACCCCTCATGACCAGTTATAGCCCACCGGTCTTGGGCGATTATTTCACGTGTTGCGCCGCTGACATTTCTTGCCATTTTAGGGCATGATTATGACCGTAGCCTCCCACTGGGCACACGAGACCTCGAAAAGGCTGTACCCATTTTCGCCGCCCAGAGCCTCCGAAACGCCCGCCCCAACCCCCGCGGACCAAAGGCTATAGCCCACCGGCCTCGGTGACTATTTCACGCACAAGGCCACAGCATTTCTAGCCATTTTAGGGCAGTCCTCTACCCGTAGCGTCCGACTGCGCACAGGAGGACCCTCAAAAGACTGTACCCATTTCCGACGCCCAGAGCCCCCGAACGCCCCTCCCTAACCCCCGCGGACCAAAGGCTATAGCCCACCGGTCTCGGCGACTATTTCACGTGCTGCGCCGCTGGACATTTCTTGCCATTTTTGGGCAGGATTATGACCGTAGCTTCCCACTGGGCCCACGAGGACCCTCGAAAAGACTATACCCATTTTCGATGACCAGAGCCCCCTAAACCCCCGCCCCACCCCCCGCGGACCAAAGGCTATAGCCCACCGGCCTCAGTGACTATTTCACGCACCGCGCCACTGGTATTTTTGCCATTTTGGGGCAGGCCTCTGACCGTAGCCTCCCACTGGGTACACGAGGCCCCTTGAAAAGACTGGACAAATTTCCGATGCCCAGAGCCCCCGAACCACCTCCCCAACCCCCACGGACCAAAGGCTATAGCCCATCGGCCTCGGCAACTATTTCGCGCGCTGCGCCACTGGGCATTTCTTGCCATTTTAGGGCAGTACTCTGACCGTAGCCTCCCACTGGGAACACGAGGACCCTCAAAAAGACTGTGCCCATTTCCGACTCCTGAGCCTCCAAACACCCTCCCAACCCCTGCGGGACCAGCACATAGCCCACCTGCCTTGGCGATTATTTCACGCTACAAGGCCTGGCATTTCTTGCCATTTTAGCAGGCTTCGACCTTAGCCTCCCACTGGGCACACGAGGACCCTCAAAAGACTGTACCCATTTCCGACGCAGAGCTCCCTGTAACTTCCTCCCAACCCCATGACCAAAGGCTATAGCCCACCGGCCCTGGCGACTATTTCGCGTGCTGCGCTGCTGGGCATTTCTTGCCATTTTAGGGAAGGCTTGACTCAGGCCTCCCACTGCCCACGAGGACCCTCGAAAAGACTGTACCCATTGGCGACCAGTGAGCCCCTAAACCCCTCCCCAACCCTCGGGACCAGCATTATAGCCCACCGGCCTCATGATATTTCACGACTGCGCCACTGGTATTTTTTGTCATTTTAGGCAAGCCTGACTGTAGCCTCCTCCCATCGGGCACACGAGGATCCTCAAAAGACTGTACCCATTTCGACGCCCAGAGCCTCCAAACACCTCCCAACCCCGTGGACCAAAGGCTATAGCCCACCGCCTGGCGATTATTTCACGCGCTGCGCCATGGTATTTTTGCCATTTTAGCGCAGGCTTCTGACCTTAGCCTCCCACTGGGCACACGAGGACCCTCAAAAAGACTGTACCCATTTCCGACGCCCAGAGCCCCCGAACGCCCCTCCCCAACCCCCGCGGACCAAAGGCTATAGCCCACCGGTCTCGGCGACTATTTCACGTGCTGCGCCGCTGGACATTTCTTGCCATTTTAGGGCAGGCTTCTGACCGTAGCCTCCCACTGGGCACACGAGGACCCTCGAAAAAGCAGTACCCATTTCCGACGACCAGAGCCCCCGCGGACCAAAGGCTATAGCCCACCGGCTTCGGTGACTATTTCATGCGCTGCGCCGCTGGGCATTGCTTGCCATTTTAGGGCAGGCCTCTGACCGTAGCCTCCCACTGGGCACACGAGGAGCCTCGAAAAAGCTGTACCCATTTCCGACGACCTTTTCCGCAGTTGAGCAGTGTGTATAGCCCACCGGCCTCGGTGACTATTTCATGCGCTGCGCCGCTGGGCATTTCTTGCCATTTTAGGGCAGGCCTCTGACCGTAGCCTCCCACTGGGCACACGAGGACCCTCAAAAAGACTGTACCGATTTCCGACGCACAGAGCCCACGAACGCCGCTCCCCAACCCCCGCGGACCAAAGGCTATAGCCCACCGGTCTCGACGACTATTATTTGTGTTGCTCATGACATTTCTTGCCATTTTGGGCAAGATTATGATCAGAGCCTCCCATCTGGCACACGAGGACCCTCGAAAAGACTGTACCCATTTCGATGACCAGAGCCCCCTAAACCCCTCCCCAACCCTCATGACCAGTATTATAGCCCACCGGCCTCAGTGACTCTTTCACGCACTGCGCCGCTGGGTATTTTTTGGCATTTTAGGGCAGGACTCTGACCGTAGCCTCCCACTGGGCACACGAGGATCCTCGAAAAGACTGTACCCATTTTCGGCGACCAGAGCTCCCGAAACCCTCTCCCCAACCCCCGTGGACCAGCACAGCCCACTGGCCTCGGGCGATTATTTCACGCGCTGCGCTGGCATTTCTTATGGCTGTTAGGCAGGCCTGACTGTAGCCTCCCATCGGGCACACGAGGACCCTCAAATGACTGTACTGACTTCCGACGCCCAGAGCTCCTAACGCCGCCTCCTAACCCTCAAGGACTAAAGGCTATAGCCCACCGGGTCTCATGACTATTTCACGTGTTGCGCTACTGGACATTTCTTGCCATTTTAGGGCGTGATTATGACCGTAGCCTCCCATCGGGCACACGAGGACCCTCGAAAAGGCTGTACCCATTTCCTGACGCCCAGAGCATCCAAACACCTCCAACCTCATGGACTAAAGGCTATAGCCCACTGCCTCGGTAACTATTTCACGCTGCGCCATGGGCATTTATTGCCATTTTATGGCAGGCCACTGACCGTAGCCTCGTACTGGGCACACGAGAAGCCGACAAAAGACTGTACCCATTTCCGACACCCAGCCCCTAACTCCTCCCAACCCCTCACGACTAAAGGCTATAGCCCACCTGCCTCATGACTATTTCACGCTGGCCAAGCTGGCTTGGCATTTCTTGCCATTTTAGGGCAGGCTTCTGAACTTAGCCTCCCACTGGGCACACGAGGACCCTCGAAATGACTGTACCCATTTCCGACGCCCAGAGCCCCCGAACGCCCCTCCCCAACCCCCGCGGATCAAAGGCTGTAGCCCACCGGTCTCGGCGACTATTTCACGTGCTGCGCCGCTGGACATTTTTGCCATTTTAGGGCATGATTATGACCGTAGCCTCCCACTGGGCACACAAGGACCCTCGAAAAGGCTGTATCCATTTCTGACGTCCAGAGCCTCCGAAGCACCCTCACCAACCCCCGCGCACCAAAGGCTATAGCCCACCGGCCTTGGTGACTATTTCACGCGCTGCGCCGCTGGGCATTTCTTGCCATTTTAGGGCAGGCCTCTGACCGTTGCTTCCCACTGGGCACACGAGGACCCTCGAAAAGACTGTACCCATTTCCGACGACCAGAGCTTCCGAACGCCCCTCCCCAACCCCCGCCGACCAAAGGCTCTAGCCCACCGGCCTCGGCGACTATTTCACGTGCTGCGCCGCCAGGCATTTCTTGCAATTTTAGAGCAGGCCTCTGACCGTAGACTCCCACTGGGCACACGAGGACCCTCGAAAAGACTGTACCCATTTCTGATGCCCAGAGCCCCAGAACTTCCCTCCCCAACCCCCGCGGACCAAAGGCTATAGCCCACCGGCCTCGCCGACAATTTCACGCGATGCGCCGCTGGCCATGTCTTGCCATTTTAGTGCAGGCTTCTGACCGTAGCCTCCCACTGGGCACACGAGGACCCTCGAAAAGACTGTACACATTTCCGACGACCAGAGCCCCCGAAACCCCCTCCCCAACCCCCACGGACCAAAGGCTATAGCCCACCGGCCTCGGCGACTATTTCACGCGCTGCGCCGCTGGGTATTTCTTGCCATTTTAGGGCAGGCCTCTGACCGTAGCCTCCCACTGGGCACACGAGGACCCTCAAAAAGACTGTACCCATTTCAGACGCCCAGAACCCCCGAACGCCGGTCCCCAACCCCGGCGGACCAAAGGCTATAGCCCACCGGCCTCGGCGACTATTTCACGCGCTGCGCCGCTGGACATTTCTTGCCATTTTAGGGCAGGCTTCTGACCTTAGCATCCCACTGGGCACACGAGGACCCTCAAAAAGACTGTACCCATTTCCGACGCCCAGAGCCCCCGAACGCCCCTCCCCAACCCCCGCGGACCAAAGGCTATAGCCCACCGGTCTCGGCGACTATTTCACGTGCTGCGCCGCTGGACATTTCTTGCCATTTTAGGGCAGGCTTCTGACCGTAGCCTCCCACTGGGCATACGAGGACCCTCGAAAAAGCTGTACCCATTTCCGACGACTGTGAGCCCCTCATGACCAAAGGCTATAGCCCACCGCCTGTGAGTATTTCATGCGAGCGCGCATTGGCATTTCTTGCCATTTTAGGGCAGGCCTCAGACCGTAGCCTCCCACCTGGGCACACGAGACCCTCAAAAGACTTCACTGATTTCCGACGACAGAGTCTCAACGCCGCCCCAACCCTCATGACTAAAGGCTATAGCCCACCGGGTCTGGGCGACTATTTCACGTGTTGCGCTGCTGACATTTCTTGCTATTTTAGGGCAGGATTATGACTGTAGCCTCCGACTGGGCATACGAGGACCGTCGAAAAGGCTGCACCCATTTCCGACGACCAGAGCCTCCAAACACCCTCCCTAACCCCTGCTGACTAGCACATAGCCCACCGGCCTCGGTGACTATTTCACGCGCTGCGCCGCTGGGCATTTCTTGCCATTTTAGGGCAGGCCTCTGACCGTACCCTCCCACTGGGCACACGAGGACCTCGAAAAGACTGTACCCATTTTCGACGCCCAGAGCCCCAGAACTTCCCTCCCTAACCCCTGCGGACCAAAGGCTATAGCCCACCGGCCTCAGCGACCATTTCAAGCGGTGCGCCGCTGGGCATTTCTTGCCATTTTAGGGCATGATTATGACCAGAGCCTCCCACTGGCACACGAGGACCTCGAAAAGGCTGTACCCATTTCACGCCCAGAGCCTCCAAACACCCTCCCAACCCCTCGACCAAAGGCTATAGCCCACCGGCCTCGGTGACTATTTCACGCGCTGCGCCGCTGGGCATTTCTTGCCATTTTAGGGCAGGCCCTGACCGTAGCCTCCCACTGGGCACACGAGGACCCTCGAAAAGACTGTACCCATTTCCGACGCCCAGAGCCCCCGAACGCCCCTCCCCAACCCCCGCGGACCAAAGGCTATAGCCCACCGGCCTCGGCGACTATTTCACGTGCTGCGCCGCTGGACATTTGTTGCCATTTTGGGCAGGATTATGACCGTAGCCCCCCACTGGGCACACGAGGACCCTCGAAAAGACTGTACCCATTTTCGATGACCAGAGCCCCCGAAACCCCCACCCCAACCTCATGGACCAGCAGTTAGCCCACCGCCTCGTGACTATTTCACGACTGCGCACTGGTATTTTTTGGCATTTTAGGGCATGTGACTTGACCAGAATCCTCCCACTGGGCACACGAGGATCCGCGAAAGATCAGTACCCATTTTGCACCAGAGCTCCCAAACCCTCTCCCAACCCCTGTGGACCAGCTATATAGCCCACCGCCCCATGATTATTTCACGCGCTGCGCCGCTGGGCATTTCTTGCCATTTTAGGGCAGGCCTCTGACCATTGCCTCCCACTGGGCACACGAGGACCCTCAAAAAGACTGTACCGACTTCCGACGCCCAGAGCCCCCGAACGCCGCTCCCTAACCCCCGCGGACCAAAGGCTATAGCCCACCGGTCTCGGCGACTATTTCACGTGCTGCGCCGCTGGACATTTCTTGCCATTTTAGGGCAGGATTATGACCGTAGCCTCCCACTGGGCACATAAGGACCCTTGAAAAGGCTGTACCCATTTCCGATGACCAGAACCTCCGAAACACCCTCCCCAACCACCGCGGACTAAAGGCTATAGCCCACCGGCCTCGGTGACTATTTCACGCGCTGCGCCGCTGGGCATTTCTTGCGATTTTATGGCAGGCCTCTGACCGTAGCTTCCCACTGGGCACACGAGGACCCTCGAAAAGACTGTACCCATTTCCGACTCCCAAAGCCCCCGAACTCCCCTCCCCAACCCCCGCCGACCAAAGGCTATAGCCCACCGGCGTCGGCGACTATTTCACGCGCTGCGCCGCGGGGCATTTCTTGCCATTTTAGGGCAGCCTTCTGAACTTAGCCTCCCACTGGGCACACGAGGACCCTCGAAATGACTGTACCTATTTCCGACGCCCAGAGCCCCAGAACGCCCATCCCCAACCTCATGACCAGCATATAGCCCACTGCCTGGTGACTATTTCACCACGCGCCATGGGCATTTCTTGACATTTTAGGGCATGATTGTGACCAGAGCTCCCATCTGGCACACGAGGACCTCGAAAAGGCTGTACCCATTTCCGACGCCCAGAGCCTCCAAACACCCACCCCAACCTCATGATCAGCACATAGCCAACCAAGCTTCGTGACTATTTCACGCCTACATGGGCATTTCTTGCCATTTTAGGGCAGGTCTCTGACCGTAGCTTCCCACTGGGCACACGAGGACCCTCGAAAAGACTGTACCCATTTCCGACGCCCAGAGCCCCCGAACGCCCCTCCCCAACCCCCGCGGACCAAAGGCTATAGCCCACCGGTCTAGGCGACTATTTCACGTGCTGCGCCGCTGGACATTTCTTGCCATTTTAGGGCAGGCTTCTGACCGTAGCCTCCCACTGGGCACACGAGGACCCTCGAAAAAGCTGTACCCATTTCCGACGACCAGAGCCCCCGCGGACCAAAGGCTATAGCCCACCGGCCTCGGTGAGTATTTCATGCGCAGCGCCGCTGGGCATTTCTTGCCATTTTAGGGCAGGCCTCTGACCGTAGCCTCCCACTGGGCACACGAGGACCCTCAAAAAGACTCTACCGATTTCCGACGCACAGAGCCCCCGAACGCCGCTCCCCAACCCCCGCGGACCAAAGGCTATAGCCCACCGGTCTCGGCGACTATTTCACGTGCTGCGCTGCTGGACATTTCTTGCCATTTTAGGGCAGGATTATGACCGTAGCCTCCCACTGGGCACACGAGGACCCTTGAAAAGGCTGTACCCATTTCCGACGACCAGAGCCCCTAAACCCCTCCCAACCCCTGGACCAGCATTATAGCCCACCGCCTCGGCGATTATTTCACGCTGCGCCATGGGCATTTCTTGCACATTTTAGGCAGGCCTCTGACCATTGCCTCCCACCGGGCACACGAGGACCCTCAAAAAGACTGTACCGACTTCCGACGCCCAGAGCTCTAACGCCGCCTCCCTAACCCCTCATGACCAGTTATAGCCCACCGGCCTCATGACTATTTCACGACTGCGCCATGGGTATTTTTGGCATTTTAGGGCAGTGACTGACCGTAGCCTCCCATGGCACACGAGGATCCTCGAAAGACTGTACCCATTTTCGACGACCCAGAGCTCCCAAACCCTCTCCCAACCCCCGTGGACCAGAAGGCTATAGCCCACCGCCTCGCATGACTATTTCACGCGCTGCGCCATTGGCATTTCTTGCCATTTTAGGCAGGCTCCTGACCATTGCCTCCCAATCGGGCACACGAGACCCTCAAAGACTGTACCACTTCCGACGCCCAGAGCTCCCGAACGCCGCCTCCCTAACCCCTCAAGGACTAAAGCTATAGCCCACCGGTCTCGGGCGACTATTTCACGTGGCGCCATGGACATTTCTTGCCATTTTAGGCAGGATTATGACAGAGCCTCCCACTGGCACATATGACCCTTTGAAAAGGCTACCCATTTCCGATGACCAGAACCTCCAAACACCCTCCCCAACCATCATGGACTAAAGGTTATAGCCCACCGCCTTGTGACTATTTCCCACGCGCGCCATGGGCATTTCTTGCGATTTTATGGCAGGCCTATGACGGTAGCTTCCCACTGGGCACACGAGGACCCTCGAAAGACTGTACCCATTTCCCACTCCCAAAGCCCCGAACTCCCTCCCAACCCCGCCGACCAAAGGCTATAGCCCACCGCCTCGGCGATTATTTCATCACAGCCACAAGCATTTTCTTTCCATTTTAGGGCAGTCTTCTGAACTTAGCCTCCCACTGGGCACATGAGGACCCTTGAAATGACTGTACTATTTCCCGACGCCCAGAGCCCTGTAACGCCCATCCCCAACCCTCATGACCAGCACATAGCCCACCGGTTTTGGTGACTATTTCACGCCAAGGCTACTGGGCATTTCTTGCCATTTTAGGGCAGGTCTCTGATCAGAAGCTTCCCAAGGGCACACGAGACCCTCGAAAAGATCAGACCCATTTCCGACGCCCAGAGCCCCGAACGCCTCTTCCCAACCCCCGCCGACCAGGCTATAGCCCACTGGCCTCATGATTATTTCACGCAAGGCTCACTGGCATTTCTTGCAATTTGAGAGCAGGCCTCTGATCAGACTCCCATCTGCACACGAGGACCCTCGAAAAGACTGTACCCATTTCGATGCCCAGAGCCCTTAACTTCCCTCCCAACCCCGCTGGACCAAATGCGAGAGCTCACTGCCACGACACCTTTCACGCGATACGCCGCTGGGCATGTCTTGCCATTTTAGTGCAGGCCTCTGACCGTAGCCTCCCACTGGACAACTGAGGACCCTCGAAAAGACTGTACACATTTCCGACGACCAGAGCCCCCCGAACACCCCACCCCAACCCCCAGATTTGAAGTTATAGCCCACTGCCTCGGCGATTATTTCACGCTACTGGGCCATTGGCATTTCTAGCCATTTTAGGGCAGGCCTCTGACCGTAGCCTCAAACTGTGCACATGAGGACCCTCGAAAAGATTGTACCCATTTCAGACGCCCAGAGCCCTAACGCTGGCTTCAACCTCATGACCAAACGCTATAGCCCACCGGCCTCGGCGACTATTTCACGCGCTGCGCCGCTGGACATTTCTTACCATTTTAGGGCAGGCTTCTGACCTTAGCCTCCCGCTAGGCACACGAGGACCCGCAAAAAGACTGTACCCATATCCGACGCCCAGAGCCCCCGAACGCCCCTCCCCAACCCCCGCGGAAAGGCTATATCCCACAAGTCTCGGCGACTATTTCACGTGCTGCGCCGCTGGACATTTCTGGCCATTTTAGGGCAGGGTTCTGACCGTAGCCTCCCACTGGACACACGAGGACCCTCGAAAAGGCTGTATCCATTTCCGACGACCAATGCCCCCGAAACACCCTCCCCAACCCCCGCGGACCAAAGGCTATAGCCCAATGGGCCTCGGTGACTATTTCCACGCTGCTGCTGGTATTTCTGGCATTTTAGGGCAAGCCTCCCGACAGAGCCTCCCACTGCACACGAGACCCTCAAAAGACTGTACCCATTTTCATGCCTGAGTCCTGTAACTTCCCTCCCCAACCCCCGCGGACCAAAGGCTATAGCCCACCGGCCTCGGCGACAATTTCACGCGATGCGCCGCTGGGCATTTCTTGCCATTTTAGGGCAGGCCTTTGACCGTAGCCTCCCACTGGGCACACGAGGACCCTTAAAAAGACTGTACCCATTTCAGACGACCAGAGCCCCCGAACGCCGCTCCCCAACCCCCGCGGACCAAAGGCTATAGCCCACCGGCCTCAAGGATTATTTCACGCAAGGCCATGGCTGGACATTTCTTGCCATTTTAGGGCAGGCTTCTGACCTTAGCCTCCCACTGGGCACACGAGGACCCTCAAAAGGACTGTCCCTATTTCTGACGACCGGAGCCCTCAAACCCCTCCCAACCCTCAAGGGACTATTATAGCCCACCGGCCTCGGTGTCTATTTCACGCGCGGCGACGCTGGGCATTTTTTGCCATTTTAGGGCAGGCCTCTGACAGAAGCTTCCCACTGGGCACACGAGGACCTCGAAAAGATTGTACCCATTTCGACGCCTGCCCCCAACGCCTCCCCAACCCCCGCTGACCAGTACATAGCCCACCGCCCTCGGGTGACTATTTCACGCACGCGACGCTGGGTATTTTTGCCATTTTAGGCAGGCTCTGATCAGAGCTTCCCACTGGGCACACGAGGACCTCGAAAAGACTGTACCCATTTCCGATGCCTGTGAGCCCTGAACGCCCCTCCCCAACGCTCCGACCAAAGGCTTTTAGCCCACCGGCCTGTGATTAATTCACGCTGCGCCGCTGGGCATTTCTTGCCATTTTAGGGTAGGCCTCTGACCGTAGCCTCCCACTGGGCACATGAGGACCTCGAAAAGACTGTACCCTTTTCCGACGCCCAGAACCCCCGAACGCCCCTCCCCAACCCCCGCGGACCAAAGGCTATAGCCCACCGGCCTCAAGCGATTATTTCACGCGCGCTTGGCATTTCTTGCCATTTTTGGGCAGGCCTCTGATCAGAAGCTTCCCAATCGGGCGCACTAGGACTCTCGAAAAGACTGTACCCATTTCCGACGACTGAGCCTCCAAACACCCCTCCAACCCTCATGACTGAAAGGCTATAGCCCACCGGCTTCGCGATTGTTTTGTGTGTCAAGGCGTCATGGACATTTCTTGCCATTTTAGGCAAGCTTCTGACCGTAGCCTCCCATCATGACTAGGACTCTCGAAAAGACTGTACCCATTTCCCACGACCGTGAGCCTCCCAAACACCCTCCCAACCCCCACGGACCAAAGGCTATAGCCCACCGGCCCTGGTGACTATTTCACGCGTTGCGACGCTGGGCATTTCTTGCCATTTTAGGCAGGCTCTGACCGTGGCCTCCCACTCGGGAACAAGAGGACCTCGAAAAGACTCAGACCCATTTCTGATGCCCAGAGCCCTTAACTTCCCTCCTCAACCCCCATGGACCAACAGGCTATAGCCCACACTCTACGACAATTTCATGATGCGCTTGGCATATGTCTTGCTATTTTAGGGCAGTGCTCTGACCGTAGCCTCCCACCGCCACACGAGGACCCTCGAAGACTGTACATATTTTCGACCACTGAGCCCCTAAACCTTCTCCCTAACCTCATGGGACTAAAGGCTATAGCCCACCGGCCCCATGATTATTTCACGCGCTGCGCTCTGGACATTTCTTGCCATTTTAGGGCAGGCTTCGAATCAGAGCCTCCCACCGGGCGACTAGGACCTCGAAGACTGTACCCATGTCCATGACCAGAGCCTCAAACACCCTCCCAACCCCCACGGACCAAAGGCTATAGCCCACCGGGCATCGGTGACTATTTCACGCTGCGCTTGGGAATTTCTGTTATTTTAGGGCAGGCCTCTGACTGGCCTCCCACTGGGAACACGAGACCTCGAAAAGACTGACCCATTTCCGATGCCCGTAACCCCGAACGCCTCCCCAACCCCGCCGACCAAAGGCTATAGCCCACCGCCTCGCTACTATTTCACGCTACTGTGTCGCCGGCATTTCTTGCCATTTTAGGTAACCTCCTGACCGTAGCCTCCCACTGGGCACACGAGACCCTCGAAAAGACTGTACCACCTCCGACGACCAGAGCCCCTCAAACATCCTCCCCAACCTCATGGACCAGCATAGCCCACCGGCCTCGTGACTATTTCACGCCAACGCCGCTGCATTTCTGGCCATTTTAGGGCAGGCCTCTGACAGTAGCCTCCCACTGGCCACACGAGGACCCTCGAAAAGACTGTACCCATTTCTGCTGCCCAGAACCCTAGAACGTCCCTCACCAACCACCGCGGACCAAAGGCTATAGCCCACTGCCTCATGACAATTTCACGCTGCTATGCCATTGGGCATTTCTTGCCATTTAAGGGCAGGCTTCTGACCGTAGCCTCCCACTGGGCAAACGAGGACCGTCTAAAAGAATATAACCATTTCCGAATCCCAAAGCCCTAACTTCCTCCCAACCCCTCAAGGACCAAAGAGTATAGCCCACCGCCTGGTGACTATTTATTGGCCCTACCGCTGGGCATTTCTTGCCATTTAGGGCAGGCCTCTGACCAGTAGCCTCCCATCAAACGAGGATCGCCAAAAGACTGTACCCATTTCACACCCCAGCCCCCGAACGCCTCCTCCCAACTCCATGACCAAAGGCAATAGCCCACCGGACTCGGCGACTATTTCAAGCGCTGCGCCGCTGGGCATTTCGTGCAATTTTAGGGCATGCCTCTGACCGTAGCCTCCCACTGGGCAAACGAGGACCGCCAAAAAGACTGTACCCATTTCCGACACCCAGAGCCCCCGAACGCCCCTCCCCAACTCCCGCGGACCAAAGGCTATAGCCCACCGGCCTCGGCGACTATTTCAAGCGCTGCGCCGCTGGGCATTTCGTGCCATTTTAGGGCAGGCCTCTGACCGTACCCTCGCACTGGGGACACGAGGAGCCTAGAAAAGACGGTACCCATTTCCGACACCCAGAGCCCCCAACCCCCTCCCCAACACCCGTGGACCAAAGGCTATAGCCCACTAGCCCCGGCGATTATTTCGCGCACTGCGCCGCTGGCCATTTCTTGCCATTTTAGAGCAGGCTCGACTGTAGCCTCAAGACTCGGGCACACGAGGACCCTCGAAAAGACTGTACCCATTTCCACCACTGAGCCCCAAACCCCTCCCCAACCTCATGGACTAAAGGCTATAGCCCACCGCCTCGATGATTATTTCACGCGCTGCGCCTGGCATGTCTCGCCATTTTAGGCAGGCTTATGACCGTAGCCTCCCATCAAGTACACGATGACCTCGACAAGACTGTACTCCATTTCACGACTGAGCCTCAAACACCCTCCCAACCCCCGCATGACTAGGCTATAGCCCACCGGCCTCGGTGATTATTTCACGCCATGCCATTGGCATTTCTTACCATTTTAGGGCAGGCTCAGGACCGCAGCCTCCCATCACACGAGGACCTCGAAAAGATTGTACCCATTTCCGACTCACTGCAGCCCCTCAAACCACCTCCCCAACCCTCATGGACCAAAGTTATAGCCCACCGGCCTCGCGATTATTTCACGCACTGGCCACATTTCGCCATTTTAGGCAGGCTTGACCATAGCCTCCCACTGCACACGAGACCCTCGAAAGACTGTACTTCTTCCGACGCCTGTGAGCCCTGTAACCCCTTCCCCACCCCCCGCGGACCAAAGGCAATAGCCCACCGCCTCGACGACTATTTCGCACGCTGCATCGCTGGGCATTTCTTGCCCTTTTAGGGAAGCCCTCTGGCCGTAGCCTTGTACTGGGCACACGAGGACCCTCGAAAAGACTGTACCCATTTCCGATACCCAGAGCCCCGGAACGCCTCCCAACCCCTCAAGGACTAAAGGCTATAGCCCACTGCCTCATGATTATTTCACGCGCTATGCTGCTAGGGCATTACTTGTCATTTTACGGCAGGCTTCGACCAGTAGCCTCCCATCGGGCACACGAGGACCCTTGAAAAGACTGTACCCATTTCATGCCCAGAGCCCCAACGCCCTCCCCAACCCCTCAAGGGACCAAAAGCTATAGCCCACCGCCTCGGCATGACTATTTCACGCTGCGCCTGCTACATTTCTGTTATTTAAGGGCAGGCTTCTGACCGTAGCCTCCCACTGGGCACACGAGGACCCTCGAGAAGAATATAACCATTTCCGACGCCCAAAGCCCCTGTAACTTCCTCCCAACCCTCATGACCAAAGAGTATAGCCCACCGCCTGGTGACTATTTCACGCTGCTGGCCACAGCATTTCTTGCCATTTTAGGGCAGGCCTCTGACCGTAGCCTCCCACTGGGCAAACGAGGATCGTCAAAAAGACTGTACCCATTTCCGACACCCAGAGCCCCCGAACGCCCCTCCCCAACTCCCGCGGACCAAAGGCTATAGCCCACCGGACTCGGCGACTATTTCAAGCGCTGCGCCGCTGGGCATTTCGTGCCATTTTAGGGCATGCCTCTGACCGTAGCCTCCCACTGGGCAAACGAGGACCGTCAAAAAGATTGTACCCATTTCTGACTCCTAGAGGCCCCGAATGCCCCTCCCCAACTCCCGCGGACCAAAGGCTATAGCCCACCGGCCTCGGCGACTATTTCAAGCGCCATGTCATTGGCATTTCGTGCCATTTTAGGGCAGGCCTCTGACCGTAGCCTCCCACTGGGCACACGAGGACCCTCGAAAGCACTGTACCCATTTCCGATGGCCCGAGTCCCCGAAACACCCTCCCCAACCCCCGCGGACCAAAGGCTATAGCCCACCGGCTTCAGTGACTATTTCACGCGCAGCGACGCTGGGCATTTCTTGCCATTTTAGGCAGTGCCTCGATCAGAGGCTCCCATCTGCACACGAGGACCTCGAAAAGACTGCACCCATTTCTGATGCCCAAACCTAGAACGCCCCTCACCAACCCCTCATGACTAATGGCTATAGCCCACCGCCTTTGGGCGACAATTCACCAGTAGCTGGCATTTCTTCATCAAGGGCAGGCTTCTGACCGTAGCCTCCCACTGGGCACACGAGGACCCTTTAAAAAACTGTACCCATTTCCGACGCCCAGAGCCCCCGAACGCCACTCCCCAACCCCCGCGGACCAAAGGCTAAACCCCACCGCCCCATGACTATTTCACTCGGCCACTGGCTGGCATTTCTGTGCCATTTTAGGCGTGCCTCACCGTCAGCCTCCCATCAAACGAGGACCTCAAAAGATCAGACCTATTTCTGACTCCTAGAGGCCCCGAATGACCCTCCCTAACTCCTCATGACCAGCTATATAGCCCACTGCCCCATTATTTCTGCGCCACTTGGCATTTCAGGCCATTTTAGTGTGCCTCGATCAGTAGCCTCCCACCGGGCACACGAGGACCCTCGAGCACCCACTCCATTTCCATGGCCCGAGTCCTAAACACCCTCCCAACCTCATGGACCAGGCTATAGCCCACCGGCTTCAGTGACTATTTCACGCGCAGCGACGCTGGGCATTTCTTGCCATTTTAGGGCAGGCCTCCTGACCGTAGGCTCCCACTGGGCACACGAGGACCCTGACTCCATTTCTGATGCCCAAACCTAGAACGCCCCTCACCAACCTCATGGGACTAATGGCTATAGCCCACTGCCCTCGCGACAAATTCACCAGCTATGCACTGGCATTTCTTTTCATCAAGGGCAGGCTCGACCGTCAGCCTCCCACTCGGGCACACGAGGACCTCGAGAAGACTGTAACCATTTCTCGACGCCCAAAGCCCCTGTAGCTTCCTTCCAACCTCAAGGACCAAAGAGTATAGCCCACCGCCTCGTGACCATTTCACGTGCTGCGCACTGGCAATTTCTTGCCATTTTTAGGCAGTGCTCGCCTGTAGCCTCCCACCGGGCACACGAGACCTAGAACGTCCCTCCCAACCTCTGGGACCAAAGGCTATAGCCCACTGCCTCATGACACTTCACAAGGCCATTGGCATTTCACATTGTATTGAGGCAGGCTCGACTGTAGCCTCGAATCTGCACACGAGGACCTCGAAAAGATCAGCACTCCATTTCCGACGCACTGTGAGCTCCCTCAAACCACCTCCCAACCCTCATGGACCAGCACATAGCCCACTGCCTCGGCGACTATTTCACGCAATTCGCCGCTGGACATTTGTCGCCATTTTAGGGCATGCTTCTGACCATAGCCTCCCACTGGGCACACGAGGACCCTCGAAAAGACTGTACCCATTTCCGATACCCAGAGCCCCGGAACGCCTCTCCCCAACCCCCGCGGACCAAAGGCTATAGCCCACCGGCCTCTCATGATTATTTCACGCTGCGCTGGCACATTACTTGTCATTTTACTAGTGCCTCGACCGTAGCCTCCCACTGGGCACACGAGGACCCTCGAAAAGACTATACCCATTTCCGATGCCCCACTCCCCAACCCCCGCGGACTAAAGGCTGTAGCCCACCGGCCTCGGCGACTATTTCACGCGCTGCGACGCTGGGCATTACTTGCCATTTTACGGCAGGCTTCTGACCTTACCCTCCCACTGGGCACACGAGGACCCTCGAAAAGACTGTACCCTTTTCCGACGCCCAGAGCCCCAGAACCCCCTTCCCCAACCCCCGCGGACCAAAGGCTATAGCCCACCGCCTCGACGACGATTTCACGCACGCGCTGGACATTTCTACCATTTTAGGGCAGGCCTCCGTCAGAGCCTCCCCATGGGCGCACGACGAGATCCTCGAAAAGATTGTACCCATTTCACGACTCAGAGCCCCAAACCCTCTCCACAACCCTCAAGGACCAAAGGCTATAGCCCACCGCATCGGGCGACTATTTCACGCTTGCGCTACTGGGCATTCTTGCCATTTTAGTGGCCTGATCAGTAGCCTACCACCGGGCACCCGAGGACCCTTGAAAAGACTGTACCCTATTTCCGACGGTCGAGCTCGAACCACCCTCCCCAACCCCTCATGGACCAAAGGTTATAGCCCACTGCCTGGCCATTATTTCACGCGCTGCGCCATTGGCATTACTTTTCCATTTTACGGCAGGCTTCTGACCAGAGGCCTCCCATCGGGCACACGAGCACCCTCGAAAAGACTCAGTACCCATTTCCATGCCCAGCCCCGAGCCCCACCCATCCCTCATGACTAAAGGCAATAGCCCACCGGCCTCGGCTACTATTTCACGCGCGGCGCCGCTGGGCATTTCTTGCCATTTTAGGCCAGGCTTCTGACCGTAGCTTCCCACTGGGCACATGAGAACCCTTAAAAAGACTGTTCCCATTTCCGACGCCCAGGGCCCCCCCAACCCCCCCCCCAACCCCTCATGGGACCAGGTTATAGGCCACCGCCTCGGTGACTATTTCACGGCCATGCGCTGGGCATTTCTTATCATTTTAGGGCAGGCCTCTGACCGTAGCCTCCCACTGGGCACACGAGGACCCTCGAAAAGACTGTACCCATTTTCGACGCCTAGAGCCCCCGAACGCCCCTCCCCAACCCCCGCGGACCAAAGGCTATACCCCACCGGCCTCAGTGACTATTTCACGCTGCTATGACAAGCATTATTTGCCAATTTACGGCAGTGCTTCTGACTGCATTCCTCCCATTGGGCACACGAGCACCCTCGAAAAGACCAGACTCCATTTCCGATGGCCGAGCCCCTAACCCCTCCCAACCCCTCATGACTAAAGGCTATAGCCCACCGGCATCGGCGATTATTTCACGCCATACTGTCACTGGTATTTCCAATATTTTAGTATGTGCCTCGACCGTAGCCTCCCATCAAGCACATGACGACCCTCGAAAAGACTATACCCATTTCCGACGACTAGAGCCCCCCAAAACCCCACCCCAACCCCCCCGGACCAAAGGCTTATAGCCCACCGCCTCATGATTATTTCACGCGCTGCACCGCTGGACATTTCTTCTCATCTTAGGGTAGGCTTCTGACCGTAGCCTCCGACTGGGCACAGGAGGACCCTCGAAAAGACTGTACCCATTTCCGACGACCAGAGCCCCCGAAACACCTTCCCCAACCCCCGCGGACCAAAGGTTATAGCCCACCGGCCTCGGTGACTATTTGACGCGCTGCGCCGCTTGGCATTTCTTGGCATCTTAGGGCAGGCTTCTGACCGTAGCCTCCCACTGGGCACACGAGCACCGTGGGACATTTCTTGCCTTTTTAGGGCAGGCCTCAGACCGCAGGCTCCCACCGAGCACGCGAGGCTACTCAAAAAGACTAGACCCATTTTCGATGGCCAGAGTCCCCAAACCCCCCTCCCGAACCCCCGTGGAACAGACGCTATAGCCCACCGGCCCCGGCGACTATTTCGTGCACTGCACCGCTGGGCATTTCTTTCCATTTTAGGGCAGGTCTCTGACCGTAGCCTCCCACTGGGCACACGAGAACCCTTGAAAAGACTCTACCCATTTCCGATGCCCAGAGCCCCCGAACCCCCCACTCCAACCTTCGCGGACCAGCATTATAGCCTCACGCTCCTCGGTGACTATTTCACCCGCTGCGACGCTGGGTATTTCTTGCCATTTTAGGGCAGGCTTCTGACCGTAGCCTCCCACTGGGTACACAAGGACCCTCGAAAAGACTGTACCCATTTCCGACGCCCAGAGCCCCCTAACCCCCCTCATCAACCTCCACGGACTAAAGACTATGGCCCACCGGTCTCGGCGACTATTTCACGCGCTGCGACGCTGGGAATTACATGCCATTTACTTGTGTTTCTGACCGAGCCTCCCATCGGGCACACGAGACCCTAAAAGACTGAACCCATTTCCCGATGTCAAGAAACCCCGAACCCTCCCCAACCCCCGCGTGACCAAAGGCTATAGCCCACTGGGCGATTATTTCACGGGCTGCGCTGGCATATTTCTTGCCATTTTAGGGCAGGCCTCTAACTCAGAGCTCCCATCACACACACGAGGACCGTCAAAAGACTGTGCTTTATTTCCGCCGCCCAGAGCCCCTAAACCCCTCCCAACCCCTCATGGACCAAAGGCTATAGCCCACCGCTTGGCGATTATTTCACGGGCTGCGCCATTGGCATTACTTGCTATTTTAGGCAGGCTCTGACTCAGTAGGCCTCCCATCAAGCACACGAGGACCCCTCAAAAATATCACTGACTCCATTTCCGACCACTGTGAGCCCCTAAACCCCTCCCCAACCTCACAACTAAAGGCTATAGCCCACTGCCTGTGGACTATTTCACGCTGCCAGCCGCATTGCATGTTCACATTTTAGGGCATGTGCTTCGACTGTAGCCTCACACTGGGCACACGAGGACCCTCGAAAAGACTGCACTCCATTTCCGACGACACAACCCCCTAAACCCTCCCAACCTCATGACCAGTGTCAGAGCCCACCGCTCGGCGACTATTTCACGCGCCAAGCGCCACCTGACATTTTCTGCCATTTGGGCAGTGCACTCCGACCGAGCCTCCCAATGGGCACAAGAGAACCCTCAAGAGACTGCAGACCCATTTCCGACGCCTGTAGAGCCCTCGAACGCCCTCCCCAACCCTCGGACCAAAGGCTATAGCCCACCGCCTCACGATTATTTCACGCACAGCCACAGGGCATGTCTTGCTATTTTAGGTAGGCTTGACAGTAGCCTCCCACTGGGCTCACGAGGACAGTCGAAAAGACTGTACCCATTTCCGACGACCAGAGCCCCCGAAACCCCCTCCCCAACCCCCGTGGACCAAGGGCTATAGCCCACCGGCCTCGGTCACTATTTCACGCGTTGCGCCGCTGGTCATTTCTTGCCATTTTAGGCCAGGCCTCTGACCGTAGCCTCCAACGGGGCACACGAGGACCCTCGAAAAGACTGTACACATTTCCGACACCCAGAGTCCCCGAACGCCCCTCCCCAACCCCCGCGGACCAAAGGATATAGCCCACCGGCCTCGGCGACTATTTCACGCGTTGCGCCGCTGGACATTTCTTCCCATTTTAGGGCACGCCTTTGACCGTAGCCTCCCACAGGGCACACGAGGACTCTCGTAAAGACTGTACCCATTTCCGACGACCAGAGCCCCCGAACGCCCCTCCCCAACCCCCGCGGACCAAAGGCTATAGCCCACCGTCCTCGGCGACTATTTCACGCGCTGCGCTGCAGGGCATGTCTTGCCATTTTAGGGTAGGCTTGGTCAGTAGCCTCACATCACACGAGGACCCTCGAAAAGACTGTACCCATTTCCGACGCCCAGAGCTCCCAAACGCCCCTCCCCAACCTCATGACCAAAGGCTATAGCCCACTGCCTTGGCGATTTTTTTCACGCGCTACTGGCATTTCAATATTTTAGGCAGGCTTCTGCCAGTAGCTCTCCCACTAGGCACACGAGGACCTCGAAAAGACTGTACCCATTTCCCGACGCCTGAGCCCCCGAACGCCCTCCCAACCCCTCATGGACCAAAGTATAGCCCACCGCCTCGGCGATTATTTCACGCGCTGCCATGCTGGCATGTCTTGCCATTTTAGTATGTGGTTCTGACCGTAGCCTCCCACTGGGCACGCGAGGACCCTCGAAAAGACTGTACCCATTTCCGACGACCAGAGCCCCCGAAACCCCCTCCCCAACCCCCTTGGACCAAAGGCTATAGCCCACCGGCCTCGGTGAGTATTTTACGCGCTGCGCCGCTGGGTAATTCTTACCATTTTAGGGCAGGCTTCTGACTTTAGCCTGCCACTGGGTACACGAGGACCCTCGAAAAGACTGTACCCATTTCCGACGACTGTAGTCCTGAAACCCCTCCCCAACCCCTCATGGGACCAAAGGCTATAGCCCACCGCCCCATGATTATTTCACGCTGCGCCATGGACATTTCTTGGCCATTTTAGGCAGGCTTATGACCAGTAGCCTCCCACTGGCACACGAGACCTCGAAAAGACTGTACCCATTTCCCGACGCCCAGAGCCCCCTGATCGCTTCTCCCAACCCTGGACCAAAGGCTATAGCCCACCCTCGGCGATTATTTCACGCGCTGCGTCACATTATTTGCCATTTTAGGCAGGCTTATGATCAGAGCCTCCCACTGGGCACACGAGACCCTCGAAAAGACTGTACCCATTTCCGACGCCTGTGAGCCCCCAAACGCCCTCCCTAACCCTCATGACCAAAGGCTATAGCCCACTGCCTAATTGACTATTTCCTGCCTTGCGCCATTGGCATTTCTTGTAATTTTAGGCAGGCCTCTGACCGTAGCCTCCCATCATGACGAGACCTCGAAATGACTGTACCCATTTCCCACGCCAGAGCCCCGAACGCCCCTCCCCAACCCCCACGGACCAAAGGCTATAGCCCACTGCCTCGTGACTATTTCACGCGCTACCATTGGCATTTCTTGCCATTTTAGGCAGGCTTCGACTGAGCCTCCCAATCGGGCACACGAGACCCTTGAAAAGACTCAGACTCCATTTATGACCACCATAGCCCCCAAACCCCTCCCAACCCCGCTGACCAGCGTTATAGCCCACCGCCTCATGATTATTTGCGCCATGGGCATTTCTTGTCATTTTAGGCAGGCCTTGATCCGTAGCCTCCCACGGGGCACACGAGGACCCTAGAAAGACTGTACCCACTCACGCCTCCCGACCCCTCATGGACCAGCATTATTGCCCACCGCCTCGGGCGATTATTTCACGCGCTGCGCTTGGGTATTTCTTGCCATTTTAGGGCAGGCCCTGATCAGAGCCTCCTGGCTGGGTACACGAGGACCCTCGAAAAGACTGTACCCATTTTGACACCCAGAGTCTCCCTGAACGCCCCTCCCAACCCTCAAGGACCAAAGGCTATAGTCCACCGCCTCATGATTATTTCACGCTGCGCCATGCTGGCATGTCTTGCTATTTTAGGGCAGGCTTCGACTGCAGCCTCCCATCGGGCACACGAGGACCCTCAAAAGACTGTACCCATTTCCGATAACTAGAGCCCCCCAAACACCTTCCCCAACCCTCAAGGGACCAAAGGCTATAGCCCACTGCCTCATGATTATTTGACGCGCTGGCCGCTTGGCATTTCTTTTTATTTTAGGGCAGCCTGATCAGAGCCTCCCACTGGCACACGAGGACCCTCGAAAAGATCAGTACCCATTTCGACACTGAGCCCCAAACCCCTCCCAACCCCGCAGACCAAAGGCTATAGCCCACCGCCTCGGTGACTATTTCACGCGCGCCACAGGCATTTCTTGTCATTTTAGGGCAGGCCTCGATCAGAGCCTCCCACGGGCACACGAGGACCCTAGAAAAGACTGTACTCCATTTCGACGCCTCACCAACCCCCGCTGACCAGTTATAGCCCACCGCCTCAAGCGATTATATCACTCATACGCCGGCTGGGTATTTTTTTCCATTTTAGGCAGGCCCCAATCAGTAGCTCTCCCACTGGGCACACGAGGACCCTCTAAAAGACTGTACCCATTTCCTGAGCCCCTCGAACCCTTCCCCACTCATGACCAAAGGCTATAGCTCACCGGCCTGGGACTATTTGACGCACAAGCGCTTGGTATTTCTTGACATTTTAGGACAGGCTTCTGACCGTAGCCTCCCACTGGGCACATGACGACCCTCGAAAAGACTACACCCATTTCTGACGACCAGAGCCCCCGAACGTCCCTCCCCAACCCCCGCGGACCAAAGGCTATAGCCCACCAGCCTCGGTGACTATTTCACACGCTGCGTCATTGGCATTTTTTCCATTTTGTAGCAGTGCCTCCAGAGCCTTCCATCGGGGACACGAGACCCTCGAAAAGACTGTACCCATTTCTGACGAGTAGAACCCTCTGAAACCCCTCCCCAACCCTCAAGGACTAGCACAGTTATAGCCCACCGCCCTATGGACTTATTTCCTCGCTGCCATTGGGCATTTCTTGCTATTTTAGGGCAGGCTTGACCAGTAGCCTCCCACTGGCACACGAGGACCCTCGAAAAGACTGCACCCATTTTCGACACCAGAGCCCCTAAACCCCCCCAACTCCTCATGGACTAATGCTATAGCCCATGTGCCCTTGACTATTTCACGCACAAGGCCATTGGCATTTTTGCCATTTTAGGGCAGGCCTCGATCGTAGCCTCCCATCACACGAGGACCTCGAAAAGACTGCATCATTTCCCGACTGTGAGCCCCTCAAACCCCTCCCCAACCCTGTGGGACCAGTGTTATAGCCCACTGCCTTGGATTATTTCACGCGCCGCGCCGCTGGGCATTTCTTGCCATTTTAGGGCAGGCTTCTGACCGTAGCCTCCCACTGGGTACACGAGGACCCTCGAAAAGACTGTACCCATTTCTGACGACCAGAGCCCTCGAAACACCTTCCCCAGCCCCCACGGACCAAAGGCTATAGCCCGCCGGCCTCGGCGACTATTTGACGCGAGGCGCCGGTTGGCATTTCTTGACATTTTAGGACAGGCTTCTGACCGTAGCCTCCCACTGAGCACACGACAACCCTCGAAAAGACTGCACCCATTTCTGACGACCAGAGCCCCCGAAACCCCCTCCCCAACCCCCGCGGACCAAAGGCTATAGCCCACCGGCCTCGGTGACTATTTCACGCGCTGCGCCGCTGGGCATTTCTTGTCATTTTAGGCGTGACTCGACCAGAGCCTCCCACGGGCACACGAGACCCTCAAAAGACTGTACCCATTTCCAAAGACCAGAGCCCTCAAACCTCCTCCCTAACCCCCACTGACCAGCATTATAGCCCACCGGCCTCGGTGACTATTTCACGCGCTGCGCCGCTTGGCATTTCTTGCCATTTTAGGGCAGGCTTGTGACCGTAGCCTCCCACTGGGCACACGAGGACCCTCGAAAAGACTGTACCCATTTCCGACGACCAGAGCCCCCCAACCCCCCACCCCCTCATGGGACCAAAGGCTATAGCTCACCGCTTGTGACTATTTGACGCGCTGCCGCTGGTATTTCTTGACATTTTAGGACAGTGCTTGACCAGTAGCCTCCCACCGGGCACATGACGACCCTCAAAAGACTGCACCCATTTCTGACGCACCAGAGCCTCGAACGCCCCTCCCAACCCCTCATGACCAAAGGCTATAGCCCACCGCCCGCGACTTATTTCACGCTGTGCACTGGGCATGTCTTATGATTTTAGGCAGGCTTCTGACCTGTAGCCTCCCATCTGGGCACACGAGACCCTCGAAACACTGTACCCATTTCCTACGCACTGTAGCCCCAAACACCTTCCCCAACCCCTCATGGACTAAACGCTTATAGCCCACCGCCTCAGCGATTATTTGACGCGCTGCCGCTTGGTATTTCTTGTTATTTTAGTATGTGCTCGACCGTAGCCTCCCACTGGGATACGAGACCCTCGAAAAGATCAGTACCCATTTCGACAACCGTGAGCCCTCAAACCCTCCCCAACCCTCATGACTAAAGGCTATAGCCCACCGGCCTCGGTGACTATTTCACGCGCTGCGCCGCTGGGCATTTCTTGCCATTTTAGGGCAGGCCCTGATCGTAGCCTCCCACTGGGCACGCGAGGACCCTCGAAAAGACTATACCCATTTCCGACTACCAGAGCCCCCGAACTACCCTCCCCAACCCCCGCGGACCAAAGGCTATAGCCCACTGCCTCGGCGAGTATTTCACGCGCTACTGGGCATGTATGTTGTATTTTAGGCAGTGCTTCGACCGTAGCCTCCCATCGCACGCGAGGACCTCGAAAAGATCAGTACCATTTCTCGACGCACTGTGAGCCCTCAAACCCCTCCCAACCCCTCATGACAAAGGTATAGCCCACTGCCTCGTGACTATTTCACGCGCGCGCTGGCATTTCTTGTCATTTTAGGGCAGGCCTCCTGATCAGGCCTCCCACGGGCATGTGAGGACCCTCCAAAAGACTGTACCCATTTCCGACGCCCCTCCCCAACCCCCGCGGACCAAAGGCTATAGCCCACCGGCCTCGGCGACTATTTCACGCGCTGCGCCGCTGGACATTTCTTGCCATTTTAGGGCAGGCTTCTGACCGTAGCCTCCCACTGGGCACACGACGACCCTCAAAAAGACTGTACCCATTTCCGACGCCCAGAGCCCGCGAACGCCTCTCCCCAATCCCCGCGGACCAAAGGCTATAGCCCACCGGCCTCGGTGACTATTTCAAGCGCTGCACTGGCATGTCTTTGTTATTTAGGGCAGGCTTCATCAGAGCCTCCCACCGGGCACGCGAGGACCCTCGAAAAGACAAGACCCATTTCCCACGACCGTGAGCTCCTTAAACCCCTCCCCAACCCTCATGGACAAAGGCTATAGCCCACCGCCTCGTGACTATTTCACACGCGTCACTGGCATTTCTTGTCATTTTAGGGCAGGCCTCGACCGTAGCCTCCCACGGGCATGTGAGGACCCTCCAAAAGACTGTACCCATTTCCACGCCTCCCCAACCCCTCATGGACCAAAGGCTTTTAGCCCACTGCCTCGGCGACTATTTCACGCGCCATTGGCATTTTCTTTACATTTTGTAGGCAGTGCTTCGACCGTAGCCTCCCATCGGGCACGCGAGGACCGAAAAATACTGTACCCATTTCCCCACCAGAGCCTCAAACCCCGCCCCAACCCCTCATGACCAAAGGCTATAGCCCACCGCCTCGCGATTATTTCACGCACAAGGCCATTGGACATTTCTTTTGCCATTTTAGGTGCTTGACCAAAGCCTCCCACTGCGCACAAGAGGACCCTCAAAAGACTTTTTTTTCACCCCAGAGCCCCGAATCGACCCTTCCCAAGTCCCATGGGACCAAAGGCTTATAGCCCACTGCCTCTGATTACTTCACGGCCGCCACTGGCATTTTTTGCCATTTTAGGGCAGGCCTCTGAACGTAGCCTCCCATTGGGCACACGAGGACCCTCGAAAATACTGTATCCATTTCTGACGACTAGAGCCCCCGAAACCCCCTCCCCAACCCCCGCGGACCAAAGGCTATAGCCCACCGGCCTCGGTGACTATTTCACGCGCTGCGCCGCTGGGCATATCTTGCCATTTTAGGGGAGGCTTCTGACCATATCCTCCCACTGGGCACACGAGGACCCTCGAAAATACTGTACCCATTTCCGACGACCAGAGCCCCCGAAAACCCCGCCCCAACCCCCGCGGACCAAAGGCTATAGCCCACCGGCCTCGGCGACTATTTCACGCGCTGCGCCGCTGGATATTTCTTGCCATTTTAGGGCAGGCTTCTGACCATAGCCTCCCACTGGGCACATGAGGACCCTCAAAAAGACTATACCCATTTCCGAAACCCAGAGCCCCCGAACGACCCTCCCCAAAACCCGCGGACCAAAGGCTAAAGCCCACTGGCCCTCATGACTACTTCACGCCTACTGGCATTTTTTGCCATTTTAGGCAGGCCTCTGACCGTAGCCTCCCACCGGGCACACGAGGACCCTCAAAATACAGATCCATTTCTGACGACCAGAGCCCCAAACCCCTCCCAACCCCTCATGGACTGAAGGCTATAGCCCACCGCCCTTGGTGACTATTTCACGCGCCGCTGGCATATCTTGTTACATTTTGGTGGAGGCTTCGACCGTAGCCTCCCACTGGGCACACGAGGACCTCAAAAAGACTGTACCCATTTCCCATGACCGCACCCCCAAACCCTCCCTAACTCCCTGTGGGACTAAAGGGGCACAGCCCACCGCCTCGTGATTGTTCATGCACTGCGCCACTGGCATTTTCTTGCTATTTGTATGTGCTTCTGACCGTAGCCTCCCACTGGGCACACGAGGGACCCGCTGAACATACTGTACCCATTTCGACGACACCAGAGCCCCTCAACGCCCCTCCCAACCCTCATGACCAAATGCTATAGCCCACTGCCTCGGCGATTATTTCACGCACATCACTGGCAAGCATGTCTTGCCATTTTAGGGTGCTTCTGACCGTAGCCTCCCACCTGCACACGAGACCCTTGAAAAGACTGTACCCATTTCACCCACTGATCCCCTCAAACCCCATCCCCGACGCCTCATGGACTAAAGCTCATAGCCCACCGGCCACGGTGACTATTTCACGGCTGGCCATTGGCATTTCATGCCATTTAGGCGACCTGACCGTAGCCTCCCACTGGGCACACGAGGCCCTCGAAAAGACTCAGACCCATTTCCCACGCACCAGAGCCCCAAACACCTTTCCCAACCCACGCGACCAAAGGCTATAGCCCACCTGCCTCGCGATTATTTGACGCACAAGGCCTGGGCATATCTTGCCATTTTAGTGTGCTTGACCTCAGAGCCTCCCACCGGGCACACTAGGACCCTTGAAAAGACTGCATTTTTGAAGACCAGAGCCCTCTAAACCCCTCCCCAACCCCTCATGGACCAGCATACAGCCCACCGGCCTGACTATTTCACGCAAGGCCATTGGCATGTCTTGCCATTTTAGGGCTTGACCGTAGACTCCCACTGGGCACACGAGGACCCTTGAAAGACTGTACCCATTTCCACGACAGATCCCTCTGAAACCCCATCCCCGACGCCTCAAGGACTAAAGCTCATAGCCCACCGCCTCGTGACTATTTCCTCACACAAGGCCATTGGGCATTTCATGCCATTTTAGTGCACTGACTGTAGCCTCCCATCACACACGAGGGCCCCTCGAAAAGACTGGACCCATTTCCACGACTGAGCCCTCAAACACCTTTCCCAACCCACGCTGACCAAAGGCTATAGCCCACTGCCTCGGCGACTATTTGACGCACAAGGCCATTGGCATTTCTTGCCATTTGTGGCTTCCGATAGGCCTCCCACCTCACACGAGGACCCTCGAAATGACTCAGTACCCATTTCGAGGACCAGAGCCCCTAAACCTCCTCCCCAACCCTCATGGGACTAAAGCACATAGCCTACCGCCTTGTGACTATTTCGCACAAGGCTACTGGCATTTCTTGCCATTTTGTGGCTAGACCAGTAGCCTCCAATCGGGCACACGAGACCATCCAAAGACTGCACCCATTCCGGCATGACCAGAGCCCCTCAAACCCCTCCCCAACCCCCGCTGGGACCAGGTTATAGGCCACCGGCCTCAAGTGACTATTTCCGCACAAGGCACTGGGTATTTCTTGCCATTTTAGGCAGCCTGACCGTAGCCTCCCACTGGGCACACGAGACCTCGAAAAGATCAGATCCATTTCTCGACCACCAGCCTCAAACCCCTCCCAACCCTCATGACCAGCACATAGCCCATGTGCATCTGGATATTTCACGCTACTGTGTCACTGGCATTTCTTCCCATTTTAGGCAGTGCTTCTGACTGTAGCCTCCCATCACACGAGACCCTCAAAAGACTATACCCATTTTTGAGGACCAGAGCCCCTAAACCCCGCCCAAACCCCTCAAGGACCAAAGGTTACAGCCCACTGCCCTGTGTGACTATTTCACGCCATGCCATTGGCATTTTTTGCCATTTTAGCGAGGGCTCGACCGTAGCCTCCCACTGGGCACACGAGGACACTAAAAAAGACTGTACCCATTTCCGACGACCAGTAACCCCTAAACCCCTCCCCAACCCTCATGGACCAAAGCACAGACCACTGCCTCGGCGACTATTTCACGCGATGCGCTACTGGCATTATTTGCCATTTTACGGCATGCTTCTGATCAGTAGCCTCCCACCGGGCACACGAGGCCTCAAAAGACTGTACCCATTTCAAGACCAGAGCCCCTAAACCCCTCCCAACCCCTCATGACCAGTACACAGCCCACCGCCTTGTGACTTTCACGCCATGGCCACTGGCATGTCTTGCCATTTTAGGGCAGGCTTCTGACCGTAGCCTCCCACTGGGCACACGAGGACCCTTGAAAAGACTGTACCCATTTCCGACGACCAGATCCCCCGAAACCCCATCCCCGACGCCCGCGGACCAAAGCCTATAGCCCACCGGCCTCGGTGACTATTTCCCGCGCTGCGCCGCTGGGCATTTCATGCCATTTTAGGGCAGACCTCTGACCGTAGCCTCCCATCAAGCACACGGGGCCTCGAAAAGATCAGACCCATTTCCGACGACCGTGAGCCTCAAACACCTTTTCCCAACCCACGCTGTCCAAAGTGCTATAGCCCACCGCCTCGGCGACTATTTGACACACACTGGCATTTCTTTGCCATTTTGGGCTTCGACAAAGGCCTCCCATCAAGCACACGAGGACCCTCGAAATGACTCAGACCCATTTCCGCGGACCAGAGCCCCTAAACCTCCTCCTCCCAACCTCATGGACCAAAGGCTATAGCCACTGCCTTGTGATATTTCCTCAAGGCCACTGGCATTTCTTGCCATTTTAGCAGGCTTAGGACCGTGAGCCTCTCACTGCACACGAGGACCTCCAAAAGATCTGATCCATTTCATGACCAGAGCCCTCAAACCCTCCCAACCCCTCATGACCAAAGGCTATAGGCCACCGCCTGTGACTATTTCTGCAGCTTGGTATTTTTGCCATTTTAGGCAGTGCCTGACCGTAGCCTCCCACTGGGCACACGAGGACCCTCGAAAAGACTGTAGCCATTTCTGACGACCAGAGCCCCCAAAACCCCCACCCCAACCCCTCATGACCAGGCACATAGCCCATGTGCATCGGTGACTATTTCACGCTACCGTGTCACTGGCATTTCTTCCCATTTTAGGTCAGGCTTCAGACCGAAGCCTCCCACTGGGCACACGAGGACACTCGAAAAGACTATACCCAATTATGAGGACCAGAGCCCCCAAAACACCCGCCCCAAACCCCCCCGACCAAAGGCTATAGCCCACGGCCTCGGTGACTATTTCACGCGCTGCGCCATTGGCATTTCTGCCATTTTAGCGAGGGCCTCTGACCGTAGCCTCCCACTGGGCACACGAGGACACTAAAAAAGACTGTACCCATTTCCGACGACTAGAACCCCTAAACCCCTCCCAACCCTGGACCAAAGCAGACCACTGCCTCGCGACTTATTTCACGCTGATGCGCTGGCAAGGCATTACTTGCCATTTTACGCATGCTTCTGATCAGAGCCTCCCACTGGGCACACGAGGCCCCTCAAAAGACTGTACCCATTTCCAAGACCAGAGCCCCTAAACCCCTTCCCAACCCCTCAAGGACCAGTTATTATAGCCCACCGCCTCGGTGAATATTTCACGCCACCGCTGGCATTTTTGCCATTTTAGGGCATGTGCTCGATCAGAGTATCCCACTGGGCACACGAGACCCTCGAAAAGACTGTACCCATTTTTATGACCAGAGCCCCTAAACCCTCCCAAACCCCTCATGACCAGGCTATAACCCACTGCCTCGTGACTATTTCACGCCAAGGCCATTGGCATTTTTTTTGCCATTTTAGTGTGAGGCTCTCATCAGAGCCTCCTCCCACTGGGTACACGAGGACCCTCGAAAAGACTGTACCATTTCAGGCCTGAGCCCCGAACGCCTCCCCAACCCCTCATGACCAGCACATATAGCCCACCTGCCTTGGTGACTATTTCAAGCGCACTGGCATTTCTGCACTTGGGCAGGCTCTGATCCGTAGTGTCCCACTGGGTACACGAGGACCTCGAAAAGATCAGTACTCCATTTCGACGCCCAGAGCCCCCGAACGCCCCTCCCCAACCTCATGACCAAAGTCTATAGCCCACCGCCTCGACGATTATTTGACGCGCCACGCCATTGGGCATTTTCTTGCCATTTTAGGGGCTTCTGACTGTGGCCTCCCATCAAGCACACACGAGGACCCTCGAAATGATCAGACCCATTTCCGAGGACCAGAGCCCCTAAACCTCCTCCCCAACCCCATGACTAGGCTATAGGCCACCGGCCTCAATACTATTTCCGCACAAGCTTGGTATTTTTTGCTATTTTAGGCAGGTGCCTGATCAGAGCCTCCCATGGGCACACGAGGACCCACGAAAATACTGTACCCATTTCTGACTACCAAAGCCCCCGAACGCCCCTCCCCCACCCCCCCGGACCAAAGGCTATAGCCCACCGGCATCGGCGACTATTTCACTTGCCATGCCACTGGCATTTCTTGCTATTTTAGGTGCTCACCGTAGCCTCCCATCACAAGACACGAGGACACTCGAAAAGACTGTACCCATTTTCTATGACCAGAGCCCTCTAAACCCCCCAACCCTCATGACCAAAGGCTATAGCCCACCGCCTGTGACTATTTCACGCGCTGCGCCATTGGGTATTTTTGTCATTTTAGGCAGTGCCTGACCGTAGCCTCCCATCGGGCACACGAGGACCCTCGAAAAGATCAGATCCATTTCCCGACCACTGAGACCCCAAACCCCTCCCCAACCTCGCGGACTAAAGGCTATAGCCCACCGCATCGGCTGATTATTTCACGCGCCACTGGCCTACATTTCTTGTTATTTTAGGCAGTGCTTCTGACCGTAGCCTCCCACTGGGCACACGAGGACCCTCAAAAGACTGTACCCATTTCACGACCAGAGCCCCTGAAACCTCTCCCAACCTCGCTGACCAAAGGCTATAGCCCACCGCCTCGTGACTATTTCCTCACAGGCCACTGGCATTTCATGCCATTTTAGGCGCACTGACCGTAGCCTCCCATCAAGTACACGAGGGCCCTCGAAGACTGTACCCATTTCCGACGACCGTGAGCCCCCTCAAACACCTTTCCCAACCCACGCTGACCAGGCTATAGCCCACTGCCTCGGCATGACTATTTGACGCCACACGCCATTGGCATTTCTTGCCATTTGTGGGCTTCGACAGTGGCCTCCCACTGGCACACGAGGACCTCGAAATGACTCAGACCCATTTCCCGAGGACCAGAGCCCCTAAACCTCCTCCCCAACCCTCATGACCAAAGGCTATAGGCCACCGGCCTCGTGACTATTTCACAGCAGTCAGCTGGTATTTCTTGCCATTTTAGGCAGTGCCTGACCGTAGCCTCCCACCGGGCACACGAGACCCTCGAAAAGACTCAGTATCCATTTCACGACCAGAGCCCCAAACCCCTCCCCAACCCCTCATGGGACCAGTTATAGCCCATGTGCATCGGTGACTATTTCACGCTGTGTCATGGCATTTTCATTATTTTAGTATGTGCTTCTGACCGTAGCCTCCCATCGGGCACACGAGGACCCTCAAAAGACTATACCCATTTTGAGGACCAGAGCCCCTAAACCCCGCCCAAACCCTCATGACCAAAGGTTATAGCCCACTGCCTTGGTGACTATTTCACGCGCCAAGGCCACTGGCATTTCTTGCCATTTTAGCTGAGGGCTCCTGACCTGTAGCCTCCCACCGGGCACACGAGGACACCAAAAAGACTGTACCCATTTCCACGACTAGAACCCTAAACCCCTCCCCAACCCCGCTGGACCAAAGGCTATAGACCACCGGCCTCATGACTATTTCACGCGATGCGTCATTGGCATTACTTTGCCATTTTACGGCATGCTTCTGACCGTAGCCTCCCACTGGGCACACGAGGCCCTCAAAAAGAGTGTACCCATTTCCGAAGACCAGAGCCCCCTAAACCCCTCCCCAAACCTCAAGGACCAGCACAGCCCACCTGCCTAGGATTACTTACGCGGCTGCGCCATTGGCATGTCTTGCCATTATTTTAGGCAAAGCTCGATCAGCCTCCCACTGGGCACACACGAGGACCCTTGAAAAGACTGTGCACCCATTTCCTCACCCACCAGATCCCCCTAAACCCCATCCCTGACGCCTCATGGACTAAAGCACATAGCCCACCGGCCTGACTATTTCCCATACAGGCCACTGGCATTTCATGCCATTTTAGGGCAGACCTCTGACCAGAGCCTCCCACTGGGCACACGGGGCCCTCGAAAGACTGTACCCATTTCTCGACGCACCAGAGCCCCTAAACACCTTCCCCAACCTCATGGACCAAAGGGCTATAGCCCACCGCCTCATGATTATTTGACGCATCTGCACCGCTGGCCATTTTCTTGCCATTTTAGTGAGCAGTGCTTGACTGTGAGCCTCCCACTGGGCACACGAGGACACTCGAAAAGACTGTACTCTATTTCGACGACCCAGAGCCCCTGAAACCTCTCCCAACCCTCAAGGACCAAAGTTATAGCACACCGCCTCGGTGACTATTTCACGCACGCCTGCGTCACTAAGCATTTCTTGTCATTTTAGGGCAGGCCTCTGATCAGAGCCTCCCACTGGGCACACGAGGACCTCGAAGACTGTACTCCCTTCCACCTCCACCCCTAACCCCTCATGGGACCAGTATTATTGCCCACCGGCCTGTGACTATTTCACGATCAAGGCCGCATTGGCATTTCTTGCCATTTTAGGGCAGGCCTCGACCAGAGCCTCCCACTAGGCACTCACGAGGACCCTCGAAAAGACTGTACCCATTTTCACGCCCAGTGAGCCCTGTAACGCCCCTCCCAACCCCATGACCAAAGGCTATAGCCCACCGCCTCGTGACCATTTCACGCGGCCATTGGCATTTCTTGCCATTTTAGCGCAGGCCTCTGACCGTAGCCTCCCACTGGGCAAACGAGGACACTCAAAAACACTGTACCCATTTCCGACGACCAGAACCCCCAAACCCCACTCCCCAACCCCCGCGGACCAAAGGCTATAGACCACCGGCCTCGGTGACTATTTCACGCGATGCGCTGGCTACATTTCTTGTTATTTTAGGAAGGCTTCTGACCGTAGCCTCCTACTTGGCACACGAGGACACTCGGAAAGACTGTACCCATTTCCGACGACCTGAGCCCAAATCCTCCCAACCGCCATGACCAGTTATTGCCCACCGGCCTCGGTGACTATTTCACGCACGGCCATTGGCATTTCTTACCATTTTAGGGCAGGCCTCTGACCGTAGCCTCCCACTGGGCACACGAGGACACTCAAAAACACTATACCCATTTCCGACGACCAGAACCCCCCAACCCCACTCCCACCGACCATAGACCACCGCCTCATGAGTATTTCACGCACACTACTGGACATTTCTTGCCATTTTAGGGCAGGCTTCTGACCGTAACCTCCAACTGGGCACACGAGGACCATCGAAAAGACTGTACCCATTTTTGACGACCAGAGCCCCCGAAACACCTTCCCCAACCCCCGCGAACCAAAGGCTATAGCCCACCGGCCTCGGTGACTATTTCACGCGCTGCGCCGCTGGGCATTTCTTGCACACACGAGGACCTCAAAAGACTGTACCCATTTCCGACGCACTCCCCAAACCCCCTCCCCCAACTCAACGGGACTAAAGGCTAGCCCATTGGCCTTGACTATTTCACGGCCACACTGGCATTTTTGTCATTTTAGGTGGCCTCGACCAGCCTCCCACTGGCACACGAGACCCTCGAAAAGACTGTACCCATTTCTGACGACAGAGCCCCTAAACCCCTCCCAACCCCTGGGACCAAAGGCTATAGCCCACCGCCCTGACTATTTCACGCTGCGCCATGGCATTTCTTGTCATTTAGGGCAGTGCTTGACTGTAGCCTCCCACTGGGCACACGAGGACCTCAAAAGACTGTACTCCATTTCCGACGCACTGAGCCCCTAAACCCCTCCCCAACCCCCGCCGACCAGGCTCTAGCCCACCGGCTGCTGACTATTTCACGCCATGCATTGGCATTTTTGTCATTTGTGTGCCTGACTGTAGCCTCCCACTGGCACACGAGGACCCTCGAAAAGACTGTACCCATTTTCACGCACTGTGAGCCCCTAAACCCTCCCCCAACCCCTGCTGGGACCAGCACATAGCCCACCGCCTTGGTGACTATTTCACGCTAAGCGCTGGCATTTCTTGTCATTTTAGGCAGGCCTCGACCGTAGCCTCCCACTGGGCACACGAGGACCCTCGAAAAGACTGTAACCCATTTCCGACGAGCAGCGCCCCCTAAACCCCCTCCCCACCCCCAATGGACCACGGCTATAGCCCATTGGCCTCGTTGACTATTTCACGCTACGCGCTTGGGCATTTTTGTCATTTTAGGCAGGCTTGACCGTAGCCTCCCACTGGCACACGAGGACCCAAAAGACTGTACCCATTTTCACCACTGAGCCCCTAAACCCTCCCAACCCCTGGGACCAAAGGCTATAGCCCACCGCCTCGTGACTATTTCACGCTGCTGCCGCTTGGCATTTTTGCCATTTTAGGGCAGGCTTGACCGTAGCCTCCCATCGGGCACACGAGGACCCTCAAAAGACTGTACCCATTTCACGACCACTGAGCCCCAAACCCCTCCCCAACCCCTCGGGACCAAAGGCTCTAGCCCACCGCCTCGGCGGATTATTTCACGCTGCGCTGGCATTTTTGTCATTTTAGGGCAGGCCTGACCGTAGCCTCCCACCGGGCACACGAGGACCCACGAAAAGACTGTACCCATTTCCGACGACCAGTGCCCCTAAACCCCTCCCCAACCTGGGACCACATAGCCCACCGCCCTTGGTGACTATTTCCCGCTGCGCCTCTGGGCATTTTTTGTCATTTTAGGGCACGCCTGACCGTAGCCTCCCACTGGCATACACGAGGACCCCGAAAAGACTGTACCCATTTTGACTACCAGTGAGCCCCTAAACCCCCTCCACAACCCCTCATGGACCAGTATAGCCCACCGCCTTGACTGATTAATTCACGCTGGGGCGCTGGGCATTTCTTGCCATTTTAGGGCAGGCTTCTGTCGTAGCCTCCCACTCGGCACACGAGGACCCTCGAAAAGACTGTACCCATTTCCGAAGATCAGAGCCCCTAAACCCCCTCCCCAACCCTCATGGACTAAAGTTACAGCCCACCGCCTCGGTGACTATTTCCGTGCTGCGCTGGCTGGCATTTCTTGCATTTTAGGGCACGCCTGACCAGAGCCTCCCACTGGCACACGAGGACGCCTCGAAAAGACTGTACCCATTTTGACTACCAGAGCCCCCGAACGTCCTCCCAACCTCTGGGATCAAGGCTATAGCCCACCGCCTCATGACGATTATTTCGCTGCTAAGCCGCTAGGCATGTCTTGCCATTTTAGGGCAGGCTTGACCGTAACCTCCCACTGCACACGAGGACCCTTGAAAAGACTGTACCCATTTCCGACGATCGAGCCCCAAACACCTTCCCATCCCTCATGGACCAAAGGCTATAGCCCACCGGCCTCGGCGACTATTTCACGCCCTGCGCCACTGGGCATGTCTTGCCTTTTTAGGGCAGGCTTCTGACCGTAGCCTCCCACTGGGCACACGAGGACCCTCGAAAAGACTGGACAAATTTCCGACGACCAGAGCCCCCGAAACCCCCTCCCCAACCCCCGCGGACCAAAGGCTATAGCCCACCGGCCTCGGTGACTATTTCACGCGCTGCGAATCTTGGCATTTCTTGTCAATTTAGGGCAGGCCTCTGATCAGAGCCTCCCCGGGCACACGAGACCCTTGAAAAGACTGTACCCATTTCCGACGATCAGAGCCCCCGAAACACCTTCCCATCCCTCGCTGACCAAAGGCTATAGCCCACCGGCCTGGCATGACTATTTCACGCCCATGCGCTTAGGCATGTCTTGCCATTTTAGGCAGGCTCTGATCAGAACCTCCCATCACACGAGGACCCTTTGAAAAGACTGTACCCATTTCCCACGATCAGAGCCCTCAAACACCTTCCCCATCCCCCCATGGGACCAGTGCTATAGCCCACCGGCCCCATGACTATTTCACGCGCTGCGCCGCTAGGCATGTCTTGCCATTTTAGGGCAGGCTTCTGACCGTAACCTCCCACTGGGCACACGAGGACCCTTGAAAAGACTGTACCCATTTCCGACGATCAGAGCCCCCGAAACACCTTCCCCATCCCCCGCGGACCAAAGGCTATAGCCCACCGGCCCATGATTATTTCACGGCCATGCGCCATGGCATTTCTTGCCATTTTAGGGCAGGCTTCTGACCGTAGCCTCCCACTGGGCACACGAGGACCCTCGAAAAGACGGTACCCATTTCCGACGACCAGAGCCCCCGAAACCCCCCCCCAACCCCGGTGGACCAAAGGCTATAGCCCACCGGCCTCGGCGACTATTTCCCGCGCTGCGCCTCTTGGCATTTTTTGTCATTTTAGGGCAGGCCTCTAACCGTAGCCTCCCACTGGGCACACGAGGACCCACGAAAAGACTGTATTTTTCACACTCGTGAGCCCCCTAAACCCCTCCCAACCCCCAAGGGACTAGTTATAGCCCACCGCCTCGGTGACTATTTCTCGCGCTGCGCCGCTTGGCATTTCTTGCCATTTTAGGCAGGCTTGACCAGAGCCTCCCACTGGGCACACAAGGACCCACGAGAAGACTGTACCCATTTCCGACGACCTGAGCCCCTAAACCCCCTCCCCAACCCCCGCGGACCAAAGGCTATAGCCCACCGGCCTCGGTGACTATTTCCCGTGCTGCGCCGCTGGGCATTTCTTGCCATTTTAGGGCAGGCCTCTGACCGTAGCCTCCCACTGGCTATACGAGGACGCCCGAAAAGACTGTACCCATTTTGGACTACCAGAGCCCCCGAACGTCCCTCCCCAACCCCCGCGGACCAAAGGCTATAGCCCACCGGCCTCGGTGACTATTTCACGCGCTGCGCCGCTTGGCATTTCTTGCCATTTTAGGGCAGGCTTCTGACCGTAGCCTCCCACTGGGCACACGAGGACCCTCGAAAAGACTGTACCCATTTCCGACGACCAGAGCCCCCAAACCCCCCTCCCCAACCCCCGCGGACCAAAGGCTATAGCCCACCGGCCTCGGTGACTATTTCACGCGCTGCGCCGCTGGGCATTTCTTGCCATTTTAGGGCAGGCCTCTGACCGTAGCCTCCCACTGGCTATACGAGGACGACCGAAAAGACTGTACCCATTTTGGACTACCAGAGCCCCCGAACGTCCCTCCCCAAACCCTGACTGGCTATAGCCCACCGCCTCATGATTAATTCACGCTGCGCTTAGGCATGTCTTGCCATTTTAGGGCAGGCTTCTGACCAGAACCTCCCACTGCACACACGAGGACCCTTGAAAAGACTGCACCCATTTCATGATCGTGAGCCCCTCAAACACCTTCCCCATCCCTCAAGGACTAAAGGCTATAGCCCACCGCCTCGGCGATTATTTCACGCTGCGCCGCTTGGCATTTCTTGCCATTTTAGGGCAGGCTTCTGACCGTAGCCTCCCACTGGGCACACGAGGACCCTCGAAAAGACGGTACCCATTTCCGACGACCAGAGCCCCCGAAACCCCCCCCCAACCCCGGTGGACCAAAGGCTATAGCCCACCGGCCTCGGCGACTATTTCCCGCGCTGCGCCTCTTGGCATTTTTTGTCATTTTAGGGCAGGCCTCTAACCGTAGCCTCCCACTGGGCACACGAGGACCCTCGAAAAGACTGTACCCATTTCCGACGACCAGAGCCCCCGAAACACCTTCCCCATCCCCCGCGGACCAAAGGCTATAGCCCACCGGCCTCGGCGACTATTTCACGCGCTGCGCCGCTAGGCATGTCTTGCCATTTTAGGGCAGGCTTCTGACCGTAACCTCCCACTGGGCACACGAGGACCCTTGAAAAGACTGTACCCATTTCCGACGATCAGAGCCCCCGAAACACCTTCCCCATCCCCCGCGGACCAAAGGCTATAGCCCACCGGCCTCGGCGACTATTTCACGCGCTGCGCCGCTAGGCATGTCTTGCCATTTTAGGGCAGGCTTGATCAGAATCTCCCACTGGGCACACGAGGACCCTTGAACAGACTCACCCATTTCCGACGATCGTGAGCCCCTCAAACACCGTCCCCATCCCCCTCGGACCAAAGGCTATAGCCCACCGGCCTCGGCGACTATTTCACGCGCTGCGCCGCTTGGCATTTCTTGCCATTTTAGGGCAGGCTTCTGACAGTAGCCTCCCACTGGGCACACGAGGACCCTCGAAAAGACTGTACCCATTTCCGACGACCAGAGCCCCCGAAACCCCCTCCCCAACCCCCGCGGACCAAAGGCTATAGCCCACCGGCCTCGGTGACTATTTCACGCCCTGCGCCGCTTGGCATTTCTTGCCATTTTAGGGCAGGCTTCTGACCGTAGCCTCCCACTGGGCACACGAGGACCCTCGAAAAGACTGTACCCATTTTCGACGACCAGAGCCCCCTAAACCGCCTCCCCAACCCCTGCGGACCAAAGGCTATAGCCCACCGGCCTCGGTGACTATTTGACGCGCTGCGCCGCTTGGCATTTTTTGCCATTTTAGGGCAGGCTTCTGACCGTAGCCTCCCACTGGGCACACGAGGGCCCTCGAAAAGACTGTACCCATTTCCGACGACCAGAGCCACCGAAACCCCCTCCCCAACCCCCGTGGACCAAAGGCTATAGCCCACCAGTGTGACTATTTCCTGTGGTTGCGCTGGCATTTCTTGCCATTTTAGGCACGCCTGACCGTAGCCTCCCATCATACGAGGACGCTCAAAAGACTGTACCCATTTTGACTACCAGAGCCCCTGAACGTCCCTCCCAACCCCTCATGGACCGGGCTATAGCCCACCGGCCTCATGATTAATTCACGCCATGCGCGCCTGCTAGGCATGTCTTGCCATTTTAGGGCAGGCTTCTGACCGTGAACCTCCCACGGGCACACGAGGACCTTGAAAAGACTGTACCCATTTCCGACGATCGAGCCCCAAACACCTTTCCCCATCCCCTCATGACCAAAGGCTATAGCCCACCGCCTCATGATTATTTCACGCTATGTCATTGGCATTTCTTGCATTTTAGGGCAGGCTTCTGACCAGTAGCCTCCCATCACACGCGGACCCTCGAAAAGACGGTACCCATTTCCGACGACCAGAGCCCCCGAAAACCCCCCCCAACCCCGGTGGACCAAAGGCTATAGCCCCCCGCCTCATGATTATTTCCAAGGCCATGCGCCTCTTGGCATTTTTTGTCATTTTAGGGCAGGCCTCTAACCGTAGCCTCCCACTGGGCACACGAGGACCCACGAAAAGACTGTACCCATTTCTGACGACCAAAGCCCTCAAACCCCTCCCAACCCTCATGGACCAGGCTATAGCCCACTGCCTCATGACTATTTCCCGCGCTGCGCCTCTGGGCATTTTTTGTCATTTTAGGGCAGGCTTCTGACCGTAGCCTCCCACTGGGCACACGAGGACCCTCGAAAAGACTGTACCCATTTTCGACGACCAGAGCCCCTAAACCCCCTCCCCAACCCCCGCGGACCAAAGGCTATAGCCCACCGGCCTCGGTGACTATTTCACGCGCTGCGCCGCTGGGCATTTCTTGTCATTTTAGGGCAGGCCTCTGACCGTAGCCTCCCACGGGGCACACGAGGACCCTCGAAAAGACTGTAACCATTTCCGACGCCCCTCCCCAACCCCCGCGTACCAACGGCTATAGCCCATTGGCCTCGTTGACTATTTCACGCGCTGCGCCATGGCATTTCACATTTTAGGCAGGCTTGATCAGAGCCTCCCATCTGGCACACGAGGACCCTCGAAAAGACTGTACCCATTTTCACGACCAGAGCCCCTAAACCCCTCCCCAACCCCTCATGGACCAAAGTTATAGCCCACCGGCCTGTGACTATTTCACGCCATGCGCTTGGCATTTCTTGCCATTTTAGGCAGGCTTGACCAGTAGCCTCCCATTGGGCACACGAGGACCCTCGAAAAGACTGTACCCATTTCCGACGACCAGAGCCCCAAACCCTCCCCAACCCCCGCGGACCAAAGGCTCTAGCCCACCGGCCTCGGCGATTATTTCTCGCCATGCGCCTCTGGCATTTTTGTCATTTTAGGGCAGGCTCGACAGAGCCTCCCACGGGCACACGAGGACCCACGAAAGACTGTACCCATTTCCACGACCAGAGCCCTCAAACCCCTCCCCAACCCCCGCGGACCAAAGGCTATAGCCCACTGCCTCATGATTATTTCCGCTGGCCTGGCATTTTTGTCATTTTAGGGCAGGCTGACTCAGAGCCTCCCATCACACGAGGACCCTCGATAAGACTGTACCCATTTTCGACGACCAGAGCTCCTAAACCCTCTCCCAACCCCTCTGGACTAAAGGCTATAGCCCACCGCCTGTGATTATTTCACGCTGCCGCTTGGCATTTCTTGTTATTTTAGGGCAGGCCTGACCGTAGCCTCCCACTGGCACACGAGGACCCTCGAAAAGGCTGGCTGTACCCATTTCACGACTGTAGCCCCTAAACCCCCTCCCCAACCCCCGCGGACCAAAGGCTATAGCCCACCGGCCTCGGTGACTATTTCCCGTGCTGCGCCGCTGGGCATTTCTTGCCATTTTAGGGCACGCCTCTGACCGTAGCCTCCCACTGGCTATACGAGGACGCCCGAAAAGACTGTACCCATTTTGGACTACCAGAGCCCCCGAACGTCCCTCCCCAACCCCCGCGGACCGAAGGCTATAGCCCACCGGCCTCGGCGACTAATTCACGCGCTGCGCCGCTAGGCATGTCTTGCCATTTTAGGGCAGGCTTCTGACCGTAACCTCCCACTGGGCACACGAGGACCCTCGAAAAGACTGTACCCATTTCCGACGATCAGAGCCCCCGAAACACCTTCCCCATCCCCCGCGGACCAAAGGCTATAGCCCACCGGCCTCGGCGACTATTTCACGCGCTGCGCCGCTTGGCATTTCTTGCCATTTTAGGGCAGGCTTCTGACCGTAGCCTCCCACTGGGCACACGAGGACCCTCGAAAAGACGGTACCCATTTCCGACGACCAGAGCCCCCGAAACCCCCCCCCAACCCCGGTGGACCAAAGGCTATAGCCCACCGGCCTCGGCGACTATTTCCCGCGCTGCGCCTCTTGGCATTTTTTGTCATTTTAGGGCAGGCCTCTAACCGTAGCCTCCCACTGGGCACACGAGGACCCTTGAAAAGACTGTACCCATTTCCGACGATCAGAGCCCCCGAAACACCTTCCCCATCCCCCGCGGACCAAAGGCTATAGCCCACCGGCCTCGGCGACTATTTCACGCGCTGCGCCGCTAGGCATGTCTTGCCATTTTAGGGCAGGCTTCTGACCGTACCCTCCCACTGGGCACACGAGGACCCTTGAAAAGACTGTACCCATTTCCGACGATCAGAGCCCCCGAAACACCTTCCCCATCCCTCATGGACCAGGCTATAGCCCACCTGCCCTCATGACTTATTTCTATGCGCTGGCTTGACATTTCTTGCCATTTTAGGGCAGTCTTCTGACCAGAGCCTCCCACTGGGCACACGAGGACCCTCGAAGACGCACCCATTTCCGACGACTGTGAGCCCCTGAAACCCCCCAACCCCGGTGGACCAAAGGCTAGAGCCCACCGCCTCATGACTATTTCCGGCTATGCCTCTTGGCATTTTTGTCATTTTAGGCAGGCCTCTAATCAGTAGCCTCCCATCAAGGCACACGAGGACCCTCGAAAAGACTGTACCCATTTTCGACCCACTGAGCCCCTAAACCCCTCCCAACCCCCGCTGGACCAGCATAGCCCACCGGCCTCGGTGACTATTTCACGCGCTGCGCCGCTTGGCATTTCTTGCCATTTTAGGGCAGGCTTCTGACCGTAGCCTCCCACTGGGCACACGAGGACCCTCGAAAAGACTGTACCCATTTCCGACGACCAGAGCCCCCTAAACCCCCTCCCCAACCCCCGCGGACCAAAGGCTATAGCCCACCAGCCTCGGTGACTATTTCCCGTGCTGCGCCGCTGGGCATTTCTTGCCATTTTAGGGCACGCCTCTGACCGTAGCCTCCCACTGGCTATACGAGGACGCCCGAAAAGACTGTACCCATTTTGGACTACCAGAGCCCCATAACGCCCCTTCCCTAACCCCCGCATGGACCGGCTATAGCCCACCGCCTCATGATTAATTCACGCGCTGCTACCGCTAGGGCATGTCTTGCCATTTTAGGGCAGGCTTGATCAGAACCTCCCACCGGGCCCCCGAGGACCCTTGCAAAGACTGAACCCATTTACGACGATCGTGAGCCTCAAACACCTTCCCATCCCTCAAGGACTAAAGGCTATAGCCCACTGCCTTGGCTGATTATTTCACGCTGCGCCCGCTTGGCATTTTCTTGTTATTTTAGGGCAGGCTTCTGACTGTAGCCTCCCACCGGGCACACGAGGGACCCTCGAAAAGACAGTGTACCCATTTCCCACCACTGAGCCCTGAACCCCCCCCCCCAACCCCTGTGGACCAAAGGCTATATAGCCCACCGCCTCCATGATTATTTCCTCAAGGCCATGCCTCTTGGCATTTTTTGTCATTTTAGGGCAAGCCTCTAACCGTAGCCTCCCACTGGGCACACGAGGACCCACGAAAAGACTGTACCCATTTCTGACGACCAAAGCCCCCCAAACCCCCCCCCCCAACCCTCAAGGACCAGGCATATAGCCCACCGCCTGTGATTATTTCCTGTTGCGCTCATTGGCATTTCTTGCCATTTTAGGGCAGGCCTCTGACAGTAGCCTCCCACTGGGCACACGAGGACCCTCAAAATGACTGTACCGATTTCCGACGCCCAGAGCCCCCGAACGCCGGTCCCCAACCCCCGCGGACCAAAGGGTATAGCCCACCGGTCTCGGCGACTATTTCACGTGCTGCGCCGCTGGACATTTCTTTCCATTTTAGGGCAGGATTATGACCGTAGCCTCCCACTGGGCACACGAGGACCCTCGAAAAGACTGTACCCATTTTGGACTACCAGAGCCCCCGAACGTCCCTCCCCAACCCCCGCGGACCAAAGGCTATAGCCCACCGGCCTCATGGATTATTTCACGCTGCGCCTGCTTAGGCATGTCTTATTATTTTAGGCAGGCTTCCTGACAACCTCCCAATGGGCACACGAGGACCCTCGAAAAGACTGTACCCAATTCCGACGATCGTGAGTCTCAAACACCTTTTCCCATCCTCATGGACCAAAGGCTATAGCCCACCGGCCTCGGCGACTATTTGACGCGCTGCGCCGCTTGGCATTTCTTGCCATTTTAGGGCAGGCTTCTGACCGTAGCCTCCCACTGGGCACACGAGGACCCTCGAAAAGACTGTACCCATTTCTGACGACCAGAGCGCCCGAACCCCCACCCCAACCCCCGCGGACCAAAGGCTATAGCCCACCGGCCTCGGCGACTATTTCACGCGCTGCGCCGCTGGGCATGTCTTGACATTTTAGGGCATGCTTCTGACCATAGCGTCCCACTGGGCACACGAGGACCCTCGAAAAGACTGTACCCATTTCCGACGCCCCTCCCCAACCCCCGCGGACCAAAGGCTATAGCCCACCAGCATCGGCGACTTTTTCACGCGCTGCGCTGCTGGACATTTCTTGCCATTTTAGGGCAGGCTTCTGACCGTAGCCTCCCACTGGGAACACGAGGACCCTCGAAAAGACTGTACCCATTTTCGACGACCAGAGCCCCATAAACCCCCTCCCCAACCCCCGCGGACCAAAGGCTATAGCCCACCGGCCTCGGTGACTATTTCACGAGCTGCGCCGCTGGGTATTTTTTGCCATTTTAGGGCAGGCCTCTGACCGTAGCCTCCCACTGGGCACACGAGGACCCTCAAAATGACTGTACCCATTTCCGACGACCAGAGCCCCCGAAACCCCCTCCCCAACCCCCGCGGACCAAAGGCTATAGCCCACCGGCCTCGGTGACTATTTCACGCGCTGCGCCGCTAGGCATTTCTTGTCATTTTAGGGCAGGCCTCTGACCGTAGCCTCCCACGGGGCACACGAGGACCCTCGAAAAGACCGTACCCATTTCCGACGCCCCTCCCCAACCCCCGCGGACCAAAGGCTATAGCCCACCGGCCTCGGTGACTATTTCACGCGCTGCGCCGCTGGGCATTTCTTGCCATTTTAGGGCAGGCCCTAACCGTAGCCTCCAACTGGGCACGCGAGAACCCTCGAAAATACTGTACCCATTTCCGACACCCAGAGCCCCCGAACGCCCCTCCCCAACCCCCGCGGACCAAAGGCTATAGCCCACCGGCCTCGGCGACTATTTCACGCGCTGCGCCGCTGGACATTTCTTCTCATTTTAGGGCAGGGTTCTGACCATAGCCTCCCACTGGGCACACGAGGAACCTCGAAAAGACTGAACCCATTTCCAACGACCAGAGCCCCCGAAACACCTTCCCCAGCCCCCGCGGACCAAATGCTATAGCCCTCCGGCGTCGGTGACTATTTGACGCACTGCGCCGCTTGGCATTTCTTGCCATTTTAGGGCAGGCTTCTGACCGTAGCCTCCCACTGGGCACACGAGGACCCTCGAAAAGACTGTACCCATTTCTGACGACCAGAGCCCCCGAAACCCACTCCCCAACCCCCGCGGACCAAAGGCTATAGCCCACCGGCCTCGGTGACTATTTCACGCGCTGCGCCGCTGGGCATTTCATGTCATTTTAGGGCAGGCCTCTGACTCAGAGCCTCCCACGGGCACACGACGAGACCTCGTAAAGACTGTACCCATTTCCGACGCCCCTCCCCCACCCCCGAGGACCACAGGCTATAGCCCAGCGGCCTCGGCGACTAGTTCCCGCCTGCGCCGCTGAGCATTTCTTGCCATTGTTGGGCTGTACCTGACCTTAGCCTACACTGGGCACGCGAGGACCCTCGAAAAGACTGTACCCATTTCCACACCTGAGCCCCCGAACGCCCCTCCCCAACCCTCATGGGACCAGTATAGCCCACCGCCTCGGCGATTATTTCACGCGGCGTCATTGGACATTTCTTGTTATTTTAGGGCAGGCTTCTGACCAGTAGCCTCCCAATGGACACACGAGGACCCTCATATTGTACCCATTTCCATGAACAGAGCCCCCAAACCCTTCCCCAACCCTCATGACTTATATTATAGCCCACCGGCCTCGTGACTTATTTCACGCTGTGCCATGGCATGTCTTTGCCATTTTAGGTGCTGACCGTAGCCTCCCACTGGCACGCTGAGGACCTCGAAAAGACTGTACCCATTTCCGACCACTGAGCCCCTAAACCCCTCCCCAACCCTCATGACCAAAGGCTATAGCCCACCGCCTGTGACTATTTTACGCGCCCGCTAGGCATTTCTTGTCATTTTAGGCAGGCCCTGACCAGAGCCTCCCACTGGCACGCGAGACCCTCAAAAGACTGTACCCATTTCCGACACCCAGAGCCCCCAACGCCCCTCCCAACCCTCAGATACCAAAGGCTATAGCCCACTGCCTCGGCGACTATTTCACGCTGTCTGGCTTGGACATTTCTTTATTTTAGGGCAGGCTTGACCGTAGCCTCCCAATGGACACACGAGGACCTCAAGGCTGTACCCAATTCATGAACAGAGCCCCCAAACCCCTCCCCAACCCCTCATGACTCCATATAGCCCACCGGCCTCGTGACTATTTCACGCTGCCATGGCATTTCTTGCCTTTTTAGTTCAGGTCCTGTCCGTTCCCTCCCACTGGGGACGCGAGGATCATCGAAAAACTGTACCCATTTCCGACACCCAGAGCTCCCGAACGCCCCTCCCCAACCCCCGCGGACCAAAGGCTATAGCCCACCGGCCTCGGCGACTATTTCACGTGCTGGCTACTGGCTTTTCTTGCCATTTTAGGGCAGTGCCCTGACCAGTAGCCTCCCACTGGAACGCGAGGACCTCGAAAAGACTGTACCCATTTCCGACACCCAGTGAGCCCCGAACGCCCCTCCCAACCCCTCAGATACCAAGGCTATAGCCCACCGCCTCGGGCGACTATTTCACGCTGCCTGCTGGACATTTCTGTTATTTTAGGCAGGCTTCTGACCGTAGCCTCCCAATGGACACACGAGGACCCTCGTTAAGGCTGTACCCATTTCCGATGAACAGAGCCCCCCCAAACCCCCCCCCCAACCCTCATGGACCTATACATAGCCCACCGCCTGTGACTATTTCACGCTGCGCCATTGGCATTTCTTGCTATTTTAGGGCAGGCCCTGACTCAGAGCCTCCCACTGCACGCTGAGACCCTCAAAACACTGTACCCATTTCCGAGACCCAGAGCCCTGAACGCCCCTCCCAACCCTCAAGGGACCAAAGGCTATAGCCCACTGCCTCGCGATTATTTCACGCGCCTGTGGCGCTGGCATGTCTTGCCATTTTAGGGCATGTGCTCGATCAGAGCCTCCCACTGGCACGCGAGGACCCTCGAAAAGACCGTACCCATTTCTGACGACCAGAGCCCACCCAAACCCCTCCCCAACCCCTGGACCAAAGGCTATAGCCCACCGCCTCAAGTGACTATTTCACGCGCGCCTGCTAGGGCATTTCTTGTCATTTTAGGGCAGGCTCTGACCAGAGCCTCCCACGGGCACACGAGGACCTCGAAAAGACCGTACACTCCATTTCCGACGCCTCCCAACCCCTCAAGGACCAAAGCATATAGCCCACCGGCATCGGCGATATTTCACGCTGCGCCTGGCATTACTTGCCGCTTTAGGGCAGGCTTGACCAGATCTCCCACTGGGCACACGAGGAGCCTCGAAAAGACTGTACCCATTTTCGACACCTGAGCCCCGAACGCCCCTCCCCAACCCCCGCGGACCAAAGGCTATAGCCCACCGGCCTCGGTGACTATTTCACGCGCTGCGCCGCTGGGCATTTCTTGCCATTTTAGGGCAGGCCCTGACCGTAGCCTCCCACTCGGCACGCGAGGACCCTCGAAAAGACTGTACCCATTTCCGACACCCAGAGCCCCCGAACGCCCCTCCCCAACCCCCGAGGACCAAAGGCTATAGCCCACCGGCCTCGGCGACTATTTCACGCACTGCAATCACTGGACATTTCTTGTTATTTTAGGGCAGTGCTCGACCGTAGCCTCCCAATGGACACACGAGACCTCAAGGCTGTCCCATTTCGAACAGAGCCCCCAAACCCCTCCCCAACCCTCATGGACCTATATTATAGCCCACCGGCCTCGGTGACTATTTCACGCGCTGCGCCGCTGGGCATTTCTTGCCATTTTAGGGCAGGCCCTGACCGTAGCCTCCCAATGTGCACGCGAGGACCCCCGAAAACACTGTACCCATTTCCGCACCTGTGAGCCCCCAACGCCCCTCCCAACCCCTCATGACCAAAGGCTATAGCCCACCGCCTCGCATGATTATTTCACGCACGTCAGCTGGGCATGTCTTGCCATTTTAGAGCAGGCTTCTGACCGTAGCCTCCCACTGGGCACGCGAGGACCCTCGAAAAGACTGTACCCATTTCCGACGACAAGAGCCCCCTAAGCCCCCTCCCCAACCCCCGCGGACCAAAGGCTATAGCCCACCGGCCTCGGTGACTATTTCACGCGCAGCGCCGCTGGGTATTTCTTGCCATTTTAGGGCAGGCCCTGACCGTAGCCTCCCACTGGGCACGCCAGGACCCTCGAAAAGACTGTACCCATTTTCGACACCTGTGAGCACCCAACGCCCCTCCCAACCTCATGGGACTAGCACTATAGCCCACCGCCTCGGTGACTATCTCACGCTGCGCCTGGCATTTCTTTGTCATTTTAGGGCAGGCTCTAATCAGACCTCCCACGGGCACACGAGGACCCTCGAAAAGACTGTACCCATTTCCCGACGCCTCCCCAACCCCTCATGACCAGGCTTATAGCCCACCGCCTCGCGATTATTTCACGCCATTGTGTCATGGCATTTCTTGCCATTTTAGGGCAGGCCTGACCGTAGCCTCCCACTGGCACACGAGGCCCTCTAAAAGGCTGTACCCATTTGGCGACCACTGTGAGCCCCCTAAACCCCTCCCCAACCCCTCATGGACCAGCTATAGCCCACCGCCTCGTGGACTATTTCACGCTGCGCTGGCATTTCTTGCCATTTTAGGGCAGGCCCTGACCGTAGCCTCCCATGGCACGCCAGACCCTCGAAAAGACTGTACCCATTTTCGACACCCAACACCAACGCCTCCCAACCCTCATGACCAGCTATAGCCCACCGCCTGTGACTATCTCACGCGCTGCGCCTGGCTAAGCATTTCTTGTCATTTTAGGCAGGCCTCTAATCATTCCTCCCACGGGCACACGAGACCCTCCAAAAGACTGTACCCATTTCCGACGCCCCTCCCCAACCCCCGCGGACAAAAGGCTATAGCCCACCGGCCTCGGTGACTATTTCACGCGCTGCGTCGCTGGCATTTCTTGTCATTTTAGGGCAGGCCTCTGACCGTAGCCTCCCACTGGCACACGAGGGCCTCAAAAGGCTGTACCCATTTGCGACACTGTGAGCCCCTAAACCCCTCCCCAACCCTCATGGGACCAAGGCTATAGCCCACCGCCTCGTGATTATTTCACGCGGCCATTGGCATTTCTTGCCATTTTAGGGCAGGCCCTGATCAGAAGCCTCCCACTGGCACGCCAGACCCTCGAAAAGACTGTACTCCATTTTCGACACCTGTAGCACCCGAACGCCCTCCCAACCCCCGCTGGACCAAAGGCTATAGCCCACTGCCTCTGATTATTTCACACGCTGCGTCATGGCATTTTTGCTATTTTAGGGCAGGCCCTGACTGTAGCCTCCCACTGGGCACACGAGGACCCTCAGAAGACTGTACCCATTTCCCATGACCAGTGAGCCCCCAAACCCCTCGCCAACCCTCATGACCAAAGGCTATAGTCCACCGGCCTCGGCGACTATTTCACGCGCTGCGCTGCGCCGCTGGGCATTTATTGCCATTTTAGGGCAGGCCCTGACCGTAGCCTCCCACTGGGCACGCGAGGACCCTAGAAATGACTGTACCCATTTCCGACACCCAGAGCCCCCGAACGCCCCTCCCCAACCCCTCATGGGACCAATGGCTATAGCCCACCGGCCTCGATTATTTCACGGCTGCGCCATCATTTCTTGCCATTTTAGGGCAGGTCACCAGTAGCCTCCCATCGGGAACGCGAGGACCTCGAAAAGACTGTAGCCATTTCCGACACCTGTGAGCCCCCGAAGCCACTCCCCAACCCTCATGGACCAAAGGCTATAGCCCACCGGCCTCATGATTATTTCACGCTACCAGTGCTGGCATGTCTTGCCATTTTAGGGCAGGCTTCTGACCGTAGCCTCCCCCTGGTCACGCGAGGACCCTCGAACAGAGTGTCCCCATTTCCAACGACCTGAGCCCCCTAAACCCCCTCCCCAACCCCTCATGGACCAGGCCATAGCCCAATGGCCTGGTGACTATTTCACGCGCTGCGCCTGCTTAGGGCATTTCTTGTCATTTTAGGCAGGCTCTGACAGCCTCCCACTTGGGCACACGAGGACCCCTCGAAAAGACTGCGTACTCCATTTCCGACGCCTCCCCAACCCCCCATGACCAAAGGATATAGCCCACCGCCTCGGGCGATTATTTTATGCGCTGCGCCGCTTGGCATTTCTTGCCGCTTAGGGCAGGCTTCTGATCAGATCCTCCCATCGGGCACACGAGGGCCCTCGAAAAGACTGTACCCATTTCGACACCTGTGAGCCCCCGAACCCCCTCCCCAACCCCTGCGGACCAAAGGCTATAGCCCACCGGCCTCGGCGACTATTTCACGCGCTGCGCCGCTAGGCATTTCTTGCCATTTTAGGGCAGGTCCTGACCGTAGCCTCCCACTGGGCACGCCAGGACCCTCGAAAAGACTGTACCCATTTTCGACACCCAGAACACCCCTCCAACGCCCAACCCCCCATGACCAAAGGCACATAGCCCACCGCCTCAGTGATTATTTCCACGCGCCTGGCTGGGCATTTCTGCCATTTTAGGCAGGCCCTGACTGTAGCTCTCCATGGGCACACGAGGACCCTCAGAAGACTGTCCATATTTCCGATGACCAGAGCCCCCCAAACCCCTCGCCAACCCCTCATGATCAAAGGTTATAGCCCACCGCCTCAAGCGATTATTTCACGTGTTGCGCCATGTATTTATTGCCATTTTAGGCAGGCTATGACCGTAGGCCTCCCACTGGCACGCCAGGACCTCGGGAAAAAGACTGTACCCATTTCACACCCAGCTCCCGAACGCCCCTCCCAACCCCCGCTGTGACCAAAGGCTATAGCCCTGCCCTCGGCGACTGCTTCACGCACGCGCGTCATTGGACATTTCTGCCATTTTAGCAGGTTTCTGACCGTAGACCTCCCATTGGGCACACGAGGACCCTCAGGAAAGACTGTACCCATTTCCCGACACCTGTGAGCCCTCGAACGCCCCCTCCCCAACCTCAGATACCAGCACATAGCCCACCGCCTCGGCGACTATTTCATCGCATGCCCTGCTGGACATTTCTTGCCATTTTAGGGCATGTGCCTGACCGTGAGCTCTCCCAATGGACACACGAGGACCCCTCATACTGTACCCATTTCTCATGAACAGAGCCCCCAAACCCTCCCCAACCTCAAGGACCTATATTATAGCCCACCGCTCGGTGACTATTTCACGCTATGCGCCCGCCGGCATTTCTTGCCATTTTAGGCAGGCCTCGATCAGTAGCTCTCCCACCGTGCACGCCAGACCCTTAAAACACTGTACCCATTTCCGAGACCTGTGAGCTCCCGAACGCCTCCCAACCCCCTCATGGACTAAAGGCTATAGCCCACCGCCTCGGCTGACTATTTCACGCGCTCATGCCACATGTCTTTTGTACATTTAGGCAGGCTCCTGACCGAGCCTCCCACCGGGCACGCGAGGACCCTCGAAAAGACTGTACCCATCTTCACGCACCCAGAGCCCCTAAACCCCTCCCCAACCCCGCTGGGACCAAAGGTTATAGCCCACCGCTCGGTGATTATTTCACTGCTGCGCCTGGCTGGGCATTTCTTGTCATTTTAGGGCAGGCCTCGATCAGAAGCCACCCACGGCACACTAGGACCCTCAAAAGACTGCACTCCATTTCTCGACGCCCCTCCCCAACCCCCCATGACCAGCTGATATAGCCCACCGCCTGGCGATTATTTCACGCGCCATGGCGCTGGCATTCTTGCCGCTTTTAGGGCAGGCCTGACTCAGTATCCTCCCACTGGGCACACGAGGGACCCTCGAAAGACTGTACCCATTTCCGACACCTGTGAGCCCCCGAACGCCTCCCAACCCCAAGTGATACCAAAGGTTATAGCCCACTGGCCTCGGCGACTATTTCACGCTGGGCTGTCTCTGCTTGGACATTTCTGCCATTTTTAGGCAGTGCTTCCTGACCGTGAGCTCTCCCAATGGACACACGAGGACCTCAAAGACTGCACTCCATTTCTGATGAACAGAGCCCCCAAACCCTCCCCAACCCTCAAGGACCTAAGGCTATAGCTCCACTGCCTCGGTGATTATTTCACGCTGCGCCATTGGCATTTCTTGCCATTATTTAGGGCAGGCTCCTGGACAGAGCCTCCCAATGTGCACGCACAGGAGATCTAAAAGACTGTACCCATTTCCTGCACCCAGAGCCCCCAAACGCCCCTCCCAACCCTCAAGGACCAAAGGCTATAGCACACTGCCTGGGCATGATTATTTCACGCTGGCCAAGGCTGGCATGTCTTGCCATTTTAGGGCAGGCCTGATCAGAGCCTCCACTGGCACGCCGAGGACCTCAAAAGACTGTACCCATTCCACGACAAGAGCCCCTAAGCCCCTCCCAACCTCATGACCAGCACATAGCCCACCGGCCCTCGGTGACTATTTCACGCCAGGCCCACTGGGTATTTCTTGCCATTTTAGTGTGCCCTGACCAGAGTTCTCCCACTGGCACGCCAGGACCCTCAAAAGACTGCATCATTTCTCGACACCTGCAGAGCACCAACGCCTCCCAACCCCCCCGCTGACCAGGCTATAGCCCACCGCCTCGGTGACTATCTCACGCTGGCATTTTTGTCATTTTAGGCAGGTGCCTCAGACCATTCTCCATCGGGCACACGAGAGACCCTCAAAAGACTGTACCCATTTCCGACGCCTCCCAACCCCCATGACCAAAGGCTATAGCCCACCGCCTTGGCGATTATTTCACGCTGCCTGGGCATTTTCTTGCCATTTGGGTGTGTGCCTTCTGATCAGAGGCCTCCCATCAAGCACACGAGGCCTCAAAAGGCTGTACTCCATTTGCATGACTGTGAGCCCCCTAAACCCTCCCCAACCCTCAAGGACTAGCATATAGCCCACTGCCTCGGTGACTATTTCACGCGTCATGGCGTCACTGGGCATTTCTTGCTATTTTAGGCAGGCCCTGACTCAGTAGCCTCCCCGGCACGCCAGACCTCGAAAAGACTGTACTCCATTTTCGACACCTGTACACCCGAACGCCTCCCAACCCCTCATGGGACTAGCACAGTAGCCCACCTGCCTCGGTGATTATCTCACGCGCTGCGGCCATGGGTATTTCTTGTCATTTGTGGCAGGCCTCTAATCACCCTCCCACGGGGAGTACACGAGGACCCCTCGAAAGACTGTACCCATTTCCCCGACGCCCCCAACCCTCCCCAACCCCGCTGGGACCAAAGGCTATGTAGCCCACCGCCCGGTGACTATTTCCACGCGCTGCGTCACTGGCATTTTTGCCATTTTAGGGAAGCAGGCTTCCTGACCGTATCTCCCATCGGGCACACGAGGGGCCCCTCAAAAGGCTGTACCCATTTGCGATTTACCAGCTCCCTAAACCCTCCCAACCCCTCATGGACCAGTGGCTACAGCCCACTGCCTCAAGTGATTATTTCATGGCCATGGGCATTTTCGCCATTTTTAGGTGCCTCGACCAGAGCCTCCCATCAAGCACGCCAGACCCTCAAAAGACTGTACCCATTTTCGGCACCCAGAGCACTTAACGCCCTCCCAACCCCTCATGACCAGGCTATAGCCCACCGCCCTGACTATTATTTCCACGCGCCACCGGCTGGCATTTCTTGCACATTTTTAGTGTGCAGGCCCGACCAGAGCCTCCCACTGGGCACACGAGGACCCTCAGAAGATCTGTACTCCATTTCCGATGACTCAGAGCCCCCTAAACCCCTCCCCAACCTCATGACTAAAGGCTATAGCCTGGCTCCTTGGATTATTTCACGCGGCGCTGCGCCTGCTAGGCATTTCTTTTGTCATTTTAGGCAGGCCTCCGACTGTTGCCTCCCACGGCACACGAGACCCCTTCCGACGCCCCTCCCCAACCCCTCATGACTTATATAGCCCACCGCCTCGGCGATTATTTCATGCGCGCCATTGGGCATTTCTTGCCGCTTTTAGGGCAGTGCTTCACCAGAGTCCTCCCACTGGCACACGAGGGCCCTCGAAAGACTGTACCCATTTTCACACCCAGAGCCCCCAACGCCCTCCCCAACCTCATGACCAAAGGCTATAGCCCACCTGCCTTGGTGATTATTTCACGCGCGCGCCATTGGCATTTCTGCTATTTTAGGGTGCCCTCTGATCAGAGCTTCCCACTGGGCACGCCAGACCTCGAAAAGACTGTGCCATTTTCGACACCCGTAGCACCCAACGCCCGCAACCCCATGAACTTCAAGGGACTAGGCTATAGCCCACCGCCTCAAGTGACTATTTCACGCGGCTGCTGGGCATTTTCTTGCCATTTTAGGCAGGCCCTGACCTGTAGCCTCCCACTGGGCACACGAGGACCCTCAGTGAAGACTGCACTCCACCGGCGAGACCAGTAGCCCCAAACCCCGCCAACCCCCGCTGACCAAAGGCTATAGCCCACTGCCTCGGGCGACTATTTCACGTGTCACACTGGCATTTTATTGCCATTTTAGGCAGGTCCCCGACTGTAGCCTCCCACTGGCACGCCAGACCTCGAAAAAACTGTACCCACTTCCGACACCCAGATCCCCCCAACGCCCCTCCCAACCCCGGGACCAGGCTATAGCCCACCGCCTCGGCGACTGTTTCACGCGCCATTGTTCGCTGGACATTTTTGCCATTTTAGGGCAGGTTTCTGATCAGCCTCCCATTGGGCACACGAGGACCCTCAGAAGACTGTGACTCCATTTCCATGACCAGAGCCCCAAACCCCCGCCAACCCCTCAAGGACCAAAGGCTATAGCCCACCGCCTCGCGATTATTTCACGTGGCTGGCTGGGCATTTCTTGACATTTTAGGGCAGGCCCCTGACCAGCCTCCCACTGGCACGCGAGGACCTCGAAAAGACTGACCATGACCATCCCCAAACCCTCCCCAACCCCTCAAGGACCAGGCTATAGCCCACCGCCTCGTGACTTATTTCACGCGGCCATGCGCATGCTGGCCATTTCTTGCCATTTTAGGGCAGGTTTCTGACCGTAGCCTCCCATCACAGCACGCCAGGACCTCAAAAGACTGCACCCATTTCCGACACCCAGAGCACCCGAACGCCCTCCCAACCCCTCATGGGACTAAAGGCTATAGCCCACCGCCCTAAGGACTATTTCAAGCGCCTGCGCCAAGCATTTTTGTCATTTTAGGGCAGGCTCTAATCAGAGCCTCCCATCTGGCATGTGAGGACCCTCGAAATGACTGCAACCATTTCTGACGCCCCTCCCCTCCCACCGTAGACCTAAGGCTATAGCCCACCGGCCTCCGAGACTATTTCACGCGCTGGGCCGCTGGACATTTCTTTTCATTTTAGGGCAGGCTCGATCAGAGCCTCCCACCTGCACACGAGGGCCCTGCGAACCCATTTGGCGATTTCAGAGCCCCTTTAAACCCCTCCCAACCTCATGGACAAAGGCTATAGCCCACTGCCTCGGTGACTATTTCACGGCCATGCCACAGCATTTTTGCCATTTTAGGCAGTGCCCTGATCAGAGCCTCCCACTGGGCACGCCAGTGACCTCAAAAGACTGTACCCATTTTCGACACCCAGAGCACCCAACGCCTCCCAACCCTCATGACTAAAGGCTATAGCCCACCGCCTCATGACTATTTCACGTTGCGTCAAGCATTTCTTGCCATTTTAGGGCAGGCCCTGACCGTAGCCTCCCACTGGGCACACGAGTACCCTCATAAAGACTGTACCCATTTCCGATGACAAGAGCCCCCGAAACCCCCTCGCCAACCCCCGCGGACCAAAGGCTATAGCCCACCGGCCCCATGACTATTTCTACACGTGTGCGTCATTGGCATTTATTATTTAGGGCAGGCCCTGACCAGAGCCTTTCCCACTCAAGCACGCCAGACCTCGAAAGACTGTACGACTACACCCAGAGCCCCCGAACGCCCCTCCCTAACCCCTCAAGGACCAGCATTATAGCCCACCGCCTCGGGCGACTGTTTCATCGCGCTGTCTGGACATTTTCTTTTGCCATTTTAGGCAGGTGTTCTGACCGTGAGCCTCCCACTGGGCACACGAGTAGGACCTCAGAAGACTGTACCCATTACTCGGCGACTGAGCCCCGAAACTCCTCGCCAACCCTCATGGACCAAAGGCTTATAGCCCACCGGCCTCCATGATTATTTCACGCACAAGGCCATTGGCATTTCTTGCCATTTTAGGGCAGGTCTCGACCGTAGCCTCCCACTGGGCACGCGAGGACCCTCGAAAAGACTGTACGATTTCCATGACCGTATCCCCCAAACCCCTCTCTCCCAACCCCCAAGGGACCAGCTATAGCCCACCGCCTCAAGGACTATTTCACGCACAAGCTGCCACTGGGCATTTCTTGCCATTTAGGGCAGGCCCTGACCAGTAGCCTCCCACTGGCACGAGGGCCCTCGAAGACTGCCCATTTTCGGACGCACTGTGAGCCCCTAAACCCCTACCCAACCGCCATGACCAGCACATAGCCCACTGCCTTGGTGACTATTTCACGCGCTGCCACTGGGCATTTTTGCCATTTTAGGGCAGGCTCGACCGTAGCCTCCCATCACGCGAGGACCTCAAAAGACTGTACCCATTTCCGACACCCAGAGCCCCCGAACGCGGACCAAAGGCTATAGCCCACCGCCCTCGGGCGACTATTTCACGCTGGCTGTGTCACTGGTATGTCTTTGCCATTTTTGTAGGCTTGTGACTGTAGCCTCCCATCAAGTAATGCCGAGGACCTCGAAAAGACTGTACCCATTTCCGACGACCAGAGCCCCCTAAACCCCCTCCCCAACCCCCGCGGACTAAAGGCTATAGCCCACCGGCCTCGTGACTATTTCCACGCATGGCTAGGCATTTCTTGTCATTTTAGGCAGGCCTTGATCAGAGCCTCCCACGGGCACACGAGACCCTCGAAAAGACTGTACTCATTTCCGACGCCTCCCAACCCTCATGGGACTATTATAGCCCACTGCCTCGGTGATTATTTCCACGCGCTGCGCCGCTTGGCATTTTTGCCATTTTAGGGTGGCTTCGACCGAGCCTCCCACCGCACAAGAGGGCCTCGAAAAGACTGCACCCATTTATGACACTGTGAGCCCCTTAAACCCCTCCCTAACCCCTCAAGGGACCAGCACAGCCCACCGGCCTCGGTGACTATTTCACGCGCTGCGCCGCTGGGCATTTCTTGCCATTTTAGGGCAGGCCCTGACCGTAGCCTCCCACTGGGCACGCGAGGACCCTCGAAAAGACTGTACCCATTTTCGACACCCAGAGCCCCCGAACGCCCCTCCCCAACCCCCGCGGACCAAAGGCTATAGCCCACCGGCCTCGGTGACTATTTCACGCGCTGCGCCACTGGGCATTTCATGCATTTTAGGGCAGGCCCTGACCGTAGCCTCCCACTGGGCACGCGAGGACCCTCGAAAAGACTGTACCCATTTCCGACACCCAGAGCCCCCGAACGCCCCTCCCCAACCTCATGACTAGCTATAGCCCACCGGCCTCGGTGACTGTTTCACGCGCTGCGCCGCTGGACATTTCTTTCCATTTTAGGGCAGGCTTCTGACCGTAGCCTCCCACTGGGCACACGAGGACCCTCGTAAAGACTGTACATATTTCCGATGACCAGAGCCCCCGAAACCCCCTCCCCAACCCCCGCGGACCAAAGGCTATAGCCCACCGGCCTCGGCGACTATTTCACGCGCTGCGCCGCTGGGCATTTCTTGTCGTTTTAGGGCAGGCTTCTGACTCAGATCCTCCCTTCTCGGCACACGAGGGCCTCAAAACGACTGTACCCATTTTCGACACCCAGAGCCCTCGAACCCCCCTCCCAACCTCATGACCAAAGGCTATAGCCCACCGGCCTCGGCGACTATTTCACGCGCTGCGCCGCCGGGCATTTATTGCCATTTTAGGGCAGCCCTGACCGTAGCCTCCCACTGGGCACGCGAGGACCCTCGAAAAGACTGTACCCATTTCCGACACCCAGAGCCCCCGAACGCCCCTCCCCAACCCCGGCGGACCAAAGGCTATAGCCCACCGGCCTCGGCGACTATTTCACGCGCTGCGCCGCTGGGTATTTCTTGCCATTTTAGGGCAGGCCTCTGAGCCTCCACTCGGGCACACGAGGACCCTCGTAAAGAATGTACCCATTTCCGATGACCAGAGCCCCCGAAACCCCCTCCCCAACCCCCGCGGACCAAAGGCTATAGGCCACCGCCTCAAGACTATTTCCCCACGCTGCTACTGCAATTTCTGTTATTTTAGGCAGGCCTCCGACGAGCCTCCCACTGGGCACACGAGGACCCTCGAAAAGACTGTACCCATTTCCGACGCCCAAAGCCCCCCAAACCCCCCCCCCCAACCCCGCGGACCAAAGGCTATAGCCCACCGCTTCGGCTGCATGATTATTTCCACGCTTGGGCATATCTTTGCCATTTTAGGCAGGCTTGACCGTAGCCTCCCCTCGGGCACACGAGGACCCTCGAAAAACTGTACCCATTTCCGACGCCCAAAGCCCCGAACGCCCCCAACCCCCGCGTACCAAAGGCTATAGCCCACCTGCCCTTGACTATTTCACGCGCCCGCTGGCTGGGCATTTCTTGTCATTTTAGGGCAGGCCTCTGACCAGAGCCTCCCACGGGTACATGAGGACCCTCGAAAAGACTGCACCCATTTCCGACGCCTCCCCAACCCCCCTCAAGGGACCAGCATATAGTCACTGCCTCGGCGATTATTTCACGCTACCGCTGGACATTTTTTGTTTTTAGGGCAAGCTTCTGACCGAGGCTCACATCAAGCACACGAGGACCCTCGAAAAGACTGTACCCATTTTCGACGACCAGAGGCCCCCAAAACCCCAACCCCAACCCCTCATGGGACCAAAGGCTTATAGCCCACTGCCTGGCGATTATTTGACGCTGGCCATGCCGCTTGGAATTTCTTCCCATTTTAGGGCAGGCTTGTGACCGTAGCCTCCCACTGGGCACACGAGGACCCTAGAAAAGGCTGTACCCATTTCCAACGACCAGAGCCCCCGAAACACCTTCCCCAACCCCCGCAGACCAAAGGCTATAGCCCACCTGCCTCGGTGACTATTTCACGAGCTCCGCCGCCGGGCATTTCTTGTCATTTTAGGGCAGGCCTCTGACCGTAGCCTCCCACGGGGTACACGAGGACCCTCGAAAAGACTGTACCCATTTCCGACGCCCCTCCCCAACCCCGGACAAAGGTTATATAGCCGGCCTCGCGATTATTTCACGCTATGGCCATTGGCATGTTCAATATTTTAGGGCAGGTGCTGACCGTAGCCTCCCACTGGGCTCACGAGGTCGCTCGAAAACAGTGGACCCATTTCCGACGTGCAGAGCCCCCGAAACACCTTCCCCAACCCCCACGGACAGAAGGCTATAGCCCACCGCCCCATGATTATTCGACGCTGCGCTGCTTGAATTTCTTGCCATTTTAGGCAGGCTTGTGACCAGCCTCCCACTGGCACACGAGACCTCGAAAAGGCTGTACCCATTTCGACGACCAGAGGCCCTCAAACCCTCCCCAACCCCTGACCAGTATTATAGCCCACCGGCCCGGTGACTATTTCACGCTACTGTGTCACTGGGCATTTCTTGTCATTTTAGGGCAGGCCTCGATCAGAGCCTCCCACGGGCAGACGAGGACCCCGAAAAGAATGTATCCATTTCCGACGCCTCCCCAACCTCAAGGGACCAAAGGCTATAGCCCACCGCCTTGGTGATCGTTTCACGCGGCCGCGCTGGACATTTCTTGTTATTTTAGGCAGGCTTCTGACCGTAGCCTCCCACTGGGCACACGAGGACCCTCGAAGACTGTACATATTTCTGATGACCAGAGCCCCTAAACCCTCCTCCCAACCCTCGTGGACCAAAGGCTATAGCCCACCGGCCTCGGCGACTATTTCACGCGCTGCGCCGCTGGACATTTCTTGCCATTTTAGGGCAGGCTTCTGACCGTAGCCTCCCACTGGGCACACGAGGACCCTCGAAAAGACTGTACCCATTTCCGATCACCAGAGCCCCCGAAACCCCCTCCCCAACCCCCTCGGACCAAAGGCTATAGGCCACCGGCCTCAGTGACTATTTCCCACGCTGCGCCGCTGGGCATTTCTTGATATTTTAGGGCAGGCCTCTGACGTAGCCTCCAACTGGGCACACGAGGACCCTCGAAAAGACTGTACCCATTTCCGACGCACAAAACCCCCGAACGCCCCTCCCCAACCCCCGCGGGCAGTATAGCCCACCGCCTGGTGATCTGTTTCACGCGCCATTGGACATTTCTTTCCATTTTAGGGCAGGCTTCTGACCGTAGCCTCCCACTGGGCACACGAGGACCCTCGTAAAGACTGTACATATTTCCGAAGACCAGAGCCCCCGAAACCCCCGCCCCAACCTCATGGACCAGCACATAGCCCACCGCCTCATGATTATTTCACGCGCTGGCTGGACATTTCTTGCTATTTTAGGGCAGTGCTTCTGACTGTAGCCTCCCATCTGGGCACACGAGGACCTCAGAAGACTGTACCCATTTCCGATCACCAGAGCCCCGAACCCCTCCCCAACCCCTCATGGGACCAAAGGCTATAGGCCACTGGCTCTGACTATTTCCGCGCCAAGGCCATACTGGCATTTTCTTGATATTTTAGGGCAGGCCTCTGACGTAGCCTCCCACTGGGCACACGAGGACCCTCGAAAAGACTGTACCCATTTCAAGCCCAAAGCCCCGAACGCCCCTCCCAACCCCTCATGACCAAAGGCTATAGCCCACCGCCTCGGCGATTATTTCACGCTGCGCTCATTGGACATTTCTTGCCATTTTAGGGCAGGCTTCTGACCGTAGCCTCCCACTGGGCACACGAGGACCCTCGTAAAGACTGTACCCATTTCCGATGACCAGAGCCCCCGAAACCCCCTCCCCAACCCCCGCGGACCAAAGGCTATAGGCCACCGGCCTCAGTGACTATTTCCCACGCTGCGCCGCTGAGCATTTCTTGCTATTTTAGGGCAGGCCTCTGACGTAGCCTCCCACTGGGCACACGAGGACCCTCGAAAAGACTGTACCCATTTCCGACGCCCAAAGCCCCCGAACGCCCCTCCCCAACCCCCGCGGACCAAAGGCTATAGCCCACCGGCCTCGGCGACTATTTCACGCGCTGCGCCGCTGGGCATGTCTTGCCATTTTAGGCAGGCTTCTGACCGTAGCCTCCCACTGGGCACACGAGGACCCTCGAAAAGACTGTACCCATTTCCGACGCCCAAAGCCCCCGAACGCCCCTCCCCAACCCCCGCAGACCAAAGGCTATAGCCCACCTGCCTCGGTGACTATTTCACGCGCTCCGCCGCTGGGCATTTCTTGTCATTTTAGGGCAGGCCTCTGACCGTAGCCTCCCACGGGGTACACGAGGACCCTCGAAAAGACTGTACCCATTTCCGACTCCCAACCCCCGCTGGGACCAGCTAGCCCGCCGCCTCGGGCGATTATTTCACGCGCTGCGCCGCTGGACATTTTTTATTTTAGGGCACGCCTGACCAGAGCTCGCCACTGGCACACGAGGACCCCGAAAAGACTGTGACCCATTTTCACCCACCGAGGCCCCTAAACCCTCCCCAACCTCAAGGACCAAAGGCTATAGCCCACCGCCTTGGCGACTATTTGACGCTACAAGGCCGCTTGAATTTCTTCCCATTTTAGGGCAGGCTTGGATCAGAGTAGCCCACTGGCACACGAGGACTCTCGAAAAGGCTGTACCCATTTCCAACGACTGCAGCCCCAAACACCCTTCCCCAACCCCGCAGACTAAAGGCTATAGCCCACCCGCCTGCCTTGACTATTTCACGCGCCCGCCGGGCATTTCTTGTCATTTTAGGGCAGGCCTCGACCGTAGCCTCCCACGGGTACACGAGGACCCTCGAAAAGACTGTACTCCATTTCCAACGCCTCCCCAACCCCCAAGGACTAGGCTATAGCTCGCCGGCTCATGATTATTTCACGCATGCGGCCGCTTAGACATTTTTGCCATTTTAGGCAAGCTTGACAGAGCCCACATCAAGGCACACGAGGACCCTCGAAAAGACTGTACCCATTTTCGACGACCAGAGGCCCCAAAACCCCCCCCAACCCCTCATGGGACCAAAGGCTATAGCGCAGCCCCCATGATTATTTCACGCTGGCTACTGGCTAAGCATGTTCAATGGCCATTTTAGGGCAGGCTTCTGACCGTAGTCTCCCACTGGGCACACGAGGACCCTCGAAAAAACTGTACCCATTTCCGACGACCAGAGCCCCCGAAACACCTTCCCCAACCCCCGCGGACAGAAGGCTATAGCCCACCGGCCTCGGCGACTATTTGACGCGCTGCGCCGCTTGGAATTTCTTGCCATTTTAGGGCAGGCTTGTGACCGTAGCCTCCCACTGGGCACACGAGGACCCTCGAAAAGGCTGTACCCATTTCCCATGCACTGTGAGGCCCCAAACCCCTCCCAACCCCGGACCAGGCTATAGCCCACCGCCTTGGTGACTATTTCACGCTACCGTGTCATTGGCATTTCTTGTCATTTTAGGGCAGGCCTCTGACCGTAGCCTCCCACGGGGCAGACGAGGACCCTCGAAAAGAATGTATCCATTTCTGACGCCCCTCCCCAACCCCTGCGGACCAAAGGCTATAGCCCACCGGCCTTGGATCGTTTCACGCGCTGGACATTTCACATTTTAGGGCAGGCTTGTGACCGTAGCCTCCCACTGGGCACACGAGGACCCTCGTAAAGACTGTACATATTTCTGATGACCAGAGCCCCAGAACCCCCCTCCCCAACCCTCATGACCAAAGCACATAGCCCACTGCCTCGGTCATGATTATTTCACGCGCTGCGCCATTGACATTTCTTGCCATTTTAGGCAGGCTTGACCGTAGCCTCCCACTGGGCACACGAGGACCCTCGAAAAGACTGTACCCATTTCCGATCACCGTGAGCCCTCTCAAACCCCTCCCAACCCCTCGGACCAAAGGCTATAGGCCACCGGCCTCAGTGACTATTTCCCGCGCTGCGCCGCTGGGCATTTCTTGATATTTTAAGGCAGGCCTCTGACGTAGCCTCCAACTGGGCACACGAGGACCCTCGAAAAGACTGTACCCATTTCCGACGCACAAAACCCCCGAACGCCTCCCAACCCCTCATGACTAAAGTTATAGTCCACTGCCTGTGATTATTTCACGCTGCGCCATCTGGCATTTCATGCATTTTAGGGCAGGCCTGACTGTAGCCTCCCATCACGCGAGGACCCTCAAAAGACTGTACCCATTTCCGACACCTGAGCCCCCTGAAGCCCCTCCCCAACCCCTGGACCAAAGGTTATAGCCCACCGCCTCGGTGGATTGTTTCACGCATGCGCACTGGACATTTCACTATTTTAGGCAGGCTTCTGACCGTAGCCTCCCACTGGGCACACGAGGACCCTCATATAGACTGTACATATTTTCGATGACCAGAGCCCCCCAAACCCCCACCCCAACCCCCCCGGACCAAAAGCGAAAGCCCACCGGCCCATGATTATTTCACGGCCACACTGGACATTTTTTCATTTTAGGGGTGCTCGACCGTAGCCTCCCACTGGGCACACGAGGACCCTCGTAAAGAATGTACCCATTTCCGATGACCAGAGCCCCCGAAACCCTCTCCCCAACCCCCGCGGACCAAAGGCTATAGGCCACCGGCCTCAGTGACTATTTCCCACGCTGCTACTGGCATTTCTTGCTATTTTAGGCAGGCCTCGACGAGTCTCCCACTGGCACACACGAGACCTCGAAAGACTGTACCCTTTTCCGACGCCCAGAGCCCCGAACGCCCCTCCCCAACCCCTCATGAACAAAGGCTATAGCCCACCGGCTTCGGGCGATTATTTCACGCGGCTACAGCCACATATCTTGCCATTTTAGTGTGCTTCTCGACCGTAGCCTCCCTCACACGAGGACCCTCGAAAAGTCTGTACCCATTTTCACCACTGTGAGCCCCTAAACCCCTCCCCAACCCCTCATGGGACCAGGCTATAGCCCACTGCCTCGTGACTATTTCCACGCACGCTACTGGAATTTCTTGCCATTTTAGGGCATGTGCCCTGACTGTAGCCTCCCACTGGGCACGCTATGACCATCGAAAAGACTGTACCCATTTCCAACACCCAGAGCCCCCGAACCCCCCCCCAACCCCTCATGGACAAAGGCTATAGCCCACCGGCCTCATGATTATTTCCTCTGCGCCGGCTACTGGGCATTTTTGATATTTTAGGGCAGGCCTCTGACGAGCCTCCCATCTGGCACACGAGGACCCTCGAAAGACTGTACCCATTTCCGACGCCCAAAGCCCCGAACGCCCCTCCCAACCCTCATGACTAAAGGCTATAGCCCACTGCCTCATGATTATTTCACGCTGCGCTGGGCTGCACATTTCTTGCCATTTTAGGGCATGCTTCTGACCGTAGCCTCCCACTGGGCACACACGAGGACCCTCAGAAGACTGTACCCATTTCATGACCAGTGAGTCTCAAACCCTCCCAACCCTCAAGGGACCAAAGGCTATAGGCCACCGCCTGACTATTTCCACCTGGGCGCTTTCTTGATATTTTAGGCAGGCTCGACGGCCTCCCATCGGGCACACGAGACCTCGAAAAGACTGTACCCATTTCACGCCCAAAGCCCCGAACGCGCCTCCCCAACCCCTCATGACCAAAGGCACATAGCCCACCGGCCTCGGCGACTATTTCACTCGCTGCGCCTGGCCATTGGCATGTCTTGCCATTTTAGGTGTGCTTGACCGTAGCCTCCCACTGGCACGCGAGACCTCAAAAGATCAGACCCATTTTCGACGCCCAGAGCCCCCGAACGCCTCCCCATCCCCGCTGGGACCAAAGGCTATAGCCCACCGCCTCGGTGGATTATTTCACGCGCTGCCACTGGGCATGTCTAGCTATTTTAGGTGCTTCCTGACCGTAGCCTCCCACTGGGCACACGAGACCCTCGAAAAGACTGTACTTATTTCCGACGCCCAAAGCCCCGAACGCTTCTCCCAACCCCTCGGGACCAAAGGCTATAGCCCACCGCCCTCGGCGATTATTTCACGCTGGCCACGCTGGCATGGCTTGCCATTTTAGGTGTGCTTCCTGACCGTAGCCTCCCACTGGGCACGCGAGGACCCTCGAAAAGACTGTACCCATTTTCGACGCCTAGAGCCCCCGAAACCCCCCAACCCCCAGACCAAAGGCTATAGCCCACCGCCCAGGCGATTATTTGACGCCACGCTGGCTTGGCATTTCACATTTTGGGCAGGTGCTTGACTGTAGCCTCCCACTGGGCACACGAGGACCCTCGAAAAGACTGTACCCATTACCGACGACCGGAGCCCCCGAAACACCTTCCCCAACCCCCGCAGACCTAAAGTCTATAGCCCACCTGCCTCTGTGTCTATTTCACGTGGTTCACCGCTATGCATTTCTTTGTCATTTTAGGCAGGCCTCGACCGTAGCCTCCCACGAGGTACACGAGGACCCTCGAAAAGATCAGACCCATTTCCCACGCCTCCCCAACCTCAAGGGACCAGCAAGTGTTATATAGCCCGCCGGCCGGCGATTATTTCACGCGCTGCGCCATTGGATATTTTTGCTATTTTAGGCAAGCTTTCCTGACCAGAAATTTCACATCGGGCACACGAGGACCTCGAAAAGACAGTACTCCATTTCTCGACGACTGCAGGCCCCTAAACCCCTCCCAACCCCCGCTGGACCAAAGGCTATAGCGCACCAGCTCGCGATTATTTCACGCTGCTCATGGCATGTCATATTTTAGGCGTGCTTCTGACCAGAGCCTCCCACTGGGCACACGAGACCCTCGAAACACTGTACCCATTTTCCACCCACTGAGCCCCTAAACACCTTCCCAACCCCACATGACCAAAGGCAGCCCACCTGCCTCGGGCGATTATTCTGACGCGCTGCCGTCATTGAATTTCTTGCCATTTTTAGGCAGGCTTGTGACCAGAGCCTCCATCTGGGCACACGAGACCTCAGACTGTACCCATTTCTGACGACCAGAGCCCCCCGAAACCCCCCCCCCACCCCTCATGGGACTGAAGGCACAATAGCCCACCGCCTCTATGACTATTTCATCGCTACGCGCTGCTGGACATTTTTTCTCATTTTAGGGCAGGCATCTGACCGTAGCCGCCCACTGCACACGAGGACCTCAGAAGACTGTACCCATTTCCGATGACCAGAGCCCCCAAACGCCTCCCAACCCCTCATGACCAGGCTATAGCGATTATTTCACGCGGGCCATGGCATTTATTGCCATATTTAGGGCAGGCCTTGATCAGACTCTCCCACTGGGCACGCGAGGAACCCTCAGAAGACTGTACCCATTTCCGACACCCAGCCCCGAACACCCTCCCCAATCCCCTCATGACTAGTTATAGCCCACTGCCTCGGCGACTATTTCACGCGCTGGGCCGCAGGACAATTCTTCTCATTTTAGGGCAAGCATCTGAACGTATCCTCACCCTGGCCACACGAGTACCCTCGAAAGACTGACCATTTCCGACGCACCGTGAGCCCCTCAAACCCCTACCCAACCCCTCATGACCAAAGGCTATAGCCCACCGGCCTCAGTGACTATTTCACGCGCTGCGCCGCTGGGCATTTCTTGTCATTTTAGTGCAGGACTCTGACCGTAGCCTCCCACGGGGCACACGAGGACCCTCGAAGAGACTGTACCCATTTCCGACGAGCCTCCCCAACCTCCGCGGACCAAAGGCTATAGACCACCGGCCTCGGCAACTATTTCACGCGCTGCGCCGCTGGGCATTTCTTGCCATTTGCATGTGCCCTGACCGTAGCCTCCCACTCACGCGAGGACCTCGAAGACTGTACCCATTTCCGACACCTGAGCCCCAACGCCCCTCCCCAACCCCGCGAACTAAAGCTATAGCCCACCGCCCTCGTGATAATTTCACGCGGCCATGGCTGGCATTTCTTGCCATTTTAGGGCAGGCTCGATCAGGCCTCCGACTGGCACACGAGGACCCTCAAATAACTGTACTCCATTTCCCGACGCCCAAAGCCCTCAACGCCTGTCCCCAACCCCCTCATGGACTCAAAGGCACATAGCCCACCGCCTTGGCGACACTCACGCACAAGGCCGCTTGGACATTTCTTGCCATTTTAGGGCAGTGCTTCGATCAGAGCCTCCCATGGGCACACACGAGGACCCTCAGAAGACTGTACTCCATTTCCGATGGCCGTGAGCCCCAAACCCTCCCAACCCCTCATGGGACCAAAGGCTATAGCCCACCGCCTCGGCATGATTATTTCACGCATGCGCTGCTGGACATTTCTTCTCATCTTAGGGTAGGCTTTGACGAGCCTCCGATCGGGCATGGAGGACCTCGAAAAGACTGTACCCATTTCCACGCACCAGTGAGCCCCCAAACACCTTCCCCAACCTCATGACCAAAGGTTATAGCCCACCGCCTCGGGCTGATTATTTGACGCGCCATACCGCTTGGCATTTCTTGGCATCTTAGGCAAGCTTCGACCGTAGCCTCCCACTGGGCACACGAGGAGCCTCAGAAAGACTGTACCCATTTCGACCAGAGCCCCAAACCCCTCCCCAACCCTCATGGACCAGGCTATAGCCCACCGCCTCACTGACTATTTCTCGCACACACTGGTATTTCTTGTTATTTTAGGGCAGGCCTCGACGAGCCTCCCACTGGGCACACGAGACCCCGAAAAGACTGTACCCATTTCCGACGCCCAAATCCTCAACGCCTCCCCAACCCCGCGGACAAAGGCTATAGCCCACCGCCTCGATTATTTCACGCACAAGGCCGCTGGACATTTCTCACATTTTAGGGCAGGCTTCAATCAGTAGCCTCCCATCGGGCACACGAGACCTCAGAAGACTGTACCTATTTCCATGACCAGAGCCCCTCAAACCCCTCCCCAACCCCTCATGGGACTAAAGGCTATAGCCCACCGCCTCATGACTATTTCACGCGCTGCACCGCTGGACATTTCTTCTCATCTTAGGGTAGGCTTCTGACCGTAGCCTCCGACTGGGCACAGGAGGACCCTCGAAAAGACTGTACCCATTTCCGACGACCAGAGCCCCCGAAACACCTTCCCCAACCCCCGCGGACCAAAGGTTATAGCCCACCGGCCGCGGGGACTATTTGACGCGCTGGCTGGCATTTCTTACATCTAGGCAGGCTTGACCGTAGCCTCCCATCGGGCACACGAGGACCCTCAGAAGATCAGACCCATTTTCATGACCAGAGCCCCCAAACCCCTCCCAACCCTCATGACCAACGGCTATAGCCCACCGGCTCGGTGACTATTTCACGCGCTGCGCCGCTGGGCATGTTTTTCAATTTTAGGGCAGGCTTCTGACCGTAGCCTACCACTGGGCACACGAGGACCCTCGACAAGACTGTACCCATTTTCGACGCACTGTGAGCCCCCAAACACCTTCCCAACCCCTCATGGACCAAAGGCTATAGCCCACCGCCTCGGCGATTATTTCACGCTGGCTGCGCCATTGGCATTTCTTGCCATTTTAGGGCAGGCCTGATCAGAGCCTCCCACTGGGCACGCGAGGACCCTCAAGAGACTATACCCATTTCCGACACCCAGAGCCCCTAACGCCTCCCCAACCTCATGACCAAAGGCTATAGCCCACTGCCTTGCTGATTATTTCACGCGCTGCCCGCTGTACATTTCTTGTTATTTTTAGGGCAGGCTTGACCAGAGCCTCCCATCGGGCACACGAGGACCTCAGAAGACTGTACCCATTTCCGATGACCAGAGCCCCCGAACCCCCCTTCCCAACCCCTGCGGACCAAAGGCTATAGGCAGGGCACCGCCTGACTATTTCCGCGCCTGGCTGGCATTTCTTGCTATTTTAGGCAGGCCTCGATCAGAAGCCTCCCACCGGGCACACGAGGACCTTCAAAAGACTGTACCCATTTCCGATGCCCAGCCTCGAACGCCCCTCCCAACACCCGCTAACCAAAGGCTATAGCCCACCGCCTAGCGATTATTTCACGCGCAAGGCCATTGGCATGTCTTGCCATTTTAGGGCAGCCTTCTGACTGCCTCCCACTGGGCACACGAGACCCTCGAAACACTGTACCATTTTCACGACCAGAGCCCCCAAACACCTTCCCCAACCCCGCAGACCAAAGCCTATAGCCCACCCGCCAGTGTGACTATTTCACGCGCCCGCCTGGCATTTTTGCTATTTTAGGCAGGCCTCGACCAGAGCCTCCCACTGGGCACACGAGGACCTTCAAAAGACTGTACCCATTTCCGATGCCTGTGAGCCCCCGAACGCCTCCCCAACCCCCGCTGAACCAAAGCACTATAGCCCACCGCCTCACGATTATTTCACGCTGCGCACTGGGCATGTCTTGCCATTTTAGGCAGCCTTCTGACTGCCTCCCATCGGGCACACGAGGACCCTCGAAACACTGTACCCATTTTCGACCACTGTGAGCCCCTAAACCCTTTTCCCAACCCTCATGGACGAAAAGGCTATAGCCCACTGCCTTGGTGATTATTTCACGCTGCGCACTTGGCATTTCTTGCCATTTTAGGGCAGGCTCTGATCAGAGCCTCCCATTGGGCACGCGAGGACCCTCGAAAAGACTGTACCCATTTCCGACACCTGTAGCCCCGAACGCCCCTCCCAACCCCTCAAGGACCAAAGGCTATAGCCCACCGACCTCGGCGATTATTTCACGCTACTGTCACTGGTATGTCTTGTTATTTTAGGGCAGTGCTTCGATCAGCCTCCCACTGGGCCCGCGAGGACACTCGATAAGACTGTACCCATTTCCGACCACCGTGAGCCCCTAAACCCCTCCCCAACCCCTCAAGGACCAAAGCTATAGCCCACCGCCCTGACTATTTCACGCGCCGCCACTGGCATTTCTGCCATTTTAGGGCAGGCTCGACAGTAGCCTCCAACTGGGCACACTAGACCCTCGATAAGACACCCATTTCCGACGACTGAGCCCCCTAAACCCCTCCCCAACCCTCATGGACAGCATATCGCCCACCGCCTCGGTGACTATTTCACGCGCCATGCCGCTAGGCATTTTTTGTCATTTTAGGGCAGGCCTTGACCGTAGCCTCCCACGGGCACACGAGGACCCTCAAAAAGACTGTACCCATTTCCCGACGCCTCCCAACCCCGCTGACCAAAGGCTATAGCCCCTGCCTCGGTGACTATTTCACGCGCTGCCACTGGGCATTTCTTGTTATTTTCGGGCAGGCTCGACGAGCCTCCCACTGGCACACGAGGCCCTCAAAAGACTGTACCCATTTCCGACCAGAGCCCCTAAACCCCTCCCCAACCTCAAGGACTGTGCTTATAGCCCACCGCCCCATGATTATTTCACGCTGCGCTGCTGGACATTTCTTCTCATTTTAGGGTAGGCTTGACCAGAGCCTCCCAATGGGCACACGAGGACCTCGAAAAGACTGTACCCATTTCCACGCACTGAGCCCTCAAACACCTTCCCAACCCCGCATGGGACCAAAGGTTATAGCCCACTGCCTCATGATTATTTGACGCCATGGCCATGGCATTTCTTGGCATCTTAGGGCAGTCTTCTGCCCGTAGCCTCCCACTGGGCACACGAGGACCCTCAGAAGACTGCACTCCATTTTCATGACCAGAGCCCCTAAACCCTCCCCAACCCTCATGACCAAAGGTTATAGCCCACCGCCTTGTGACTATTTCACGCGCTGCGCTGGCATGTTCTTCCATTTTAGGACAGGCTTCGACCAGTAGCCTCCCATGGGCACGCGAGGACCCTCAAAAAGACTGTACCCATTTCCGACGCCCAGAGCCCTCAAACGCCCCTACCCAACCCCCGCGGACAAAAGGCTATAGCCCACCGGCCTCATGATTATTTGACGTTGGCCAGCTGGCTTGGCATTTCTTGCCATTTTGGGGAGGCTTCTGACCGTAGCCTCCCACTGGGCACACGAGGACCCTCGACAAGACTGTACCCATTTTCGACGACCAGAGCCCCCGAAACACCTTCCCCAACCCCCGCAGACCAAAGGCTATAGCCCACCAGCCTAGGTGACTATTTCACGCGCTCCGCCGCTGGGCATTTCTTGTCATTTTAGGGCAGGCCTCTGACCGTAGCCTCCCACAGGGTACACGAGGACCCTTGAAAAGACTGTACCCATTTCCGACGCCCAGAGCCCCCGAAACACCTTCCCCAACCCCCTCAGACCAAAGGCTATAGCCCACCGGCCTCGGCGACTATTTGACGTGCTGCGCCGCTTGGCATTTCTTGCCATTTTTGGGCAGGCTTCTGACCGTAGCCTCCCACTGGGCACACGAGGACCCTCGAAAAGACTGTACCCATTTCAGACGCCCAGAGCCCCAGAACCTCCCTCCCCAACCCCCGCGGACCAAAGGCTATAGCCCACCGGCCTCGGTGACTATTTCACGCGCTGCGCCACTTGGCATTTCTTGCCATTTTGGGGCAGGCTTCTGACCGTAGCCTCCCACTGGGCACACGAGGACCCTCGAAAAGACTGTACCCATTTCCGACGCCCAGAGCCCCAGAACCTCCCTCCCCAACCCCCTGACCAGTATAGCCCACCGCCCGGTGACTATTTCACGCGCTGCGCTTGGCATGTCTTGCCATTTAGGATGACTCTTGACTGCCGCCCCACTGGCACGCGAGGACCCTCGATAAGACTGTACCCATTTCCGACCCCTGCACTTCTCAAACACCTTCCCAACCCCTCGACCTAAAGGCTATAGCCCACCAAGGCCGGCATGATTATTTGACGCGCTGCGCACCGCTTGGCATTTCTTGCCATTTTGGGACAGTGCTTGATCAGAGCCTCCCACTGGCACACGAGGACCCTCGAAAAGACTGTACCCATTTCCGACGCCTGAGCCCTGTAACCTCCCTCCCAACCTCATGACCAAAGCACAGGCCCACCGGCCCTTGGATTATTTCACGCGCTGCCGCTGACATTTCTTCCTATTTTAGGGCAGGCTTCTGACCGTAGCCTTCCAATGGGCACACGATGACCCTCAGAAGACTGTACCCATTTCCGGCGACCGTGAGCCCTCAAACCCCTCCCCAACCCCGCCGACCAGCTGATATAGGCCACCGCCTCAGTGATTATTTCTCGCGGCTACATTTCTTGTTATTTTAGGGCAGGCTTCTAACCCAGTAGCCTCCCATCACGCGAGGACCCTCGAAAAGACTATACCCATTTCCCGACACCTGTGAGCCCCCGAACGCCCCTCCCCAACCCCATGACTAAAGGCTATTGCCCACCGCCTCGGCGAATATTTCACGCACGCCGCTGGACATTTCTTGTTATTTTAGGCCGGCTTCTGACCGTAGCCTCCCACCGGGCACACGAGACCTCAAAGACTATACCCATTTCACACCTGTGAGCCCCGAACGCCTCCCCAACCTCGGGACCAAAGGCTATAGCCCACCGGCCTCGGCGACTATTTCACGCGCTGCGCCGGTAGACATTTCTTGGCATTTTAGGGCAGGCTTCTGACCGTAGCCTCCCACTGGGCACACGAGGAAAATCGTAAAGACTGTACTCATTTCCGATGACCAGAGCCCCTGAAACCCCCTCCCCAACCCCCGCGGACCAAAGGTTATAGGCCACCGGCCTCAGTGACTATTTCTCACAGGCCATTGGCATTTCTTGCTATTTCAGGGCAGGCCTCTGACCGTAGCCACCCACTGGGCACACGAGGACCCTCGAAAAGAATGTACCCATTTCCGACGCCCAAAGCCCCCGAACGCCCCTCCCCAACCCCCGCGGACCAAAGACTATAGCCCACCACCCTCGGCGACTATTTCACGCGCTGCGCCGCTGGGTATGTCTTGCCATTTTAGGACAGACTTCTGACCGTCGCGTCCCACTGGGCACGCGAGGACCCTCGAAAAGACTGTACCCATTTCCGACGCCCAGAGCCCCCGAAACACCTTCCCCAACCCCCTCAGACCAAAGGCTATAGCCCACCGGCCTCGGCGACTATTTGACGCGCTGCGCCGCTTGGCATTTCTTGCCATTTTGGGGTAGGCTTCTGACCGTAGCCTCCCACTGGGCACACGAGGACCCTCGAAAAGACTGTACCCATTTCTGACGCCCAGAGCCCTGTAACCTCCTCCCAACCTCAAGGCTTATAGCCCACCGCCTCGTGACTATTTCACGCGCGCACACTGGGCATGTCTTGTTATTTTAGTGGCTTCGACCAGAGCCTCCCACTGGGTACACGCGGACCCTCGAAAAGACTGTACCCATTTTCGACGACCAGAGCCCCCGAAACACATTCCCCAACCCCCGCAGACCAAAGGCTATAGCCCACCTGCCTAGGTGACTATTTCACGCGCTCCGCCGCTGGGCATTTCTTGTCATTTTAGGGCAGGCCTGATCAGAGCCTCCCACTGTGGTACACGAGACCCTTGAAAAGACTGTACTCATTTCCCGACGCCCCTCCCCAACCCCTCATGACCAAAGGTTATAGCCCGCCGGCCCCCATGATTATTTCACGCCACGCCACTGGCATGTCTTGCCATTTTAGAGCAGGCTTCTGACCGTAGCCTCCCACTGGGGACACGAGGAACCTCGAAAAGACTGTACCCATTTTTGACGACCAGAGCCCCCGAAACACCTTCCCCAACCCCCGCAGACCAAAGGGTATAGCCCACCTGCCTAGGTGACTATTTCACGCGCTCCGCCACCGGACATTTCTTGTCATTTTAGGGCAGGCCTCTGACCGTAGCCTCCCACAGGGTACACGAGGACCCTTGAAAAAACTGTACCCATTTCCGACGCCCCTCCCCAACCCCCGCGGACCAGCATAGCCCGCTGCCTCATGATTATTTCACGCATGGCCATTGGACATGTTTTGCTATTTTAGGGCAGGCTTCTGATCAGTAGCCTCCCACCGGGCACACGAGGACCCTCCAAAAGACGTACCCATTTTCGACCACTGTGAGCCCCCAAACACCCTCCCCAACCCCTCATGACCAAAGGCTATAGCCCACCGCCTCGACGACATTTACTGCCATTTTAGGGCAGGCCCTGACCGTAGCCTCCCACTGGGCACGCGCGGACCCTCGAAAAGGCTGTACCCATTTCCGACACCCAGAGCCCCCGAACGCCCCTCCCCAACCCCCGCGGACCAAAGGCTATAGCCCACCGGCCTCCACGATTATTTCTCGCTGCACCATTGTACATTTCTTATTATTTTAGGGCGTGCTCGACCGTAGCCTCCCACTGGGCACACGAGACCCTCAGAAGACTGTACCCATTTCCGGCGACCAGAGCCTCAAACCCCTCCCCAACCCCTGTGGACCAAAGGCTATAGGGCACCGCCTCATCGATTATACACAGGCCATTGGTATTTCTTGCTATTTTAGGCAGTGCCTCTGACCGTAGCCTCCCACTGGCACACGAGACCCTCAAAACACTGCACTCCATTTTCGACCACTGTGAGCCCCCTAAACCCTCCCCAACCCCTCATGACTAGCTATAGCCCACCGGCCCTTTGGTGACTATTTCACGCGCTGGCTACTGGGCATGTCTTGCCATTTTAGGACACGCCTGATCAGAGCCTCCCATGGGCACGCGAGGACCTCGAAAAGACTGTACCCATTTCCACGCCTGTGAGCCCCTCAAACCCCTCCCAACCCCTGTGGGACCAAAGGCTATAGGCCACCGCCCTGGACTATTTCGCGCGCCCGGGCATTTCTGCTATTTCAGGCAGTGCCTGACCAGAGCCTCCCACTGGGCACACGAGGACCCTCGAAAAGACTGTACCCATTTCCGACGCCCAAAGCCCCCGAACGCCCCTCCCCACCCCCCCCGGACAAAAGGCTATAGGCCACCGGCCTCAGTGACTATTTCACGCTGGCCACTGGCATTTCTTGTTATTTTAGGCAGTGCTCGACAAGAGCTCCCACTGCACGCGAGGACCTCGAAAAGACTATACCCATTTCCGACACCCAGAGCCCCCGAACGCCTCCCCAACCCCTCAAGGACCAAAGGCTATGCCCACCACCCCTTGGCGATTATTTCCACGCGCTGCGCACTGGGCATGTCTCTCCATTTTGGGGCAGGCTTCACCGTAGCCTCCCATCGGGCACACGAGGACCCTCGAAAAGACTCAGTACCCATTTCGACGCCCAGCCCTGTAACCTCTCCTCCCAACCCTCAGACTATAGCCCACCGCCTCGGTGACTATTTCACGCGCTGCGCCGCTGGGCATGTCTTGCCATTTTAGGGCAGGCTTCTGACCGTAGCCTCCCAATGGGGACACGAGGACCCTCGAAAAGACTGTACCCATTTTCGACGACCAGAGCCCCCGAAACACCTTCCCCAACCCCCGCAGACCAAAGGCTATAGATACCTGCCTAGGTGACTATTTCACGCGCTCCGCCACTGGGCATTTCTTGTCATTTTAGGGCAGGCCTCTGACCGTAGCCTCCCACAGGGTACACGAGGACCCTTGAAAAGACTGTACCCATTTCCGACGCCTCCCAACCCTGACCAAAGGCTATAGCCCGCCGGCCTCGATGATTATTTCCCCACGCTACTGGCCAAGGCTACTGGACATGTTTTCACATTTTGGGCAGGCTTCTGACTGTAGCCTCACACTGGGCACACGAGGACCCTCGAAAAGACTGCACTCATTTTCACTTACTGTAGAGCCTCCCTAAACCCCTTCCCCAACCTCATGACCAGTTAAAGGCTATAGCCCACCAGCCTCACATTATTTCACTAAGCGCCATTGGCATGTTCAATATTTTAGTGTGCTTCTGACCGTAGCCTCCCATCAAGGCACACGAGGACCCTCGAAACACTGTACCCATTTCCGACGACTGAGCCCCTCAAACACCTTCCCAACACCATGACCAAAGGCTATAGCCCACCGCCTATGGATTATTTCACGCTGGCCATACCGCTTGGTATTTCTCCATTTTAGGGCAGGCTTCAGGATCAGTGAGCCTCCCATCAAGTACATGAGGACCCCTGAAAGGCTGTACCCATTTCCTGACGACTGTAGCCCCTGAACCCCTCACCAACCCCTCATGACCAGCATGTAGCTCACCGGCCCTCGGTGACTATTTCACCCACAAGGCCGCTGGTCATTCCTTGTCATTTTAGGGTAGGCCTCGATCAGAGCCTCAAGGGCACACGAGGACCCTCGAAAAGAATGTACCCATTTCCCGACGCCTCCCCAACCCCTCATGACTAGTTATAGCCCACCGCCTGTGACTATTTCACGCCTCAAGCCATGAGCATTTCTGCCATTTTAGGGCAGGCCCTCGACCGTAGCCTCCCATCAAGCAAGCGAGGACCCTCGAAAAGACTGTACCCATTTCTCACACCCAGATCCCCCGAACCCCCCTCCCAACCACCGCTGGGACCAAAGGCTATAGCCCACCGCCTGCAGCACTATTTCACGCTGCACCGCTTAGACATTTCTTCTCATTTTAGGGCAGTGCTTCTGACCAGAGCCTCCCATCAAGCACACGAGGACCCTCGAAAAGACTGCACCCATTTCGGCATGACCAGATCCCCCAAACCCCTCCCCAACCCTCATGGACCAAAGGCTATAGCCCACCGCCTCGCGAAATTTCACGCGCTGGCTGGCATTTCTTGCCATTTTAGGGCAGGCCCCGATCAGAGCCTCCCATCGGGCACGCGAGGACCTCGAAAAGACTATACCCATTTCCGACACCTGTGAGCTCCCCGAACGCCTCCCAACCCTCAAGGACCAAAGGTTATAGCCCACCGCCTCGGGCGATTATTTCACGCGCATGCGTCATTGGACATTTTCTTGTTATTTTGTATGTGCTTCGACCGAGCCTCCCACTGGGCACACGAGGACCCTCAGAAGACTGTACCCATTTCCTGGCGACCAGAGCCCTCAAACCCCTCCCCAACCCCGTGGACCAAAGGCTATAGGGCACCGCCTTGATTATTTCCCACAAGGCCATGGGCATTTCTTGCTATTTTAGGCAGTGCTCGACCAGTAGCCTCCCACTCGGGCACACGAGGACCTCGAAAGACTGACCCATTTCCGACGCCCAGAGCCCCTGAACGCCTCCCCAACCCTCATGAACCAAAGGCTATAGCCCACCGCCTAAGAATTATTTCCCCACGCGGCTGGCATTGGGCATGTCTTGCCATTTTGTAAGGTGCTCGACTGCTGCCTCCCACTGGGCACACCAGACCTCGAAAACACTGTACTCCATTTTCACGACCTGTGAGCCCCTAAACCCCCTCCCCAACCCCCGCTGACCAAAGGCTATAGCCCACCGGCCTCGGTGACTATTTCACGCGCTGCGCCGCTGGGCATTTCTTGCCATTTTAGGGCAGGCCCTGACCGTAGCCTCCCACTGGGCACGCGAGGACCCTCGAAAAGACTGTACCCATTTGCGACGACCAGAGCCCCCTAAACCCCCTCCCCAACCCCCGCGGACCAAAGGCTATAGCCCACCGGCCTCGGTGACTATTTCACGCGGCCATGCTGGACATTTCTTGTTATTTTAGTGCTTCTGACCAGAGCCTCCCATCGGGCACACGAGGACCCTCAGAAGACTGCACCCATTTCCATGACCAGAGCCTCAAACCCTCCCCAACCCCCGTGGGACCAAAGGCTATAGGGCACCGCCTGCTGACTATTTCCTGCGCGCGCTGGGCATTTCTTGTTATTTTAGGGCAGGCCTCGACTGTAGCCTCCCACCGGGCACACGAGACCCTCAAAAGACAGTACCTATTTCCACGCCCAGACCCCCGAACGCCCCGCCCCAACCCCTGGGACCAAAGGCTTATAGCCCACCGCTTTGCTGACTATTTCACGCGCACACACTGGCATGTTCATATTTTAGGGCAGGCTTGACCGTAGCCTCCCATCGGGCACACGAGGACCTCGAAAACACTGTACCCATTTCCGTACCCACCAGAGCCCCAAACACCTTCCCAACCCTCATGGGACCAAAGGCTATAGCCCACCGCCTTGCGATTATTTCACGCGCCATGCGCTTGGTATTTCTCTCCATTTTAGTGGCAGGCTTGTGACCGTAGCCTCCCACCTGGGCACACGAGGACCTCGGTGTACCATTTCTGACGACCAGAGCCCCTGAAACCCCTCACCAACCCTCATGGGACCAAAGGCTATAGCTCACCGGCCTGACTATATTTCACCATGCTGCTGCTTGGTCATTTCTAGTCATTTTAGGCAGCCTCGATCAGTAGCCTCCCACGGCACACGAGGACCCTCAAAAGAATGTACCCATTTCCCGACGCCTCCCCAACCCCGCATGACCAAAGGCTATAGCCCACCGGCCTCGGTGACTATTTCACGCCCTGCGCCGCTGAGCATTTCTTGCCATTTTAGGGCAGGCCCTGACCGTAGCCTCCCACTGGGCAAGCGAGGACCCTCGAAAAGTCTGTACCCATTTCCGACACCCAGAGCCCCCGAACGCCCCTCCCCAACCCCCGCGGACCAAAGGCTATAGCCCACCGACCTCGGCAACTATTTCACGCGCTGCACTGCTAGACATTTCTTCTCATTTTAGGGCAGGCTTCTGACCGTAGCCTTCCACTGGGCACACGAGGACCCTCGAAAAGACTGTACCCATTTCCAATGACCAGATGCCCCCAAACCCCCTCCCCAACCCCCGCGGACCAAAGGCTATAGCCCACCGCTCAAGTGATTATTTCACGCTGCTGGCCATTGGCATTTCTTGCCATTTTAGGGCAGGCTTCTGACCATAGCCTCCCACTGGGCACGCGAGGACCCTCGAAAAGACTATACCCATTTCCGACACCCAGAGCCCCCGAACGGCCCTCCCCAACCCCTCATGGACTAGCAAAGGCTATAGCCCACCGGGTTTCATGATTATTTCACGCGCTGCCACTGGCTGGACATTTCTGTTATTTTAGGGCAGCTCGACCGTAGCCTCCCACTGGGCACACGAGGACCCTCGTAAAGACTGTACCCATTTCCGATGACCAGAGCCCCCGAAACCCCCTCCCCAACCCCCGTGGACCAAAGGCTATAGGGCACCGGCCTCAGTGACTATTTCCCGCGCTGCGCCGCTGGGCATTTCTTGCTATTTTAGGGTATGTGCCTCGACCGTAGCCTCCCACTGGGCACACGAGGACCCTCGAAAAGACTGTACCCATTTCCACGACAGAGCCCCTCAACGCCCCTCCCAACCCCGCGAAAGGCTATAGCCCTTCCGCCTCGCGATTATTTCACTGGCGCCACTGGCATGTCTTGCCATTTTAGGGCAGCTCGACTGCTCCCACCGGGCACACCAGACCCTAGAAAACACTCAGACCCATTTTCGACGACTGTGAGCCCCTAAACCCTCCCCAACCCCTCATGGGACCAAAGGCTATAGCCCACCGGCCCTTGACTATTTCACGCTGCGCCATTGGCATTTCTTGCCATTTTAGGCAGTGCCCTGACCGTAGCCTCCCATCACGCTGAGGACCCTCAAAAGACTGCACCCATTTCACACCCAGCCCCCGAACGCCCCTCCCCAACCCCCAAGGACCAGCACAGCCCACCGCCTGGGCGATTATTTCACCCGCGCTACGCTGACATTTCTTTTAGGGCAGGCCTGACAGAGCCTCCCACTGACGAGGACCCTCAGAAGACTGCACTCCATTTCATGACCAAAGTTCTCAAACCCCTCCCCAACCCTCACTGACCAAAGGCTATAGCCCACCGCCTGGGCAATGATTATTTCACGCGCTGCGCTACTGGCATTTATTGCCATTTTAGGTAGGCCCTGACTCAGTAGCCTCCCACTGGCACGCGAGACCTCGAAAAGACTCAGACGATTTCACACCCAGAGCCCCGAACGCCCCTCCCTAACCCTCATGACCATATTATAGCCCACCGCCTCGCTGATTATTTCACGCTACTGGGCTGGACATTTCTTGTCATTTTAGGGCAGGCTTCTGACCGTAGCCTCCCACTGGGCACACGAGGACCCTCGAAAAGACTGTACCCATTTCTGATGACCAGAGCCCCCCCAAACCCCCCCCCCAACCCCCCGGAACCAGTTATAGCCCACTGCCTGGCGATTATTTCACCCACTGCGCGCTGACATTTCTTGTCATTTTAGGTAGGCTCTCTGATCAGAGCCTCCCACGGGCACAAGAGGACCTCGAAAAGAATGTACCCATTTCACGCCCCTCCCAACCCTCATGACTAGCACATAGCCCACCGGCCCTTGTGACTATTTCACGCCTCAAGGCTGAGCATTTCTTGCCATTTTAGGGCAGGCCCTGACCGTAGCCTCCCACTTGGCAAGCGAGGACCCTCGAAAAGTCTGTACCCATTTCCGACGCCCAGAGCCCCCGAACGCCCCTCCCCAACCCCCGCGAACCAAAGGCTATAGCCCACCGGCCTCGGCGACTATTTCACCCCATACCGCTGGACATTTTTGTTATTTTAGGCAGGCTTCTGATCAGAGCCTCCCACTGGGCGACGAGACCTCAGAAGACTGTACCCATTTCCGGCATGACCAGAGCTCCCAAACCCCTCCCAACCCCCGCTGACCAAAGGCTATAGCCCACCGCCTCAGCGATTATTTCACGCGCTGCGCTGGGAATTTATTGCCATTTTAGGTAGGCCCTGACCAGAGCCTCCCATCACGCGAGGACCTCGAAAAGACTGTACGATTTCACACCCAGAGCCCCGAACGCCCCTCCCCAACCCCTCGGACCAAAGGCTATAGCCCACCGGCCTCGGGGACTATTTCACGCATACGCGCTGGCGCTGGACAATTTTTCTTTCATTTTAGGGCAGGCTTGACCAGAGCCTCCCATCGGGCACGCGAGGACCCTGAAAAGACTGTACCCATTTCCGACACCCAGATCCCCTAACGCCCCTCCCTAACCCCGCATGACCATATTTATAGCCCAACGCCCTCAAGCGATTATTTCACGCTACATGGGACATTTCTCCTCATTTTAGGCAGGCTTCTGACCGAGCCTCCCATCAAGTACACGAGTACTTCGAAAAGACTGCCATTTCACCCATCATGTGAGCCCCCAAAACCCCTCCCCAACCCCCGCTGACTAGCAGCCCACCGGGCCTCGGTGACTATTTCACGCGATGAGCCACTGGTATTTCTTGTCATTTAGGCAGGCTCTCATCAGAGCCTCCTCACGGGCACACGAGTGACCTCGAAAAGACTGACCCATTTCCCACCCCTCCCCAACCTCCGCGGACAAAAGGCTATAGCCCACCGCCTCGCAACTATTTCACGCTAAGCGCCTGGCTACATTTCTTTTTTTGCCATTTTAGGGCAGGCTCATCAGAGCCTCCCACTGGGCACGCTGAGACCTCAAAAGACTCAGACCCATTTCCGACAGCCGAGCCCCTCAACGCCCCTCCCCAACCTGCTGACCAAAGGCACATAGCCCACCGGGCCTCGGCAGTAATCCATTTTCACGCTGCCGCGCCACGGGACATTTTCTATTTTAGGCAGTGCTTCTGACCGTAGCCTCCCATCGGGCACACGAGACCCTCAGAAGACTGGACCCAATTCCGATGACCAGACCCCCGAAAACCCTCCTCAACCCCTGCTGGGACCAAAGGCTATAGCCCACCGTCCCGGTGACTATTTGCCATTGGGTATTTCTTGCTATTTTAGACCTTGACCGTAGCCTCCACTGGCACACGAGACCTCGAAAGACTGTTCCCATTTCCGACGCCCTCCCCAACCTCCATGGGACAAATACAGCCCACCGCCTCGGGTAACTATTTCACGCGCTGCGCCTGGGTATTTCTTGCCATTTTAGTGGCAGCCCTCATCAGAGCCTCCCACTGCACGCGAGGACCTCGAAAAGACTGTACTCCATTTCCACAGCCGTGAGCCCCGAACGTCCCCTCCCCAACCCTCATGGGACCAAAGCACATAGCCCACCGCCTCGCAACTATTTCCACGGCCACACACTGACATTTCTGTTATTTTGGGGCAGGGCTTCTGACCGTAGCCTCCCATCGGCACACGAGGACCCTGTAAAGACTGCACCCATTTCCGGCGACCCCTAAACCCCTCCCAACCCCCGGGATCAAAGCACATAGCCCACCGCCTCGCAACTATTTCACGCTGCTGCACTGGCCAAGTATTTCTGCCATTTTAGGGCAGGCCTCATCGAGCTCCTCCCACTGGGCACGCGAGGACCTCGAAAAGACTGCACCCGTTTCCGACAGCCGTGAGTCCCCTCAACGCCCTCCCAACCTCATGACCAAAGGCTATAGCCCACCGCCTCGGTAACTATTTCACGGGCCACGGACATTTCTTGCCATTTTAGGCAGGCTTCGACCGTAGCCTCCCACTGGGCACACGAGGACCTCAGAAGACTGTACCCATTTCCTGGCGACCACCCCCGAAACCCTCCCCAACCTCATGGACCAAAGTATTATAGCCCACCGCCCGGCATGACTATTTACCTGCTGCGCCTGGGCATGTCTTGCCATTTTTAGGCAGGCTTGACCTTTGCCTTTCCCACTCAAGTACACCAGACCCTCGAAAACACTGTACTCCATTTTCACGCACCGTGAGCTCTAAACCCTCCCCAACCCTCATGACTAAAGCTATAGCCCACCGCCTGGTGGATTATTTCACGCACATGCGCCATTGGGAATTTCTTGCTATTTTAGGGCAGGCCCCGATCAGAGCTCTCCCACTGGGCACGCGAGACCTCAAAGACTGCACCCATTTCCGACACCCAGTAGCCCCAACGCCTCCCCTAACCCCCGCTGACCAGCATATAGCCCACCGCCTCGTGATTATTTCACCCATGCGCTCACTGGACATTTCTTTACATTTTAGGCAGGCTTTGATCAGCCTCCCACTCGGGCGACGAGGACCCTCGTAGAAGATCAGACTCCATTTCCGGCGACCAGAGCCTCAAACCCCTCCCAACCCCTCACGACCAAAGGCTATAGCCCACCGCCTCAGCGACTATTTCACGCACAACACATTGGCATTTATTGCCATTTTATGGTAGGCCCTGACCAGTAGCCTCCCACTGGCACGCGAGGACCTCAAAACACTGTACGATTCGACACCCAGAGCCCCGAACGCCTTCCCAACCCCTCGACCAGCACATAGCCCACCGCCTGGCGATTATTTCCACGCGCTGCGGCTGACAATTCTTCTCATTTTAGGGCAGGCTTGACCGTAGCCTCCCACCTGGCACGCGAGACCCTCGAAAAGACTGTACCCATTTCCACACCCAGAGCCCCGAACGCCCTCCCCAACCTCATGGACCAGCTATAGCCCACTGCCTCGGCGACCATTTCACGCTACTGGGCTGGACATTTCTCCTCATTTTAGGCAGGCTTCTGACCATAGTCTCCCCATCAAGCACACGAGTACCCTCGAAAAGACTGTACCATTTCTGGACGCACTGTGAGCCCCCAAAACTCCCTCCCAACCTCTTCATGACTTCAGAGTTATAGCCCACCGGGCCCCTGTGTGACTATTTCACGCGATGAGCCACTTGGTATTTCTTGTCATTTTAGGGCAGGCCTCTCACTGTAGCCTCCTCCCACGGGCAATGAGACCCCTCAAAAGACTGCATACCCATTTCCCACCCTCCCAACCTCCGCGGACAAAAGGCTAGCCCACCGGCCTCTAAGAATTATTTCACGCTACCACTAGCATTTTTGCACATTTTAGGCAAGCTCTTATCAGCCTCCCATCCTGGGCACGCGAGACCTCGAAAAGACTGCACCCATTTCCGACAGCCGTGAGCCCCCGAACGCCCCTCCCCAACCCTCATGGACTAAAGGCTATATAGCCCACCGCCTCAAGGATTATTTCACCCACATGCTTGACATTTCTGTTATTTTAGGGCATTGACCTTGATCAGAGCCTCCATCGGGCGATGACGTGAGGACCCTCAGAAAGAGATCACCGTATTTCCGACGACCAGACCCCCGAAACCCCCTCCCCAACCCTCGCTGACCAAAGGCTATAGCCCACCGCCTCAAGCTGATTATTTCACGCACGCTCACTGGCAAGTATTTATTGCCATTTTAGGTAGGCCCTGACCAGAGCCTCCCATGGCACGCGAGACCCTCGAAACACCTCACGATTCGACACCCGTGAGCCCCCGAACGCCCTCCCCAACCCCTCGGACCAAAGGCTATAGCCCACCGCCTCGGCATTATATCACGCGCTGCGCCGCTGACACCTTCTCATTTAGGGCAGGCTTGACCGTAGCCTCCCACTGGGCACACGAGGACCCTCAGAAGACTGTACCATTTCATGACCAGACCTCAAACCCCTTTCCCCAACCCCTCATGGACTAAAGACTATAGCCCACCGCCTCTGCAGTGACTATTTCTCAGACTGCTACTGGTATTTCTTTTGCTATTTTAGGCAGGCTTGACCGTAGCCTCCCACCGGCACACGAGACCCTCAAAAGACTGTTCTATTTCCGACGCCTGCAGCAATCAACACCCCTCCCCAACCCCCTCATGACCAAAGGCTATTGCCCACCGCCTACCATGATTATTTCCACGCGCGGCCATGCCACTGGCATGTCTTTCCATTTTAGGCAGGCTTCTCACCAGAGTTCTCCCACTGGGTCGCTAGGACCCTCAAAAGACTGCACCCATTTCCGACCCACCGATCCCAAACCCTCCCAACTCCCCTCAAGGACCAGCTATAGCCCACCGCCTGGATTATTTCCACGCGGCCATGCGCCTGGCTGGGCATTATTTCTCACCATTTTAGAGCAGGCTCGATCAGAGCCTCCCACCTGGGTACACGAGGACCCCAAAAGACTGTACTCCATTTCCGACAAACTGAGCCCCTTAACCCCTCCCCAACCCCCCGCATGACTAAAGCAATAGCCCACTGCCCGCGGGCGATTATTTCACCCGCTGCGCCGCTGACATTTTCGTTATTTTAGGCAGGCTTGACTGTAGCCTCCCACCTGGGCGACGAGACCTCAGAAGATCAGACCATTTCCGGCGACCAGAGCCCCCGAAACCCTCCCCAACCCCGCTGACCAAAGGCACATAGCCCAATGCCTGGGCCGATTATTTCACGCGCTGCGCTAAGTATTTATTGCCATTTTAGTAGGCCCTGATCAGTAGCCTCCCACCTGGCACGCGAGGACCCTCGAAACACTGACGATTTCTACACCTGTGAGCCCCGAACGCCCCTCCCAACCCTCGGACCAAAGCACATAGCCCACCGCCCGGCGATATATCACGCTACTGCTACTGGACAATTTTTCATTTGTGGGCTTCACCAGAGCCTTCCCATCTGGCACACGAGGACCTTGAAGACTGCACCCATTTCCAAGGCGACCAGACCCCCGAAACCCCTCCCAACCCCATGGACTAAAGACTATAGCCCACCGCCCTCGGTGACTATTTCGCATCACTGCCGCTTGGTATTTCTTGCTATTTTAGGCAAGGCCTTGACCGTAGCCTCCCATCGGGCACACGAGGACCCTCGAAAAGATTGCCCATTCCACGCCTGTGAGTAATCGAACACCCTCCCCAACCCCCCGGACCAAAGGCTATTGCCCACCGCCTCGGCGATTATTTGCGCTGCGCCACTGGGCATGTCTTGCCATTTTAAAGGGCATGTGCTTCGATCAGAGCCTCCCATCGGCACGCTTAGGACCGAAAAGACTGCACCATTTCTCACGACCAGATCCCCCAAACCCCTCCCCAACCCTCAAGGATTAAAAAGCTATAGCCCACCGCCTTGACTATTTCACGCGCTGCGCCTGGCATTTCACCATTTTAGGGCATGTGCCTCTGACTGTAGCTCCCACTGGTACACGAGACCCCCAAAGACTGTACCCATTTCGACAACCAGAGCCCCTTAACCTCCAACCCCTCATGACCAGGGGCACAGCCCACCGCCTCGTGACTATTTCAGGCGCTGCGTCATTGGCATTTCTTGTCATTTTAGGTGGCCTCCTCGATCGTAGCCTCCCACTGGGCACACGAGGACACTCAAAAGACTGTACTCCATTCTCGACAACCAGAGCTCCCCCAAACCCTCCCCAACCCTCGCGACCAAAGTTATATAGCCCACCGCCTCGGTAACTATTTCACGCGCCAAGCGCCACGGACATTTTCTGTTATTTTAGGGCGTGCCTCAATCGTAGCCTCCCATCGGGCACACGAGGACCCTCAGAAGACTATACCCATTTTCGGCGACCGTAGCCTCCAAACCCCTTCCCAACCCCTGCTGGACCAAAGGCTATAGCCCACCGGCTCGGCGATTATTTCACGCTCGCTGAATTTATTGCCATTTTAGTATGTGCCCACCGATCAGAGCTCTCCCACTGGCACGCGAGGACCCTCGAAAAGACTGTACCCATTTTCGACACCTGAGTTCCTAACGCCTCCCAAACCTCGACTAAAGCACATAGCCCACCGCCCCATGATTATTTCACGCACCAGCCGCTGACATTTTTAGTATTTTAGGGCAGTGCTTGATCAGTAGCCTCCCACTGGGCACACGAGACCCTCGAAAAGACTGTACCCATTTTCAACGACCAGAGCCCCTAAACCCCCTCCCCAACCACCTGACCTCAGAGGGCTATAGCCCACTGCCTCGTGATTATTTCGCGCTGCTACTGGGCTTTTTCTGTCATTTTAGGGCAGGCCTCATCAGTAGCCTCCCACGGGCACACGAGGACCCTCAAAAGACTCAGTACCCATTATTTCTCCGACGACCAGAGCCCTCGAAACCCGCCTTCCCAACCCCTGACCAGCACATAGCCCACCGCCTCGGTGACTATTTCTCCGCGCTGCGCACTGCTGGCTTTTGTCATTTTAGGGCAGGCCTCTGATCAGCTCCTCACGGGCACACGAGGACCCTCGAAAAGACTATACCCATTTCCGACGCCTCCCAACCTCCGCTGGACCAAAGGCCAGCCCACCGCCTCCGCAGAACTATTTCACGCGCTGCGCCTGGCTTGGCATTTCTTTGCCATTCTAGTGGCAGGCCCTGAACGTAGCTCTCCCACCGCACGCGAGAACCTGAAAAGACTGTACTTATTTCCTCACAGCCAGAGCCCCCGAACGCCCCTCCCCAACCCCCTGCTGACCAAATATAGCCCACCGCCTCGGCGATTATTTCACGCGCTGCGCCCGCTGGACATTTTTGCTATTTTAGGCAGGCTTGACCAGAGCCTCCCACTGGGCACACGAGGACCCTCAGAAGACTGCACTCCATTTCCGATGACCAGAGCCCTCAAACCCCGCCTCAACCTCCTCATGGGACTAAAGGCTATAGCCCACCGCCTCGTGATTATTTCCACGCGCTATGTCTGGTCATTTCTTGTCATTTTAGGCAGGCTTTTGACTGTTGCTCCACGGGCACACGAGACCCTCGAAAAGACTGTACCCATTTCTCGACGCCCCTCCCCAACCTCCGGGACTAAAGGCTATAGTCCACCGCCTCGTAACGCTGGCCACAACAATGTTGCTGGGCATTTCTCATTTTTGTGGCAGGCCCTGACCGTAGCCTCCCACTGGGCACGCAGGACCCTCTAAGAGACTGTACCCATTTTCGACGACCAGTGCCCTGCTAAACCCCTCCCAACCCCCTCAAGGGACCAGGGCTATAGCCCACCGCTGCCTCGTGACTATTTCACGCACAAGGTCACTGGAATTTTTATGATTTTAGGGCAGGCCTCAATTATAGCCTCCCACCGGGCACACGAGACCTCAGAAGACTCTCATTTTCGATGACCAGAGCCCCCCCAAAACCCCCCCCCACCCCCCAAGGACCAAAGGCTATAGCCCACCGCCTGCCTCGGAGACTATTTCACGTGACTGCGCACAAGTATTTATTGCTATTTTAGTGTGCTTCTGATCAGAGCCTCCCACTGGCACACTAGGACCCTCGAAAAGACTGCACCCATTTTCACCACTCAGAGCCCCTAAACCCCTCCCAACCCCCGCTGACCAAAGGCATAGCCCACCGTGCCCCTGCCGACTATTTCACGCCACGCGCCACCGGAAATTTCTTGTTATTTTAGGCAGGCTTCGACCGTAGCCTCCCACGGGGCACACGAGGACCCTCGAAAATAATGTACCTGCTTACCACTGTGAGCCCCTAAACCCCTCCCCAACCCCTCATGACCAAAGGCTATAGCCCACCGCCTGTGGACTATTTCTACTGGCGGCCATTGGCATTTCTTGCCATTTTAGGCAGGCTTGACCGTAGCCTCCCACCTGGGCACACGAGGGCCCTCAAAAGACTGCACCCATTTCCGACGCCCAGAGCCCCGAACGCCTCCCCAACCCCCGCAGACCAAAGTTATAGCCCACCTGCTATGATTATTTCACTGGCCAAGCGCCACTGAAAGCATGTTCTTGCCATTTTAGTGGCTTCCTGACTGTAGCCTACCATCGGGCACACAGAGGACCTCGAAAAGACTGTACTCTTTTCCGACAACCAGAGCCCCCCAAACCCCCCCCCCACCCCGTGGGACCAGTATAGCCCACCGCCTCAGCCGATTATTTCACGTGATGCGCCATTGGCATTTCTTGTCATTTTAGCGCAGGCTTCGACCAGAGCCTCCCACCTGGCACACGAGGACCCCTCAAAAGATCTGTACCTACTCCACGCCTGTGAGCCCCAGAACTTCCCTTTCCAAACCCCCGGGACCAAAGGCTATAGCCCACCGGCCTCCCATGACTTATTTCACGCTACCGCTGGACATTTCTTGCCATTTTAGGGCAGGCTTGACCGTAGCCTCCACGGGCACACGAGGACCTCGTAAGGACTGCATTTCCATCACAACCAGAGTCCCCAAACCCTTTCCCAAACCCCTCATGACCAGAGTAGCCCACCGCCCTCGTGACTATTTCCCGTGACTGTGTCACTGGCATTTATTGCCATTTTAGTGCAGTGCTTCGATCAGTAGCCTCCCATCGGGCACACGAGACACTCGAAAAGACTGTACCCATTTCACGACCAGAACCCCAACCCTCCCAACCCCTCGGGACTAGGCTATAGACCACTGCCTCGGCGACTATTTCACGCTACTGGCTTTTCTTGCCATTTTAGGCAGTCTTCTGACCGAGTCTCCATCAAGTACACGAGACCTCAAAAAGACTGTACCCATTTCCGACGCCCAGAGCACCAGAACTTCCTCCCAACCCCTCATGGACCAAAGCATAGCCCACCAGCCTTGCTGATTATTTCACGCACAAGGCCTACTGGTATGTCTTTGCCATTTTAGGGCAAAGTGCCTGACCGTAGCCCCACCGGGCACACGAGACCTCAGAAGACTGTACCCATTTCCACGACTAGAGCCCCCAAACCCCTCCCAAACCCCTGTGGACCACAGAGTTATAGCCGGCCCGCCCTATGACCATTTCACGCTACGACGCTGGCATGTCTTATTTTAGGTAAGCTCTGATCAGAGCCTACCATCGGGCATGAGGACCTCAAAAGACTGCATCTATTTCCGACAACCAGAGCCCCCTAAACCCCTCCCAACCCCTGTGGACCAGCTATAGCCCACCGCCTGGGCCGATTATTTCAAGCGTCACCACTGGCATTTTCACATTTTAGGGCGTGCTTGATCAGAGGCTCACCACTGGGCACAGAGGACCTCGAAAAGACTGTACCCATTTCCGACAACCGGAGCCCCCCAAACCCCTCCCCAACCCCTGGACCAGGCTATAGCCCACCGCCCGCCGACTATTTCACGGATGCGTGGCTGCATTTCTTTTGTCATTTTAGCGTTGTGCTCGACCGTAGCCCCATGCACACGAGACCCTCAGAAGGACTGTACCTATTTCACAACCAGAGTCCTCAAACCCTTTCCCAAACCCCCAAGGACCAGTAGTTATAGCCCACCGCCTGACTATTTCGCATCAAGGCTCACTGGGCATTTTCTTGCCATTTTAGGGCCTCTCGATCAGGCCTCCCACTGGGCACACGAGGCCCCTCGAAAGGACTGGACCGGTTTCTGATGCCCAGAGCTCCCGAATCCCCCTCCCCAACCCCCGCGGAACAAAGGTTATAGCCCACCGGCTCATGATTATTTCACGGCTCATGCACTGGGCATGTCTTTGCCATTTTAGGTGTGCTCAGATCAGAGCCTACCACTGGGCACAAGACCCTCAAAAGATCAGACTCCATTTCCGCAACCAGAGCCCCTCAAACCCTCCCCAACCCCTGTGGACCAGTATTATAGCCCACCGGCCTCGGGCCGATTATTTCAAGCGTCATTGGCATTTCTTGCTATTTTAGTATGTGCTCGACCGTAGCCTCCCACCGCGCACACGATGACCCTCGAGAACACTCCATTTCTGACGCCAAGAGCCCGAGAACTTCCTCCCCAACTGCTATGACTCAAAGGCTATAGCCCACTGCCTCGGCGACCATTTCACGCTGCCACGCCATAGGCATTTTCTTGCCATTTGTGGCAGGCCTCTCGACCAGAGACTCCCCTCGGGCACACGAGGACACTTAAAAGACTGCACTCCATTTCGACGCACTGTAACCTCAACCTCTCCCAACCCTCAAGGACCAAATGCTATAGACCACCGGCCTCGGGCGACTATTTCACGCTGATGCGCTACTGGCTTTTTCCCTGCCATTTTAGGGCAGTCTTCGACCGTAGTCTCCCATCGGGCACACGAGGACCCTCGAAAAGATCTGACCCATTTCCCACGCCCAGCACCAGAACTTCTCTCCCAACCCCTCATGGACCAAAGCATTATAGCCCACCGGCCTCGCGACTATTTCACGCGCTACTGGGCATGTCTTGCCATTTTAGGGGTCAAGCTCATCAGCCTCACACTGGGCACACGAGACCTCAGAAGACTGTACCCATTGCCGACGACTCAGAGCCCCAAACCCCTCCCAAACCCCGCTCACTGCCGGCGACCATTTCACGCCACAGCACCGCAGTGGCATGTCTTGCACATTTTAGTGTGTGCTCGATCAGAGCTCACCACCGGGCACAGAGGACCTCAAAATACTGTACCCATTTCCCGACAACCAGAGCCCCCGAAACCCCTCCCCAACCTGTGACCAGTATAGCCCACCGCCTCACCGATTATTTCAAGCGCCAAGCGTCATTGGCATTTCTTGCCATTTTAGTGGCAGGCTTCTGACTGTAGCCTCCCACCTCAAGCACACGATGACCTCGAAAATACTGACCCATTTCCCGACGCCAAGAGCCCGAGAACTTCCTCCCAACCGCTATGGACCAGCACATAGCCCACCGCCCTTGGTGACTATTTCACGCTGCCACCGCTAGGCATTTCTTGCCATTTTAGGCAGGCCTCACCGTAGCCTCCCCTCGGGCACACGATGACACTCGAAAAGACTGTACCCATTTCCTCACGCACTGTAACCCCGAACCCTCCCCAACCCCTCATGGACTAAATGCTATAGACCACCGGGGCTGACTATTTCACGCGATGCGCTGGGCTTTTCTGCCATTTTAGGGCGCTTCTGATCGTAGTCTCCCACTGGGCACACGAGGACCTCAAAAGACTGTACCCATTTCCCACGCCCAGCACCAGAACTTCCTCCCAACCTCATGGGACCAAAGGCTATAGCCCACCGGCCTCGGGCGATTATTTCACGCGCGCCATTGGCATGTCTTGCCATTTTAGTGTGCTCGATCAGAGTCACCACTGGGCACAGAGGACCCTCAAAAGACTGTACCCATTTCCCAAGAACTGAGCTCTCAAACCCTCCCCAACCCCTGTGGGACCAAAGCACATAGCCCACCGCCTCGCCGATTATTTGCGCTGCGTCATTGGCATTTCTGCCATTTTAGGCGTGCTGAATCAGAGCCTCCCACTGGGCACACGATGACCCTCGAAAATACTGTACCCATTTCTGACGCCAAGAGCCCGAGAACTTCCCTCCCCAACCGCTGCGGACCAAAGGCTATAGCCCACCGGCCTCGGCGACCATTTCACACGCTACGCCGCTAGGCATTTCTTGCCATTTTAGGCAGTGTGCCTCACCAGCCTCCCCTGGGCACACGAGGACACTGAAAAGACTGCACCCATTTCATGACCGTAACCCCGAACCCTCCCCAACCCTCATGACCAAATGCTATAGACCACCGGCCTCATGACTATTTCACGCTGATGCACTGGCTTTTTCCTGCCATTTTAGGCGCCTCCGATCAGAGTCTCCCACTGGGCACACGAGGACCTCAAAAGACTGCACTCCATTTCCGACGCCTGTGAGCACCAGTAACTTCCTCCCAACCCTCGGGACTAAAGGCTATAGCCCACCGCCTCGGCTGATTATTTCACGCGCTAAGGCCATTGGCATGTCTTGCCATTTTAGTGAAGCTCGATCAGAGCTCACCACCGGGCACAGAGGACCTCAAAAGACTGTACCATTTCCGCAACCGTGAGCTCAAACCCTCCCCAACCCCTGTGGATCAGGTTATAGCCCACCCTCAATGATTATTTGGCCGCGTCATTGGCATTTTTGCCATTTTAGTATGTGCTTCGATCAGAGCCTCCCATCGGGCACACGATGACCTCGAAAATACTGTACTCCATTTCCCGACGCCAAGAGCCCGAGAACTTCCTCCCCAACCGCTATGGACCAGGCATAGCCCACCGCCTTGGTGACTATTTCACACGCCACGCCATTGGCTTTTTCCCGCCATTTTAGGCGCTCTTCTGACCGTAGTCTCCCATCACACGAGGACCTCGAAGACTGTACCCATTTCCCACGCCTGAGCACCAGAACTTCCTCCCCAACCCTCGGGACCAAAGGCTTATAGCCCACCGCCTTGCTGATTATTTCACGCTGCGTCATTGGCATGTCTTGCCATTTTTGTGGCAGTGCTTCTCGACCGTAGCCTCACATCAAGCACACGTGGACCCTCAGAAGACTGTACCCATTGCCGATTTACTAGAGCCCCAAACCCCTCCCAAACCCCTGTGGACCAGCATATAGCTCGGCCGCCTCAAGACCATTTCCCCACGCGCTGCACCGCTTGGCATGTCTTGCTATTTTAGGCAAGCTGATCAGAGCCTACCATCGGGCACAGAGGACCCTCAAAAGACTGTACCCATTTCCGACAACCGGAGCCCCCCAAACCCCTCCCAACCCCTGTGGACCAGCAATAGCCCACCGCCTCAGACTTATTTCTGCCAAGGCCATTGGCATTTCTTGCCATTTTAGGCGGTGCCACCGTAGCCTCCCACCTCACACACGATGACCTCGAAAATACTCAGACCCATTTCCCACGCCAAGAGCCCGAGAACTTCCTCCCCAACCGCTGGACCAAAGGTTAGAGCCCACTGCCTTGGTGATTCATTTCACGCCACGCTGCTAGGCATTTTGCCATTTTAGGGCAGGCCTCTGACCGTAGCCTCCCCCTGGGCACACGAGGACACTCGAAAAGACTGTACCCATTTCTGACGACCAGAACCCCCGAACCACCCTCCCCAACCCCTGCGGACCAAAGGCTATAGACCACCGGCCTCGGCGACTATTTCCCGCGATACTGGCTGGGCTTTTTCTTGCCATTTTAGGCAGGCTTCTGACCGTAGTCTCCCACTGGCACACGAGACCCTCGAAAGACTGTACCCATTTCACAACCAGAGCTCCCCAAACCCCTCCCAACCCCTGGACCAAAGTTATAGCCCACCGCCTCGGGCCGATTATTTCAAGCTGCTACCACATTTTTGCCATTTTAGGGCAGTGCTTCGACAGAACCTCCCATCACACGATGACCTCAAAATACTGTACCCATTTCCTGACGCCAAGAGCCCGAGAACTTCCCTCCCAACCGCTATGACCAGGCATATAGCCCACTGCCTCGGTGACTATTTCAATGCTGCCACGCCCGCCATAGGGCATTTCTTGCCATTTTAGGGCAGTGCTTTTTGACCGTAGGCCTCAACTGGGCACACGAGGACCCTCGAAAAGGCTGTACACATTTCCACGACCAGAGCTTTCAAACCCGCCTCCCAACCCTCATGGGACTAAAGCCTATAGCCCACCGCCTCGTGACTATTTCCCACGCTGTTCATGCTGGCATTTTTGCCATTTTGGGGTGCCTGACTCACCGTAGCCTCCCACCTGGTACACGAGACCCTCAAAAGATCAGACCCATTTCGATGCCCAGAGCCCCGAACATCCTTCCCCAACCCCATGGACCAAAGGTTATAGCCCACCGGCCTCCATGATTATTTCACGCGCTGCGCCACTGGGCATGTCTTGCCATTTAGTAGGCAGGCTTCACCGTAGTCTTCCATCACACGAGGACCTCGAAAAGACTGCACCCATTTCCGACGACCAGAGCCCCAACATCCTTCCCCAACCCCGCCTCCCCAACCCCTCATGACCAAAGCTCATATAGCCCACCCCCTTGACTATTTCCCACGCCACTGGCATTTCTTGCCATTTTAGGGCAGTGCCTGATCAGAGCCTCCCACCGGGTACACGAGACCCTCGAAAAGACTGTACCCATTTTGATGCCTGTAGCCCCCAACATCCTTCCCCAACCCCTCATGGACCAAAGGCTATAGCCCACCGCCTGGCCGATTATTCGACGCTGGCTACCGCTTGGCATTTCTTGCTATTTTAGGGCAGGCTTTATGATCAGTAGCCTCCCACTGGGCACACGAGGACCCTCGAAAGATCAGACCCATTTCTCGACGCCCAGAGCCCCAGTAACTTCCTCCCAACCTCATGACCAAAGGCGTTATACCCCACCGCCTCCATGACTGCTTCCACGCGCTGCGCACACAAGCATTTATTGCCATTTTAGGCAGGCTTGACCGTAGCCTCCCACTGGGCACACGAGACCTCGAAAAGACTGGACTCCATTTACGATGACCTAACCCCTAAACCCGCTTCCCCCAACCCTCATGGGACCAAAGTTATTATAGCCCACCGGCCTTGGTGTTTATTTCACGCCACGCGCCATGCTAGGCATTTTTTTTTATTTGTGGCAGGCCTGACCACTGTAGCCTCCCAATCGGGCACACGAGGACCCGCGAAGACTGTACCTATTTCCGACGACTGTGGCCCCCAAACCCCTCTCCCAACCCCTCATGACCAGCTACAGCCCACTGCCTCGGGCGATTATTTACGCTGCGCTACTGGGCATGTCTTTGCTATTTTAGGGCAGGCTTCTCGACCGTAGCCTCCCATCAAGCACACGAGACCTCGAAAAGACTGTACCCATTTACTCACGCCCAAAGCCCCAGAACTTCTCCCCAACCCCGGGACCAAAGGCTATAGCCCACCGGCCTCGGCGACTGCTTCACGCATGCTGCTGGGTATTTTTACATTTTAGGCAGGCCTCTGACCAGCCTCCCATCAAGCACACGAGGACTTCAAAAGACTGTAATTGATGACCAGAGCCCCATAAACCCCCTCCCCAACCCCCGCGGACCAAAGGCTATAGCGCACCGGCCTCAAGGACTATTTCACGTGTTGCGCCGCTGGGCATTTTTTGCCATTTTAGGGCAGGCCTCTGACCGTAGCGTCCCACTGGACGCACGAGGACCCTTGAAAAGACTGTACCTATTTCCGACGACGAGAGCCCCCGAAACTCCCTCCCCAACCCTCATGGACAAAGGCTATAGCCCACCGCCTCGGCGACTGCTTCACGCGCTGCAAAATCACTGGCATTTTCTTGTTATTTTAGGGCAGGCTTGATCAGAGCCTCCCATCAAGCACACGAGGACCCTCAAAAGACTGTACCCATTTTCGGCGACCAGAGCCCCTAAACCCCTCCCCAACCACCGCTGACCAAACGCTTATAGCCCACCGCCTCGGCGACTATTTCACGTGACTGCGCTACTGGCATGTCTTTTTCATTTTGTGGCGTGCTCAATCACCGTAGCCTCCCATCGGGCACACGAGAACCTCGAAAGACTGTACTCCATTTCCGACGCCCAGAGCCCTGTAACTTCCCTCCCAACCCTCATGGACCAGGCTATAGCCCACTGCCTCGGCGACTGCTTTACTGCTACATCACTGGCATTTTTGCTATTTTAGGGCAGGCTTCCGACCGTAGCCTCCCATCAAGCACACGAGGACCTCGAAAAGACTGTACCCATTTCATGACCAGAGCCCCTAAATCCCTCCCCAACCCCTCATGGACCAAAGGCTATAGCCCACCGCCTTGCTGATTATTTCCACGCGCTACTGGAATGTCTTGTTATTTTAGGCAGGCTTCGACCGTAGAGCCTCCCACTGGGCACACGAGGACCCTCGAAAAGACTGTACCCATTTCCGACACCTGAGCCCCAGAACTTCCTCCCCAACCCCTCATGACCAAAGGCTATAGCCCACCGCCTCGCGACTGCTTCACGCTGGTGCGCCACATTTTAGACATTTTAGGGCAGGCTTCGACCGTAGCCTCCCACTGGCACACGAGGTTTCTCAAAAGACTGTACCCATTTCATGACCAGAGCCCCTAAACCCCTCCCCAACCTCATGGGACCAGCACAGTAGCCCACGGGCCTCGAGGACTATTTCACGCGCATACCGCTTGGAATGTCTTACATTTTAGGGTGTGCCTGACCGTAGCCTCCCACTGGCACACGAGACCCTCGAAAAGACTGTACCCATTTTCATGACCAGAGCCCCTAAATCCCTCCCCCAACCCCTCGGACTAAAGGCTATAGCCCACCGCCTCGGCGATTATTTCACGCTAAGGCGCATTGGGAATGTCTCACATTTTAGGCAGGCTTCGATCAGAGCCTCCCACTGGGCACACGAGGACCCTCGAAAAGACTGTACCATTTCCCACACCCAGAGCCCTGTAACTTCCTCCCAACCTCAAGGACCAAAGGCTATAGCCCACCGCCCCATGGCTGGTGCGCCTCACTGCATTTCTAGCCATTTTAGGGCAGGCTTGACCGAGCCTCCCATCGGGCACACGAGGTTTCTCAAAAGACTGTACCCATTTTCGATGACCAGAGCCCATGAACCCCCCTCCCCAACCCTCATGGACCAGCACAGGCTAGCCCACCGCCTCGAGGACTATTTCACGCTGCGCCACTACTGGTATTTTTTGCCATTTTAGGGCAGGCCTTTGACCGTAGCCTCCACATGGGCAGACGAGATTCACGAAAAGATGTACCCATTTTCGATGACCGTGAGCCCCTAAACCCCTCCCCAACCCCTCAAGGACCAAAGCACAGCCCACCGGCCTCGAGGACTATTTCACGCCACTGTGTCAGCTGGGTATTTTTTGCCATTTTAGGCAGGCTTTGACCGTGAGGCCTCCCAGCAAGGCACATGAGGACCCTCGAAAAGACTGTACCCATTTCCGACGACCAGAGCCCCCAAACCCCTCCCCAACCACCGCGGACCAAAGGCTATAGCCCACCGGCCTCGGCGACTATTTCACGACTGCGCCATGTCTCACATTTTGGGCAGGCCTCGACTGTAGCCTCCCACTCAGTGCACACGAGACCCTCAAAAGAATGTACCCATTTCCGACGCACTGAGCCCCTAAACCCCTCCCCAACCCCTCAGAGACCAGTTATAGCCCACCGCCTGTGACTCATTTCATGGCATGCTACTGGTATTTTTTGCCATTTGTGGCAGTGCTCGACCAGAGCCTCCCCCTGGGCACACGAGGACCATCGAAAAGACTGTCCCATTTCCGACACCCAGAGCCCTGTAACTTCCATCCCCAACCTCATGGACCAAAGTTATTATAGCCCACCGCCTCGGCGACTGCTTCACGCGGCCAAGGCCACAGAGCATTTCTGCCATTTTTAGGCAGGCCTCGATCAGAGCCTCCCATCAAGCACACGAGGACCCTCGAAAATAATGTACCCATTTCCGACGACCAGAGCCCCCTAAACCCCTCCCAACCCTCAAGGGATCAGTATAGCCCACCGCCTCGTGAATATTTCACGGCCACAGCTGGGTATTTCTTGCCATTTTAGTGGCAGGCTTCTGACCGTAGCCTCCCACTCAGGCACACGAGGACCCTCGACAGACCTGACCCATTTCTGACGACCAGAGCCCTCAAACCCCTCCCAACCCTCATGGACCAATGGCTATAGCCCACCGTCATGGCGATTATTTCTGCGCCGCATTGGGTATGTCTCCATTTTAGGCAGTGCTCTGACTGTAGGCCTCCCACTGGCACACGAGGACCCTCGAAGACTGTACCCATTCTCAAGCTCAGAGCCCTGTAACTTCCCACCCTAACCCCTCATGACCAAAGGTTATAAACCACCGTGCCCTGGCATGACTGCTTTCACGCCATGCGCCACTGAGCATTTCTGCCATTTTAGGCGTGCCTCTGATCAGAGCCTCCCACTGCACACACGAGGACCTCGAAAAGAATGTACCAGTGAGCCCCTAAAGCCCTCACCAACCCCTGCAGACCAAGGCTATACCCCACCGCCCGTGAATATTTCACGCGCTGCACTGGCATTTCTTGCCATTTTAGGGTGCTGACTGCTGCCTCCATCAAGTAACACGAGGACCCTCAAAAGACTGTACCCATTTTCATGACCAGATCACCCTAAACCCCTCCGCAACCCCCGTGGACCAGCACATAGCCCACCGCCTTGGTCTATTTCCACGCTGCTACCACTGGCATTTTTTGCCATTTTAGGCACGCCTGACCGTAGCCTCCCACTGGGCACACGAGGACTCTCGAAAAGAATGTACCCATTTCTGATGACCAGAGCCCCAAACCCCTCCCAACCCCTCAAGGACTAGTTATTATAGCCCACCGCCTTGTGACTATTTCACGCGCTATGCCATTGGCATTTCTTGCTATTTTAAGTGCTTCTGACTGCCGCCCCATCGGGCACAAGAGGACCTCAAACGACTGTACCCATTTTCATGACCGTAGCACCCTTAAACCCCTCCCCAACCTCCTCATGGACAAAGTGCTATAGCCCACCGCCCCTTGGTGTCATTTCACGCTGGCCATTGGCATTTTGCTATTTTTTAGGGCAAGCTTCGATCAGAAGGCCCACCTCACATGAGGACCCTCGAAAAGACTGTACCCATTTCCTGACCACTGTAGCCCCTCAAACTCCTCCCCAACCATCAAGGACCAAAGTTATAGCCCACCTGCCTCGGCGATTATTTCACGCGTCGCTTGGACATGTCTTTGCTATTTTATGGCAGGCTTCCGATCAGAGCTCCCACTCGACACACGAGGACCCTCGAAAAGATCACCCATTTCCACGCCCATAGCCCTGAACTTCCTCCCAACCCCTCATGACCAGTTATAGCCCACCGGCCTTTGAATATTTCCACGCACAGTCAATGGGCATTTCTGCATATTTTAGGTGTGCTCTGCTCAGACTCCCAATCGGGCATGTATGACCCTCGAAAGATCAGACCCATTTCTGACGACCAGAGCCCTCAAACCCCTCCCCAACCCCTCATGGACCAAAGAGTTACTATAGCCCACCGCCTCAAGGACTGTTCACGCTACTGGGTCATGAGCATTTCACATTTTAGGGCAGTGCTTCCTGACAGAGCCTCCCACTGGCACACACGAGGACCCTCGAAAAGATCTGCACCCATTTCCGATGACCGTGAGCACCCTAAACCCTCCCCAACCCCTCATGGACAAAGGTTATAGCCCAATCGCCCTCTTGGTTCTATTTCACGGGCTGCGCTCACTGGCATTTTTGCCATTTGAGGGCAGGCCTGACTGCTGCCTCCCACCGGCACACGAGGACTCGAAAAGAATGTACCCATTTCCGAGGACCAGAGCCTCAAACGCCTCCCAACCCCGAGGACCAAAGGCACATAGCCACCGCCCGGCATGACTATTTCACGCTACCACTGGCATGTCTTGCCATTTTAGGGCAGGCTGACCCAGCCTCCCATCGGGCACACGAGACCCTCGAAAATCTGTACCATTTCCGACGCCTGAGCCCCCAAACCCCTCCCAACCCCCGCGACCAGCACTATGGCCCAAATGGCCCTTGACTATTTCACGCTACAGGCCATTGGCATTTCTTGCTATTTTAGCAGGCTTCGACCGTAGCCTCCCACCGGGCACACGTGGACCTCGAAAAGACTGTACTCCATTTCTCGATCACTGAGCCCCCGAAACCCTCTCCCCAACCGCCGCGGACCAAAGGCTATAGCCCACCGGCCTCGGTGACTATTTCACGCACTGCGCCGCAAGGTATTTCTTGCCATTTTAGGGCAGACTTCTGACCGTAGCCTCCCACTGGGCACACGAGGACCCTCGAAAAGACTGTACCCATTTCTGACGACCAGAGCCCCCGAAACCCCCTCCCCAACCCCGCGGACCAAAGGCTATAGCCCACCGGCCTGCAGAACTATTTCACACGCGTCACTGGCATGTCTTGCCATTTTAGGGCAGTGCTTCGACAGAGCCTCCCATCACACGAGGACCCTCGAAAAGACTGACCCACTCACGCCTGAGCCCTGTAACTTCCTCCCAACCCACGCTGACCAGGCACATAGCCCACCGGCCCGCAACTGCTTTCACGAGTTGCGCCACTGAGCATTTCTTGCCATTTTAGGCAGCCTGACCGTAGCCTCCCACTGGCACACGAGACCCTCAAAAGAATATACCCATTTCACGCACTGAGCCCCCTAAACCCTCCCCAACCTCATGGGACCAAAGGCTTTAGCCCACGGCCCTGAATATTTCACGCTGCGCCATTGGCATTTCTTGCCATTTTAGGGCAGACTTGACTGTAGCCTCCCACCGGGCACACGAGACCTCGAAAAGACTGTACCCATTTCCACGACCAGAGCCCCCTGAAACCCTCCCCAACCCCTCATGACTAATGGCTATAGCCCACCGGCCTTGAAACTATTTCACGCGCCGCCACTGGCATTTCACATTTTAGGCGTGCTTCGATCAGAGCCTCCCACCGGCACATGAGACCCTCGAAAAGACTGACCCATTTCACTGACCCACTGTGAGCCCCCTCAAACCCTCCCAACCACCGCTGACCAAAGGTTATAGCCCACTGCCTTGGCGATTATTTCACGCTGTCACTGGACATGTCTTGCATTTTAGGGCAGGCCTCTAATCAGTAGCTCTCCCATCGGGTACACGAGACCCTCTAAAAGAATATACCCATTTCCACGACCACTGTAGCCTTAAACCCTCCCCAACCCTCAAGGACTAAAGGCTTTAGCCCACGGGCCTCATGAATATTTCACGCTGCTGCGTCATTGGCATTTCTTGCCATTTTAGGGCAGACTTGACCGTAGCCTCCTCCCACTGGGCACACGAGGACCCTCGAAAAGACTGTACTCCATTTCGACCACTGAGCCCCAAACCCCTCCCCAACCCCTCATGGGACCATCGGCTATAGCCCACCGCCCTTGTTATTTCACGCGCTGCGCCACTGGCATTTTCTTTTGCCATTTTGGGGCAGGCTTGACCGTAGCCTCCCACCGGGCACATGAGGACCTCGAAAAGACTGTACCCATTTCGATACAACCAGAGCCCCAAACCCCTCCCCAACCACCAATCATGACCAAAGGCTATAGCCCACCGCCTCGCTGATTATTTCCCCACGCTGCTCGCTTGACATGTCTTGTTATTTTTATGGCAGGCTTCTGTCAGTAGCCTCCCATCTGACACACGAGGACCCTCGAAAAGACTGTACCCATTTCTCGACGCCCATAGCCCTGTAACTTCCTCCCAACCCCTCAAGGGACCAAAGGCTATAGCCCACCGGCCTCGGGTGAATATTTCACGCACATGCAGCTGGGCATTTCAGTTATTTTAGGCAGGTGCCTCAGAGACTCCCAATCGGGCACACAAGGACCTCGAAAAGACTGTACCCATTTCTGACGCACTGAGCCCCCAAACCCCTCCCAACCCCTCAAGGACTAGCATAGCCCACTGCCCATGACTGTTCACGCTACTGGGTCGCTTGAGCATTTCTTGCTATTTTAGGCAGGCTCTGATCAGTAGCCTCCCACTGGGCACACGAGGACCCTCGAAAAGACTGTACCCATTTCCGATGACCAGAGCACCCTAAACCCCCTCCCCAACCCCCGCGGACAAAAGGCTATAGCCCACCGGCCTCGGTGTCTATTTCACGGGCTGCGCCGCTGGGCATTTTTTGCCATTTGAGGGCAGGCCTCTGACCGTTGCCTCCCACTGGGCACACGAGGACTCTCGAAAAGAATGTACCCATTTCCGAGGACCAGAGCCCCCGAAACGCCCTCCCCAACCCCCGAGGACCAAAGGCTATAGGCCACCGGCCTCGGCGACTATTTCACGCCACTACTGGCATGTCTCACATTTTAGGCAGGCTTCCATCAGAGCCTCCCACTCAAGTACACGAGGACCCTCGAAAGGCTGTACCCATTTCCGACGCCCAGAGCCCTCAAACCCCTCCCAACCCTCATGGACCAAGGCTATAGCCCACCGCCCTTGGTGTCTATTTCACGCACGCTGGCTGGCATTTTTACCATTTGGGCAGTGCCTCCTGAGAGCCTCCCACCTGGCACACACGAGGACCTCTAAAATAATGTACCCATTTCCTACGACCAGAGCCCCTAAACCCTCCCCAACCCTCATGGACTAAAGTTCATAGCCCACCGCCTGTGAATATTTCACGCCACTGGCTGGCATTTCTTGCCATTTTTAGGGCAGTGCTTCGACCAGAGCCTCCCACCTGGGCACAGGTGGACCTCGAAAAGACTGTACCCATTTCCAAAGCCCAGAGCCCCAGAACTTCCCTCCCTAACCTCATGGACCAAAGGCTATAAACCACCGCCTGGCGACTGCTTTCACGCCATGCGCTACTGAGCATTTCTTGCCATTTTAGGGCAGGCCTCACCGTAGCCTCCCACTGCACACACGAGGACCTCAAAAGAATGTACCCATTTCCCGACGACTGAGCCCCTAAAGCCCCTCCCCAACTCCCGCAGACCAGCTATACCCCACCGGCCCTGTGAATATTTCACGCTGCCACCACTGGCATTTTTGCATTTTGTATGTGCTCAATCAGAAGCCTCCCAATCGGCACACGAGGACCCTAAAAGACTGTACCCATTTTCGGCGACCAAAGCACCCTAAACCCCATCCCCAACCCCACAGCCACAGCCCACCGGCCCTTGTTCTATTTCCACGCGCTACTGCGCTGGCATTTTTACCATTTTAGGCAGGCCTCCTGACCGTAGCCTCCCACTGGGCACACGAGAGGACTCTCGAAAAGAATGTACCCATTTCCAACCCACTGTGAGCCCCTAAACCCCTCCCCAACCCCTCATGGACCAAAGCAGCTATAGCCCACCGGCCCTTGTGACTATTTCACGCCAGAGTCACTGGTATTTCTTACCATTTTTAGGGCAGTGCCTGATCAGAGCCTCCCACCGGGCACACGAGGACCCTCGAAAAGACTGGTACCCATTTCTCACCACTGAGCCCCCAAACCCTCCCAACCCTCGCGACCAGTACTATATCCCACCGGCCTTGTGATTATTTCACGCGCCGCCATGGGTATTTCTTGCCATTATAGGCAGGCTTCCGTCAGAGCCTCCCATCACACGAGGACCCTCAAAAGACTGCACCCATTTTCGAGGACCGTAACCCCTAAACCCTCCCAACCCCCGCATGACCAAAGGATATATCCATCCGCCTCGAGACTATTTCACGCGCTGCGCCACTGGTATTTTTACCATTTTAGGGCAGTGCTCTGACCGTAGCCTCCCACCGGGCACACGAGGACCCTCGAAAAGACTCACCCATTTCGACGCACTGAGCCCCCAAACCCCTCCCAACCCTCATGGACCAAAGGCTATAGCCCACCGGCCCTTGGACTATTTCACGCACACACTGGTATTTCTTGCCATTATAGGGCGTGCCGTCAGAGCCTCCCATCACACGAGGACCTCAAAAGATTAAAATTTTCATGACCGTAACCCCTAAACCCTCCCCAACCCCCGCATGACCAAAGGATATATCCATTCGCCTCGAGGACTATTTCACGCGCTGGCGCCGGCATTTTTGCCATTTTAGGCAGACTCTCACCGTAGCCTCCCATCTGACACACGAGGACCTCGAAAAGAATGTACCCATTTCCGAGGACCAGAGCCTCAAACGCCTCCCAACCCCCGAGGACCAGCACATAGCCACCGCCCCATGACTTATTTCACGCTACCAGGGCATGTCTTGCACATTTTAGTGGCAGCCTGACCGTAGCCTCCCACCTGCACACGAGGACCCTCAAAAGCTGTACCCATTTCCGACGCACTGAGCCCCCTAAACCCTCCCAACCTCATGACCAAAGGCTATAGCCCACATGTGCCCCATGATTATTTCACGCACAAGGCCACTGGCATGTCTTGTTATTTATGGCTGTTCTGACCAGCCTCCCATCAAGCACACAAGGACCGGCCGAAAGATCACTCCATTTCCGACGCCCAGAGCCCTGTAACCCTGTAACTTCCTCCCCAACCCCATGGACTAAATGCTATAGCCCACCGGCCCTTGACTATTTCACGCCAAGAGCCACTGGGTATTTCTTGCTATTTAGGGCAGGCTTCTGACCAGTAGCCTCCCACCGGGCACACGAGACCCTCGAAAAGACTGTACCCATTTCGACGACTCAGAGCCCCAAACCCTCCCAACCTCGCGGGACCAAAGCATATAGCCCACCGCCCTGGTGACTATTTCATGCGCCTCACTACTGGTATTTCTTGCCATTTTAGGGCAGGCTTTTGACCGTAGCCTCTCATCAAGGGCACACGAGGACCTCGAAAGACTCACCTACTGGCGACCGTAACCCCTAAACCCCTCCCAACCCTCATGACCAAAGGATATATCCTCCGCCTCGATGATTATTTCACGCACAAGGCCACTGGCATTTTTGCCATTTTATGGCAGACCTGTGTCCGTAGCCTCCCTCTGGACACACGAGGACCCTCGAGAAGAAGGTTCCGATTTCCGACGACCAGAGCCCCCGAAACGCCGTCCCCAACCCCCGAGGACCAGGCACATAGCCACCGCCTCGCCGATTATTTCACGCTACTGGCATGTCTTGCCATTTTAGGGCATGTGCTTCGACAGAGCCTCCCATCGGGCACACGAGACCTCGAAAAGGCTGTACCCATTTCCGACGCCCAGAGCCCCAGAAATTCCATCCCCAACCCCCGCGGACCAAAGGATATAGCCCACCGCCTCGCGATTGCTTTCACGCGGCTGTGTCACTGGCATTTCTTGCCATTTAGGCAGGCCCTGACCGTAGCCTCCCATGGGCACACGAGGACCTCAAAAGATTGTACCCATTTCCGACGCACTGTGAGCCCCTAAACCCTCCCCAACCTCATGGACCAGCATATAGCCCACTGCCTTGGTGACTATTTCACGCACTGGTATTTCTTGCCATTTTAGGTAGGCTTGACCGTAGCCTCCCACTGGCACACGAGGACCCTCGAAAAGACTGTACCCATTGGCGACCGTAACCCCTAAACCCCTCCCCAACCTCATGACCAAATGATATATCCCTCCTGCCTCGAGGACTATTTCACGCGCTGCTTCACTGGGTATTTTTTGCCATTTTAGTGCAGACTCTGACTGTAGCCTCCCATCGACACACGAGGACCCTCGAAAAGACTGACCCATTTCTGACGCACTGAGCCCTGTAACTCCGCCCCCAACCCCGCGCCCAGGTTATAGCCCACTGCCTCGGCGACTGCTTGCGCACAAGGCGTCACTGGGCATTTCTTGCCATTTTAGGCAGACCTCTGACCGTAGCCTCCCACCGGGCACACGAGGACCTCTAAAAGATTGTACCCATTTCCACCACCAGAGCCCCTAAACCCCTCCCCAACCCTCAAGGACCAGGCTATAGCCCACCGCCTCATGATTATTTCACGCTGGGCTACCGCTGGCATTTCTTGCCATTTTAGGGCAGGTCAATCAGAGCCTCCCACTGGGCACACGAGGGACCTCGAAAAGATCAGACCCATTTTCGATGACCAGAGCCCCTAAACCCTCCCCAACCCTCATGGACCAAAGGGTATAGCCCACTGCCTTTGGCGATTATTTCACGCTGCTACTGGCATGTCTTGCCATTTTAGGGCAGGCTTGATCAGCCTCCAACTGGCACACACGAGGACCCTCAAAGACTGTACCCATTTCACACCCAGAGCCCCTGCAACTTCCTCCCAACCCCGCTGATCAAATGATAGCCCATCGGCCTGACTGCTTTCACGCGCGCTGGCACTGGCATGTCTTGCCATTTTATGGCGTGCTCGACAGAGCCTCCCATGGGCACACGAGACCCTCAAAAGACTCACTCCATTTCCACGCCCAGAGCCCAAGAACCCTGTAACTTCCTCCCCACCCCCTCGGACCAAATGCTATAGCCCACTGCAGGACTATTTCACGCGCTGCCACTAAGCATTTCTTGTCATTTTAGGTAGGCCTCTGATCAGAAGCTCCCACGGGCACACGAGACCCTCGAAAAGACTGCACCCATTTCCGACCACTCAGAGCCCCTAAACCCCTCCCCAACCCCCTACGACCAGCACATAGCCCACCGGACTCTATGACTATTTCACGCGCGCCGCTTGGCATTTCTTGCCATTTTAGGGCAGGCTTCACCGTAGAGCCTCCCACTGGGCACACGAGGACCCTCAAAAGACTGTACCCATTTCGGCGACCGTAGAGCCCCCTAAACCCCTCCCCAACCCCTCATGACCAGTTATAGCCCACCGCCCTTGATGACTATTTCACGCTGCCACTGGTATTTCTTGCCATTTTAGGGCAGGCTTCTGACCGTGGCCTCCCCCTGGGCACAAGAGGACCTCAAAAGACTGTACCCATTTTCATGACCGTAACCCCTAAACTCCTCCCCAACCCCTCATGACCAAAGGATATATCCTCCGCCTCGAGGACTATTTCACGCGCAAGGCTGGGCATTTTTGCCATTTTAGGGCAGACCTCTGACCGTAGACTCCCACTGACACACACGAGACCCTCGAAAAGACTGTACCCATTTCCGACGACTGAGCCCTGTAACTTCCTGGCCCCAACCCTCATGCCCAAAGGTTACATAGCCCACCTGCCCATGACTGCTTTCACGCCATGCGCCAATAAGCATTTCTTGCCATTTTAGGGCAGACCTCCTGATCAGAGCCTCCCACCGGGCACACGAGGACCTCTAAAAGATTGTACCCATTTCCTCACGCACTGTGAGCCCCTAAACCCTCCCCAACCTCATGGACCAAAGGTTATAGCCCACTCCCCATGATTATTTCACGCTACAAGGCTTGGCATTTCTGATTTTGTAGGTGCTTTGACCAGAGCCTCCCATCACACGAGACCCTCAAAAGACTCAGTACCCATTTCATGACCAGAGCCCCTCAAACCCCTCCCCAACCCCTCATGGACCAAAGTGGTATAGCCCACCTGCCCCCATGACTATTTCACGCCACTGGGCATGTCTTGCTATTTTAGGCAGTGCTCTGACTGTAGCCTCCAATCGGGCACACGAGGACCTCGAAAAGACTGTACCCATTTCCTGGCACCCAGAGCCCTGTAACTTCCCTCCCAACCTCATGGACCAAATGTTATAGCCCATCGGCCTGGGCGACTGCTTCACGCGCACATGGCCATGCATGTCTTGTTATTTTATGGCAGGCTCGGATCAGAGCCTCCCACCTGGGCACACGAGGACCCTCAAAAGACTGTACCCATTTCCGACGCCTGTGAGCCCAAGAACCCCAGAACTTCCTCCCAACCCCTCATGGACTAAATGCTATAGCCCACCGCCTTGGTGATTATTTCACGCGCTGCGCTGGGCATTTCTTGTCATTTTAGGTAGGCTCTGAGCCTCCCACGGCACACGAGGACCCTCGAAGACTGTACCCATTTCCGCCCACCAGTGAGCCCCTAAACCCCTCCCCAACCCCACGGACCAAAGCGATAGCCCACCGGACTGGACTATTTCACGCGCGCCGCTTGGCATTTCCATTTTAGGCAGGCTTCACTGAGCCTCCCACCTGGCACACGAGGACCCTCAAAAGACTGTACCCATTTTCGGCGACCAGAGCCCCTAAACCCCTCCCCAACCCCTCATGGACCAAAGGCTATAGCCCACCGGCCCTGGCGATTATTTCACGCGCCGCCAGGCATGTCTTGCTATTTCATGGCAGGCTTTCACGATCAGCCTCCAATCGGGCACACGAGGACCTCGAAAAGACTGTACCCATTCTCCGACACCTGAGCCCTGTAACTTCCCTCCGCAACCCCTCATGGACCAAATGTTATAGCCCATCGCCTTGCTGATCAGATCACGCGCTGCGCCCGCTGGCATTTCTTGCCATTTTAGGCAGGCCTCTGACCGCAGCCTCCCACCGGGCACACGAGGTCCCTCGAAAAGACTGTACCCATTTCCGACGCCTGAGAGCCCCGTAACTCCCTCCCAACCTCATGACCAAAGGCTATAGCCCACCGCCTCATGACTATTTCCACGCTACTGCGCTTGGGCATGTCTTGCCATTTTAGGGCAGGCTTCGATCAGAGCCTCCAACTGGGCACACGAGGACCCTCGAAAGACTGCACCCATTTCTGACACCCAGAGCCCTGTAACTTCCTCCCAACCCCTCATGGACCAAATGTTATAGCCCATCGCCTCAAGGCGACTGCTTTCACGCGCACAAGTCATGTCTTGCCATTTTATGGTAGGCTTCTGACTGTAGCCTCCCACTGCACACGAGGATCCTCAAACGATCAGTACCCATTTACGGCCCAGAGCCCTGTAACCCTGTAACTTCCTCCCAACCCTCATGACCAAATGCTATAGCCCACCGCCCTTGACTATTTCCACGCTGGCCAGCTGCTAAGTATTTCTTGTCATTTTAGGGTAGGACTCTGACCGTTGCCTCCCACGGGGCACATGAGGACGCTTGAAATGACTGTACCCATTTCCGACGACCAGAGCCCCCTAAACCCCCTCCCCAACCCCCACGGACCAAAGGCTATTGCCCACCGGACTCGGTGACTATTTCACGCGCTGCGCCGCTTGGCATTTCTTGCCATTTTAGGGCAGGCTTCTGACCGTAGCCTCCCACTGGGCACACGAGGACCCTCGAAAAGACTGTACCCATTTCCGACACCCAGAGAGCTCCTGTAACTTCCCTCCCAACCCTCCACATGACCAAATGCTATAGCCCATCGGCCTCAAGCGACTTGCTTTCACGCACTAAGGCCACTGGTATTTCTTGCTATTTTAGGGCAGGCCTCTGACCAGAGCCTCCCACCTGGCACACGAGACCTCGAAAAGACTGTACCCATTTCCCGACACCTGCAGAGCCCCAGTAACTTCCCTCCCAACCCCTCATGGACTAAATGCTATAGCCCATCGGTGACTGCTTTCACGGCCAAGGTCGCTGGGCATGTCTTTGCACATTTTATGGCAGGCTTCCTGACCGAGCCTCCCAATCGGGCACACGAGACCCTCAAAGACTCACCCATTTCCCACGCCCAGAGCCCCTGAACCCTGTAACTTCCCTCCCAACCCTCAAGCTGACTAAATGCTATAGCCCACCCTGCCCCTTGCGATTATTTCACGCGCCATGCAACGCTTGGGCATGTCTTTGCCATTTTAGGGCATGTGCTTGATCAGAGGCCTCCAATCGGGCACACGAGGACCCTCAAAAGACTGCACCCATTTCCCACCCAGAGCTCCCAGAACTTCCCTCCCAACCCCATGCTGGACCAACGGCTATCGCCCACCCGCCTGGGCGACTGCTTCACGCGCCAGCATTGGTCATGTCTTGCTATTTTAGGGCAGGCTTCTGACCGTAGCCTCCAACTGGGCACACGAGGACCCTCGAAAAGACTGTACCCATTTCTGACACCCAGAGCCCCAGAACATCCCTCCCCAACCCCCGCGGACCAAATGTTATAGCCCATCGGCATCGGCGACCGTTTCACGCGCTGCGCCGCTGGGCATGTCTTGCCATTTTATGGCAGGCTTCTGACCATAGCCTCCCACTGGGCCCACGAGGACCCTTGGAAAGACTGTACTCCATTTCACGACCAGAGCCCCTAAACCCCTCCCAACCCCCACGGGACTAAAGCATTATTGCCCACCGGACTCGGTGACTATTTCACGCGCGCTGGCTTGGCATTTCTTGCACATTTTAGGCAGGCTTGACCGTAGCCTCCCACTGCACACACGAGGACCTCGAAAAGACCGTACCCATTTCCCACACCTGTGAGCCCCGTAACTTCCCTCCCAACCCCTGCTGACCAAATGTATAGCATTTCCTCGCAACTGCTACTGCGCTGGCTGGGCATTTCTTGCCATTTTAGTGCAGGCCTCTGACCGTAGCCTCCCAACTGGCACACGAGGACCCTCGAAAAGACTGTACCCATTTACGACGCCCAGTGAGCTCCTGTAACTTCTCCCCAACCCCTCATGGGACCAAAGGCTATATAGCCCACCGGCCTCATGCGACACTTCACGCCAGCGCCATGGTATGTCTCATTTTAGGGCAGTGTCCTGACCAGAAGCCTTTCCAATCAAGGCACACGAGGACCTCGAAAAGACTGTTCCCATTTCCCACACCTGAGCCCTGCAATATCCTCCCCAACCTCAAGGACCAAATGCTATAGCCCCTCGGCCCTGGGCGACTGCTTCCACGCTACCGCTGGCATTTCTTTTGCCATTTTAGGGCAGTGCCTCACAGTAGCCTCCCACTAGGCACACGAGGACCTCGAAAAGACTGTACCCATTTCCGACGCCCAGAGCCCTGTAACTTCCTCCCAAACCCCACGGACCGGGCTATAGCCCACCGCCTCGGGCGACTGCTTACTGCGCAGCCAAGGCCACTGGGCATTTCACCATTTTAGGCAGTGCCTCGACCGTAGCCTCCCAATCGGGCACACGAGACCCTCAAAAGATTGTACCCATTTCCCACCCACCAGAGCCCCTAAACCTCCCCAACCCCTCATGGACGAAAGTATTATAGCCCACCGCCTGGTGACTATTTCCACGCTGCGCCGCTGGGCATTTCTTGTCATTTTAGGTCAGGCCTCTGATCCTAGCCTCCCATGGGGCACACGAGGACCCTCGAAAAGACTGCACCCATTTCCCGACGACTGTGAGCCCCTAAACCCTCCCCAACCCCTCAAGGGACCAAAGGCTGTAGCCCACCGCCTCGGCTGATTATTTCACGCTGGCCATGTCACTGGGCATGTCTTGCCATTTTAGGCAGGCTTCTGACCAGTAGCCCAACTGGGCACACGAGGACCCTCGAAAAGACTGTACCCATTTCGACGCCCAGAGCCCTGTAACTTCCTCCCAAACCCCCGCAAGGGATCAAGGCTATAGCCCACCGGCCTCAAGCGACTGCTTTCATCGCCAGCCATGCCATGGCTTTTCTTACCATTTTAGGCCAGGCCTGACCGTAGCCTCCAACTGGGCACACGAGACCCTCAAAAAGATTGTACCCATTTCCGACGACTGTAGCCCCTAAACCCCTCCCCAACCCTCATGACCAGCACATAGCCCACCGGCCTCGGGCGATTATTTCACTCGCTACCGCTTGGCATTTCTTGCCATTTTAGGGCAGGCTTTGACTGTAGCCTCCAACTGGGCACACGAGACCCTCAAAAGACTGTACCCATTTCCGACGCCCAGAGTCTCCTGCACTTCCTCCCAAACCCCGCATGGACCGGCTATAGCCCACCGGCCTTGCTGACTGCTTCATCGCGCCAGGCCAAGGCCACTGGGCTTTTCACCATTTTAGGCCAGGCCTCGACCAGAGCCTCCCACTGGGCACACACGAGGACCCTCGAAAAGATTGTACCCATCCGACCACTGTAGCCCCTAAACCCCTCCCCAACCCTCATGCGACCAAAGGCTATAGCCCACCGGCCTCGGCGATTATTTCACGCACATGCGCCACTGGCATGTTCATATTTTATGGCAAGGTGCTCGGGTCAGAGCCCCATCAAGGCACATGAGGACCCTCGGGGCTGTACCCATTTCCCACGCCTGTTCCCTAACTGTAACTTCCTCCCAACCTCATGGACCAATGTTATATAGCCCACCGCCCCTATGGATTATTTCACGCGGCCATGCCGCTGGACATTTCTTGTCATTTTAGGGTAGGCTTGACCGTAGCCTCCAACTGGGCACACACGAGGACCCTCGAAAAGATTGTACCCATTCGACGCACCAGAGTCCTAAACCCCTCCCCAACCCTCAAGGACCAGCACATATAGCCCACCGCCTCATGGATTATTTCACGCCATACCGCTTGGTATTTCTTTGCCATTTTAGGTCAGGGTTGTGACCGTATCCTCCAACTGGGCACACGAGGGACCCTCGAAAAGACTGTACCCATTTCGACGCCTGAGCCCTGTAACTTCCTCCCAACCCCTCATGACCAAATGTTATAGCCCATCGCCTTGGCGACTGCTTTCACTGGCCATTGGCATTTCTTGCCATTTTAGGGCAGGCCTCTGATCCAGTAGCCTCCTAACTGCACACGAGGACCCTCGAAAAGACTGTACCCATTTACGACGCCTGTGAGCCCTGTAACTTCCTCCCAACCCTCATGGACCAAAGGCTATAGCCCACTGCCCGGGCGACACTCTCACGCGCTGCGCCATGGGTATGTCTTGCCATTTTAGGGCAGGCTTGACCTCAGAGCCTCCAATCGGGCACACGAGGACCCTCGAAAAGACTGCTCCCATTTCCGACACCCAGAGCCCTGTAACATCCTCTCCCCAACCCCTCATGGACCAAATGCTATAGCCCTCGGCCGCTGGGCGACTGCTTCCACGCGCTGCGCCTGGGCATTTCTTGCCATTTTAGGGCAGGCTTCTGACCGTAGCCTCCCACTGGGCACACGAGGAACCTCGAAAAGACTGTACCCATTTCGACGCCCAGAGCCCCAGCACTTCCCTCCCAAACCCCCCGGCCCCACGCTGGCGACTGCCACGCGCCATGCGCCACCGGGCTTTTCTTACCATTTTAGGGCAGGCCTCCATCAGAGCCTCCCATCGGGCACACGAGGACCCTCGAAAAGATTGTACCCATTTCACCCACCAGAGCCCCCTAAACCCCTCCCCAACCCCCGCTGGACGGGGCTATAGCCCACCGCCCTGGTGATTATTTCACGCCATGCCACTGGTATTTCTTGTCATTTTAGGGTAGGCCTCGATCAGCCTCCCATGGGGCACACGAGGACCTCGAAAAGACTGTACCCATTTCCACAACTGAGCCCCCTAAACCCTCCCCAACGCGGACCAGCAATGTAGTTAGCCCACTATGATTATTTTCACGCACATACCACTGGCATGTCTATTATTTTAGTGTTGACTGTAGCCTCCAACTGGGCACACGAGGACCCTCGAAAAGAATGTACCCATTTCCGACCACCAGAGCCCCTAAACCCCCTCCCCCAACCCCTCATGACCAAAGGCATTATAGTCCACTGCCCTTGCATGATTATTTCACGCGCTGCTTGGCATTTCTTGCCATTTTAGGGCAGGCTCGACCGTAGCCTCCAATCGGCACACGAGGACCCTCGAAAAGACTGTACCCATTTCCCACGCCCAGCCCTGTAACTTCCCTCCCAAACCCCGCTGGACTGGCTATAGCCCACCGCCTCGGCGACTGCTTTCACGCTACCAAGGCCACTGGCTTTTCTTACCATTTTAGGCAGGCCTCGACGTAGCCTCCAACTGGGCACACGAGACCCTCAAAAGATTGTACCCATTTCTCGACCCACCAGAGCTCCCTAAACCCTCCCCAACCCCTCTGGGACCAGGCTATAGCCCACCGCCTCCATGATTATTTCACGCTGCTGCGCCGCTGGCATTTCTTGCTATTTTAGGCAGGCTTCGACCAGAGCCTCCAACTCACACGAGGACCCTCGAAAAGACTGTACCCATTTCCGACGACCAGAGCCCTGTAACTTCCTCCCAAACCCCCGGACTGGTTATAGCCCACCGCCTCGGCGACTGCTTTCACGCATTGCAGCGCTGGCTGGGTATTTCTTACCATTTTAGGCCAGGCCTCTGACCGTAGCCTCCAACTGGGCACACGAGGACCCTCGAAAAGATTGTACCCATTTCCGACGACCAGAGCTCCCTAAACCCCCTCCCCAACCCACGCGGACCAAAGGCTATAGCCCACCGGCCTTGCATGATTATTTCACGCGCCACTGGGCATGTCTTGTTATTTTATGGCAGTGCTCGTCAGAGCCTCCCATCAAGGCACATGAGGACCTCGGTGCTGTACCCATTTCCACGCCCAGAGCCCTGTAACCCCAAAACTTCCTCCCAACCTCAAGGACCAAATGCTATAGCCCACCGGCCTTGTGACTATTTCACGCACAAGGCGCTGGACATTTCTTGTCATTTTAGGTAGGCTTGACCAGTAGCTCCAACTGGGCACACGAGGACCTCAAAAGATTGTACCCATTTCCACGACCTGTAGCTCCTAAACCTCCCCAACTCCCTCAACCCCCGCTGGACCAAAGGCTATAGCCCACCGCCTCGGCGATTATTTCACGCGGCCATGCCTGCTTTGGTATTTCTTGCCATTTTAGGCAGGCTTCAATCGAGGCCTCCAATCGGGCACACGAGGACCCTCGAAAAGGCTGTACCCATTTCCGACGCCCAGCCCTGTAACTTCCTCCCAAACCTCATGGACCGGCTATAGCCCACCGCCTCGGGCGACTGCTTAACGCTACTGCGCCATGGCCTGGCTTTTCTTACTATTTTAGGCTGTGCCTGATCAGCCTCCAATCTGGCACACGAGGACCCTCGAAAAGATTGTACCCATTTCCACGCACCGTAGCTCCTAAACCCCGGTCCCCAACCCCCGCGGACCAAAGGCTATAGCCCACCGGCGTCGGCGATTATTTCACGCGCTGCGCCGCCAGGTATTTCTTGCCATTTTGGGGCAGGCCGGGACCGTAGCCACCCCCTGGGGACACCAGGCCCCTCGAAAAGAAGGTACCCATTTCCGACGCCTGTGAGCCCCTGTAACTTCCCTCCCAAACCCCTCATGACCGGCTATAGCCCACCGGCCTTGCGACTGCTTACTGCTTTGCTGGCCAGCCACTGGCTTTTTTCTTACTATTTTAGGCTGTGCCTCTGACCGTAGCCTCCCATCCTGGGTACACGAGACCCTCAAAAGATTGTACCCATCTGGCCCACCAGAGCCCCTAAACCCCTCCCCAACCCCTCATGGACCAAAGGTTATAGCCCACCGCCTCATGATTATTTCACGCCAAGGCCAAGGCATGTCTTGCCATTTTATGGCAAGCTCGACCATTGTAGCCTCCCATCAAGTACATGAGGACCCTCGAAAGGTTGTACCCATTTCCGACGCCCAGAGCCCTGTAACCCTGTAACTTCCCTCCCAACCCCGCAGACTAAATGCTATAGCCCACCGCCTGTGACTATTTCACGCGCTGCGCACTGGCATTTCTTTGTCATTTTTAGGTAGGCCTCTGACCGTAGCCTCCCATCGGGCACACGAGGACCTCGAAAAGACTGTACCCATCTCACGCACCAGAGCCCCCTAAACCCCTCCCCAACCCCACGGACCAAAGCACATAGCCCACCGCCGCCTTGACTATTTCACGCGCAGCGCATCTGGGCATTTCTTGCCATTTTAGGGCAGGCTTCTGACCGTAGCCTCCCACTGGGCACACGAGGACCCTCGAAAAGACTGTACCCATTTTCGATGACCAGAGCACCCTAAACCCCCTCCCCAACCCCCGCGGACCAAAGGCTATAGCCCACCGGCCTCAGTGACTATTTCACGCCATACTGGCATGTCTTGCCATTTTAGGGCAGGCTTGACCGTAGCCCAATCGGGCACACGAGGACCTCAAAAGACTGCACCGATTCCTCGACACCCAGAGCCCCATAACTTCCTTCCCCCACCCCCTCGGATCAAATGCTATAGCCCATCGGCCTCGGCGACCGTTTCACGCGCTGCCATTGGCATTTTACCATTTTAGGGCAGGCTGCCTGATCAGAGCCTCCCACTGGGCACACGAGGACCCTCGAAAGACTGTACCCATTTCCGACGCCCAGAGCCCTGTAACATCCCTCCCAACCCCGCTGGATCAAATGTTATAGCCCCTCGGCCGGGCGACTGCTTCGACGCCATGTCATTGGGCATTTCTGCCATTTTAGGGCAGGCTGTGCCTCGACCGTAGCCGCCCACTGGGCACACGAGGACCCCCAAAAAGACTGTACCCATTTTCAACGCCCAGAGCCCCAGAACTTGCCCCCCCAACCCCGCTGATCGGGCGTTATAGCCCACCGGCCTCATGACTGCTTTCACGCGGCCAGAGGCCAAGGCCACTGGCTTTTCTTACCATTTTAGGGTAGGCCTCTGACCGTACCCTCCCACCTGGCACACGAGGACCCTCGACAAGATTTTACCCATTTCCTCACCCACTGTGAGCCCCTAAACCCTCCCCAACCCCCTGCTGACCAAAGCACTTATAGCCCACCGGCCTCATGATTATTTCACGCACAGGCCATGGCATGTCTTGTTATTTTATGGCAAGGTGCTTCTGATCAGAGCCTCCCATCAAGCACACGAGACCCTCGAAAAGACTGTACCCATTTCCCGACCCACCGTGAGCCCCCTAAACCCTCCCAACCCCCACGGACCAAAGCAAAAGCCCACCCGCCTTGACTATTTCACGCTGCGCCACGGGCATTGGTTGCCATTTTTGGGCAGCCTGACCGTAGCCTCCCATGGCACACGAGGACCCTCAAAAGACTGTACCCATTTTCATGACCAGAGCCCCTAAACCCCTCCCCAACCCCTCTGGACCAGCACATGGCCCACTGCCTCGGCGATTATTTCACGCTACACTGGCATGTCTTTCCATTTTAGGCATGTGCTCGATCAGAGCCTAATCCGGGCACACGAGGACCCTCAAAAGACTGACCCATTCCCGACACCCAGAGCCCCATAACTTCCTCCCCAACCCCGCATGATCAAATGTTATAGCCCATCGCCTTGGCGACTGCTTTCACGCGCCAAGGCTACTGGCATTTCTTACCATTTTAGGGCAAAAGGCCTGACCGTAGCCTCCCACTGGGCACACGAGGACCCTCAAAAGACTGTACCCATTTCCCGACGCCTGCAGCCCTGTAACATCCCTCCCCAACCCCTCATGACCAAAATGCTATAGCCCTCGGCCGCTGGGCGACTGCTTTCACGCTGGCGCTGAGCATTTCTTGCCATTTTAGGCAGGCTCTGACCGTAGCCTCCAACTGGGCACACGAGACCCTCGAAAAGACTCAGACCCATTTCCACGCCTGTGAGCCCTGTAACTTCCTCCCAAACCCCCGCATGGATCATAGCCCACCGCCTCGGCGACTGCTTTCACGCGCCAGCCAAGGCCATGGGCTTTTCTTACCATTTTAGGCCAGCCTGACCGTAGCCTCCCATCGGGCACACGAGACCTCGAAAAGATTGTACCCATTTCCCACCCACTGCAGAGCCCCCTAAACCCTCCCCAACCCGAATAAAGGCCAGCCCACCGCTGGCGATTATTTCACGCACAAGCTGGCCATATGTCTTGCCATTTTATGGCAAGCTCGACTGAGCCTCCCATCAAGCATGAGGACCCTCGAAACGGTTGTACCCATTTCCGACGCCTGTGAGCCCTGTAACTCCTTAACTTCCCTCCCAACCCCTCAGGGACCAATGCTATAGCCCACCGCCCTTTGGACTATTTCACGCGCTGCCATGGCATTTTTGTCATTTTAGGTAGGCTCTGACTGTAGCCTCCCACGGGCACACGAGGACCCTCGAAAAGACTGCACCCATTTCCGACCACTGTGAGCCCCTAAACCCTCCCCCAACCCCCACGGACCAGCACATAGCCCACCTGCCTTGACTATTTCACGCTACGCGCCATCTGGCATTTCTGCCATTTTGGCAGGCTTCAATCAGTAGCCTCCCACTGGGCACACGAGACCCTCGAAAAGATTGTACCCATTTTCATGACCAGAGCCCCCTAAACCCCTCCTCCCAACCTCAAGGACCAAAGCACATAGCCCACCGGCCCCATGATTATTTCACGCGCTGCCACTGGCATGTCTTGCTATTTTAGGTGTGCTTCTGACCGTAGCCTCCAATCGGGCACACGAGGACCCTCGAAAAGACTGCACCGATTCGACACCCAGAGCTCCATAACTTCCCTCCCCAACCCCTCATGGATCAAATGTTATAGCCCATCGCCGGCGACTGCTTCACGCTGCGCACTGGCATTTCTTACCATTTTAGGGCAAAGGCCCTGATCAGAGCTTCCCACTGGGCACACGAGGACCCTCAAAAGACTGTACCCATTTCCGACGCCCAGAGCACTAGAACATCCCTCCCCAACCCTCATGGATCAAATGTTATAGCCTCGGGTCATGGGCGACTGCTTTCAACACGGCCATGCTGGCATTTCTTGCCATTTTAGGCAGGCCTGACCGTAGCCTCCCACTGGGCACACGAGGACCTCAAAAGACTGTACCCATTTTCAACGCCTGTGAGCCCCCCGAACTTCCCTCCCAACCCCTCAAGGACTGGCTATAGCCCACCGCCTCGGCTGACTGCTTTCACGCGCGCCATGCCACTGGCTTTTCTTACCATTTTAGGCAGGCCTCGACCGTAGCCTCCCATCACACGAGACCCTCGAAAGATTTTACCCATTTCCGACGACTGTGAGCCCCTAAACCCCTCCCCAACCTCCCGCATGGACCAAAGGCTATAGCCCACCGGCCTGCATTATTTCACGCGCCTACCATTGGCATGTCTTACATTTTATGGCAGGCTTCAAGAGCCTCCCACTGGGCACACATGAGGACCTCGGCTGTACCCATTTCCACGCCCAGAGCCCTGTAACCCCAGTAACTTCCTCCCCAACCCCGCCGACAAATGCTATAGCCCACCGGCCCTGTGACTATTTCACGCTAAGGCGTCACTGGCATTTCTTGTCATTTTAGGTAGGCGCCTGACCGTAGCCTCCCATCGGGCACACGAGGACCCTCGAAAAGATGACCTATTTCCACGACTGGGCCCCTAAACCCCTCCCCAACCCCCACGGATTTAAAGGTTATAGCCCACCGGCCTCGGCGATTATTTCATCGCTACGGCCACTGGCTGGGCATGTCTCAATATTTTAGTGCAGTGCCTGACCGTAGCCTCCAACTGGGCACACGAGGGACCCTCGAAAGACTGTACCCATTTCCACGCCTGTGAGCCCTGTGAACATCCCTCCCAACCCTCATGGATCAAATGCTATAGCCCCTCGGTCCAAGCGATCGCTTCACGCGCACAAGGTCATTGGCATTTCTTGCCATTTTAGGCAGGGTGCCTCTGACCGTAGCCTCCCACTGGGCACACGAGACCCTCGAAAGACTGTACCCATTTTCAACGCCCAGAGCCCTGAACTTCCTCCCAACCCCATGGATCGGCTATAGCCCACCGCCTCAAGACTGCTTCACGCGCAGCCAGGCCACTGGCTTTTTTTACTATTTGTAGGCAGGCTCGATCAGTAGGCCTCCCATCACACACGAGGACCCTCAAGATTTTACCCATTCGGCCATCAGTGAGCCCCTAAACTCCTCCCCAACCCTCATGGACCAAAGCACATAGGCCCACCGCCTCGATTATTTCACGCGCTGCGCTACTGGCATGTTCACATTTTATGGCAGGCTTCTGACCGTAGCTCCCATCTGGGCACATGAGGACCCCTCAAAAGGTTGTACCCATTTCCGACGCCCAGCCCCGTAACCCTTAACTTCCCTCCCAACCCTGCCGACAAATGCTATAGCCCACCTGCCTTGACGATTATTTCACGCGGCTGCGCCCGCTGGCATTTCTTGTCATTTTAGGTAGGCGCCTGACCAGAGCCTCCCACGGGCACACGAGGACCCTCAAAAGACTGTACTTATTTCCCACGACCTGTGGCCCCTAAACCCCTCCCCAACCCCACGGATTAAAAGGCTATAGCCCACTGCCTGGCGATTATTTCACGCACAGCGCCATGCTGGCATGTCTTACATTTTAGGGCAGCTTCGATCAGAGCTCTCCAACTGGCACACGAGGACCTCGAAAAGACTGTACCCATTTCCGACACCTGTGAGCCCTCAGAACTTCCTCCCCAACCTCATGGACTAAATGCTTATAGCCCACTGCCCTTGGTGTCTATTTCACGCACAAGGCCACTGGCATTTCTTGTCATTTTAGGTAGGCTCTGACCCAGAGCTCCCCACGGGCACACGAGGACCCCTCGAAAAGACTGTACCCATTTCCGACGCACTGTGAGCCCCCTAAACCCCTCCCCAACCCCCACGGACCAGCACATAGCCCACCGCCTCGTGTGACTATTTCACGCTACTGCTGCGCCGCTGGGCATTTCTTGTTATTTTAGGGCAGGCTTCTGACCGTAGCCTCCCATCGGCACACGAGGACCTCGAAAAGACTGTACCCATTTTCTCATGACCAGAGCCCCAAACCCTCCCCTCAACCCCGCATGACCAAAGGCTATAGCCCACCGGCCTTGCTGATTATTTCACGGTGCTATTGCATTGGTATGTCTTATTTTTAGGGTGGCTTCGACTGAGCCTAATCAGCACACGAGACCTCGAAAAGACTGCACCCATTTCCGACACCCAGCCCAAGAACTTCCCTCCCAACCTCATGACTAAATGCTATAGCCCATCGCCTCAAGCGACTGCTTTCACACGCCATGCGCTGGCATTTCTTGCCATTTTAGGGCAGTGCCTCTGATCAGAGCCTCCCATCACACGAGACCTCGAAAAGACTGTACCCATTTCCGACGCCCAGAGCCCTGTGAACTTCCTCCCCAACCTCATGGGACCAAAGGTTATAGCCCACCGGCCCCATGACTGCTTCCACAAGCTGCACACAGCTATTTCTTGCCATTTTAGGGCAGGCCTGACCGTAGCCTCCCACCTGGGCACACGAGGACCCTCGAAAAGATTGTACCCATTTCCACGCACTGTGAGCCCCTAAACCCCTCCCAACCCCTCATGGACCAGCACATAGCCCACCGCCTCGGCATGACTTATTTCCACGCGCCAAGGCTGGCATGTTCACATTTTATGGTAGGCTTGACCGTAGCCTCCCACTGGCACACGAGGACCCTCAAAAAGATCAGACCCATTTTTGATGACCGTAGCCCTAAACCGCCTCCCCAACCCCTGCGGGACCAGCCATAGCCCACCGCCTCGGCGATTATTTCACGCCACAGGCCAAGCTGGCATGTCTTTTCATTTTATGGCCGGCTTCTGACCCGAGCCTCCCATCAACACACGAGGACCCCGAAAAGACTGTACCCATTTCCCACGCCCAGAGCCCCGTAACCCCAGTAACTTCCTCCCCAACCCTCAAGGACCAAATGCTATAGCCCCCTGCCCTGTGACTATTTCACGCGCTGCAATCACTGGCATTTCTTGTCATTTTAGTAGGCCTCGTCAGAGCCTCCCACGGGCACACCAGGACCCTCAAAAGACTGTACCCATTTCCGACCACTGAGCCCCTAAACCCCTCCCAACCCTCATGGGACTAAAGCTTATAGCCCACCGCCCCTGGTGACTATTTCAAGCGCTACTGTCACTGGGCATTTCTTGCCATTTTAGACAGCCTGACCGTAGCCTCCCACGGGGCTCACTAGGTCTCTCGAAAAGTCTGTACCCATTTCGACCGTGAGCCCTAAACCCTCCCCAACCCTCGCAGACCAGGCTATAGCCCACCGGCCCCATGATTATTTCATCGCTACGTGGCTGGGCCAAGGCATGTCTTGCCATTTTAGGCAGCCTGACCGTAGCCTCCCACTGGGCACACGAGACCCTCGAAAGACTGTACCCATTTCAGACGCCCAGAGCCCTGTAACTTCCCTCCCCAACCTCAAGGACCAAATGTATAGCCCACTGCCTCGGCTGACTGCTTCACGCGGCCACTGGCATTTCTTTCCATTTTAGGGCAAGCCTGACCTCAGAGCCTCCCAATGGGCACACGAGGACCCTAAAAGATTGTACCCATTTCCACCACTGTGAGCCCCTAAACACCCTCCCCCAACCCCTGCTGACCAAAGGCTATAGCCCACCGCCCCATGACTATTTCACGACAACACTGGCATGTCTTGCCATTTTAGGGCAGTGTCTGACCAGTAGCCTCCCACCGGGCACACGAGACCTCGAAAGACTGTACTCCATTTCAGATGCCCAGAGCCCCGTAACTTCCTCCCAACCCCTCATGGACCAAATGCTATAGCCCACCGCCCTTGACTATTTCACGCGCTGCACACTGGCATTTCTTGTCATTTTAGTAGGCCTCGATCAGAGCCTCCCACTTGGGCACACGAGGATCCTCGAAAAACTGTACCCATTTCCCGACACCAGAGCCCCCTAAACCCCTCCCCAACCCCCAAGGGACTGAAAAGACTATAGCCCACCGCCCTGGTGATTATTTCACGCTACTGGGCTGCCGGCATTTCACATTTTAGGCAGGCTCGATCAGCCTCCCACTGGGCACACGAGGACCTCGAAATGACTGTATCCATTGGCGACCAGAGCCTCAGAAACCCCTCCCCAACCCACATGACCAAAGGCTTATAGCCCACTGCCTTGGCTATTATTTCACGCACATGCCATTGGCATGTCTTGTTATTTTAGGGCAGGCTTCTGACCAGAGCCTCCCACGGGCACACGAGACCCTCGAAAGACTGTACTCCATTTTCGACCACTGAGCCCCTAAACCCCTCCCCAACCCTCATGGACCAGTACAGGTTATAGCCCACTGCCTCGTGGACTATTTCACGGCTGCCTGGCATTGGCATTTCTGCCATTTTGTAGGTAGGCTTCTGAGAGCCTCCCATCAAGCACACGAGGACCCCTCAAATGCACCAGACCCATTTTCGATGACCAGAGCCCCTAAACCCCTCCCAACCCTCGCTGACAAAGGCTATAGCCCACCAAGGCCGGGCGATTATTTCCACGCTGCCAGCGTCACTGGCATGTCTTGCCATTTTAGGCAGGCTTCTGACCGTAGCCTCCCACCGGGCACACGAGTACCCCCGAAAAGACTGTACCCATTTTCGACGCCTGTAGTCTGCATCCCTCCCCAACCCTCATGGGACTATAGCCCACCCAAGGCCGGGCGACTATTTTACGCGCTGTACTGGCATGTTCACATTTTAGGGCAGTGCTTCTGACCAGCCTCCCATCAAGTACACGAGACTGTGGAAAAGACTGCACTCATTTCCGACGCCCAGAGCCCTGAACTTCCTCCCAACCTCATGGGACCAAATGCAGCCCACCGCCCTTGGTGACTATTTCACGCTTGCGCCACAGGCATTTCTTGTCATTTTAGGTAGGCCTCGATCAGAGCTCCCACGGGCACACGAGACCCCTCGAAAAGACTGTACCCATTTCACGCACTGTGAGCCCCCTAAACCCCTCCCCAACCCCTCATGACCAAAGCATAGCCCACCGCCTTGTGACTATTTCACGCTACTGGCTGTCTGGCATTTCTTGCCATTTTAGGGCAGGCTTCTGACCGTAGCCTCCCACTGGGCATACGAGGACCCTCGAAAAGACTGTACCCATTTTCGATGACCAGAGCCCCCTAAACCCCATCCCCAACCCTCGCGGACCAAAGGCTATAGCCCACCGGCCTCATGATTATTTCACGCGCTGCCACTGGCATGTCTTGCACATTTTAGGGCAAGCCTGATCAGAGCCTCCCACGGGCACACGAGGACCCTCAAAAATACTGTACCCATTTCCACGACCGTGAGCCCCTAAACCCCTCCCCAACCCCTCAAGGACCAGCTATAGCCCACCGGCCCTGGTGACTATTTCACGCTACCGTGCTGGGCATTTCTTTTGCCATTTTAGGTAGGCTTCTGACCGTAGCCTCCCACTGGCACACGAGGACCCCGAAAAGACTGTACCCATTTCGGCGAACAGAGCCCCTAAACCCCTCCCAACCCTCAAGGACCAAAGGCTATAGCCCACCGCCCCTGATTATTTCACGCGTCACTGGCATGTCTGCATATTTTAGGCAGTGCTTGACCGTAGCCTCCCATCGGGCACACGAGACCCTCAAAAGACTCACCCATTTCGACGCCCAGAGCCCTGCAACTTCCTCCCCAACCTCATGACCAAAGGCTATAGCCCACCGCCCCTGCGACTGCTTCACGCCATGTCATTGGCATTTCTTGCCATTTAGGGCAAGCCTGATCAGAGCCTCCTAATGGGCACACGAGACCCTCAAAGATTGTACCCATTTCACCAGAGCCCCTAAACACCCTCCCCCAACCCCTCAAGGAAAGCGCTATAGCCCACCGCCGGGCATGACTATTTCACGCTACGCCACTGGCATGTTCAACATTTTAGGGCAGGCTTCCTGACCGTAGCCTCCCATCGGGCACACGAGACCCTCAAAAGACTGCACGATTTCACCCACCAGAGCCCCAAACCCCTCCCCAACCCCTCATGGGACCAGCACATAGCCCACTGCCCGTGACTATTTCACGCTACTGGGCTGCTTTGGCATTTCACATTTTAGGGCAGGCTTCTGACCAGTAGCCTCCCATCACATACGAGGACCCTCGAAAAGACTCATCTATTTTCATGACCAGAGCCCCCTAAACCCCATCCCCAACCTCAAGGACCAAAGGCTATAGCCCACTGCCCTGCTGATTATTTCACGCTGGCCATGCTACTGGCATGTCTTGCCATTTTGTAGGCTTGACCGTCAGCCTCTCCACGGGCACACGAGGACCTCGAGAAATACTGCACCCATTTCCGACCCACTGAGCCCCTCAAACCCCTCCCCAACCCTCATGACCAAAGGCTATAGCCCACCGCCCTTGACTATTTCACGCTACAGTCACTGGCATTTTACATTTTAGGTAGGCTTCTGACTGAGCCTCCCACCGGGCACACGAGGACTCCCTCGGAAGATCGTACCCATTTTACTGACGCCCAGAGTCTTGCACTTCCCCTCCCAACCCCTCATGACCAGCACATAGCCCAATCGCCTCAAGCGACTGCTTTCACGCGCCAAGGCCAATACTGGCATTTCTTGCCATTTTAGGGCAAGTTTCCTGACCGTAGTTTCCCACCGGGCACACGAGGACCCCGAAAAGATCAGACCCATTTCCGACGCCTGTAGAGCCCTGCAATATCCCACCCCAACCCCTGCTGGACTATCAGGTTATAGCCCACTGCCTTGGCGACTGGGCTTTCACGCGCTGTAATCATTCACATTTTCATTATTTTAGTGGCAGGCCTCTGACCGTGAGCTCTCCCACTCGCACACGAGGAACCTCGAAAGATTGTACCCCATTTCCGACCACCAGAGCCCCTAAACCGCTTTCCCCACCCCCCTGGACCAAAGGCTAAATCCCACCGGCCTTGTGACTATTTCACACGGCCATGCGTCATGGGCATTTCTTGCTATTTTAGGGCAGGCTTGACCGTAGCCTCCCACTGGCACACGAGACCCTCGAAAAGACTGCATTTACTCACGCCAAGAGCCCTGTAACCTGTAACTTCCCTCCCAACCTCATGGACCAAATGCTATAGCCCACCGGCCTCGGTGACTATTTCACGCGCTGCACCGCTAGGCATTTCTTGTCATTTTAGGGTAGGCCTCTGGCCGTAGCCTCCCACGGGGCACACGAGGACCCTCGAAAAGACTGTACCCATTTCCAACGACAAGAGCCCCCTAAAACCCCTCCCCAACCCTCATGGGACCAGTGCTATAGCCCACTGCCCCTGGGTGACTATTTCTGCGCAAGGCCTACTGGGCATTTCTTGCCATTTTAGGGCAGGCTGACCGTAGAAGCTTCCCACCGGGCACACTAGGACCTCTCAAAAGACTGTACCCATTGGCGACCAGAGCCCCCTAAACCCCTCCCCAACCCCCGGACCAGCAATTATAGCCCACCGCCCCATGACTATTTCACGCCTGCGCTACTACTGGCATGTCTTGCCATTTTAGGCAGGCTTGACCGTAGCCCCACCTGGGCACACGAGACCCTCGAAGATTGTACCCATTTCACGCCCAAGAGCCCCTTAACTTCCCTCCCCAACCCCGGGACCAAAGGCTATAGCCCACCGGCCTCGGCGACCGTTTCACGCGCTGCGCTACTGGCATTTCTTGCCATTTTAGGCAAGCCCACCAGTAGCTCCCAATGGGCACACGAGGACCTCGAAAGAATGTACCCATTTCCGACGACCAGAGCCCCTAAACACCCTCCCAACCCCTCAAGGACCAAAGGCTATAGCCCACCGGCCTCTAAGCGATTATTTCACGCACTGCACACTGGGCATGTCTCGGGTCGCTTTTGCTAGGCAGTGCTTCCACCGAGCCTCCCACGGGCACACGAGGACCCTCGAAATACTGCACCCATTTCTCACGACCAGAGCCCCTAAACCCTCCCAACCCCTCAAGGACCAAAGGCTATAGCCCACCCGCCTTGTGACTATTTCACGCACAAGGCTACTGGCATTTCTTGCCATTTTAGTGGTAGGCTTTGACCGTAGCCTCCCACCGGGCACACAAGGACCCTCGAAAGATCTGTACCCATTTCCGACGCCAAGAGCCCTGTAACCCCAGAACTTCTCTCCCAACTCCAACCCTCATGACTAATGCTATAGCCCACCGGCCTTGGTGACTATTTCACGCGCTGCAATCACTGGCATTTTTGTCATTTTTAGGTAGGCCTTGTCAGTTCTCCCACGGGCACACGAGGACCCTCAAAAGATCAGACCCATTTCCAACCCACAAGAGCCCCTAAAACCCTCCCCCAACCCCCATGGGACTAAAGCACAGAAGCCCACCGCCTTGGACTATTTTGATAACTGGGCATTTTTGCCATTTTAGGTGTGCTTCGATCAATCAGCTTCCAATCAAGCACTAGGACACTCGAAAAGACTGTACCCATTATGACCAGAGTCTTAAACCCTCCCCAACCCTCATGACCAAAGGCTATAGCCCACCGCCTGCTGACTATTTCACACGCTACTACTGGCATGTCTTTGCCATTTTAGTGGCAGGTGCTTCGACCGTAGCCTCCCAATCGGGCACACGAGGACCCTCAAAAAGATCAGACCCATTTCTCACGCCTGAGCCCCAGAACTTCCTCCCAACCCCGCTGACCAAAGGTTATAGCCCACCTGCCTCATGACTGCTTTTACGCGCTGCGCTACCGCTGGGCATTTCTGCCATTTAGGCAAGCTCTGACCAGAATCCTCCCAATGGGCACACGAGGACCTCAAAAGATTGTACCCATTTCCCACGCACTGTGAGCCCCTAAACACCCTCCCCAACCCCGCTGACCAGCAAGTATAGCCCACTGCCTCGGCGATTATTTCACTGCCACTACTGGCATTTCTTGCCATTTTAGGTAGGCTTCTGACCGTAGCCCCCCACTGGGCACACAAGGACCGTGGAAAAGACTGTACCTATTTCCCGACGCCTGAGCTCCCTGTAACTTCCTCCCAACCTCATGGACTAAACGCTATAGCCCACCGCCTCGGTGACTATTTCACGCGTCACCGCAGGCATTTCTTGTCATTTAGTAGTAGGCCTGACTGATATTCTACGGGCACACGAGGACCTCAAAAGACTGCACCCATTTCCTACTCTACCTCAGAGCCCCTAAACCCCTCCCCAACCTCAAGGACCAACGGCTATAGCCCACCGGCCCTGACTATTTCACGCTACTGGGCTGCTACATTTCTTATTTTAGGCAGGCTTCTGACCAGAGCCTCCCTGATCAAGACATACGAGGGACCCTCGAAAAGACTGCACCCATTTTTGGCGACCGTGAGCCCCCTAAACCCCATCCCCAACCCTCAAGGACCAAAGCTATAGCCCACCGCCCGGCGACTATTTTCACGCGGGCCATGTCCACATTTTAGGGCAGTGCCTCGACCAGAGTAGCCTCCCACGGGCACATGAGGACCCTCGAAATACTGCACCCATTTCCCGACGACCAGAGCCCCTAAACCCCTCCCCAACCTCATGTGGGACCAGCATTATAGCCCACCGGCCCTAGTGATTATTTCCCACGCTACAGCCACTGGCATTTCTTTACATTTTAGGTAGGCTTGACCAGAGCCTCCCATCAAGGCACACGAGGACCCTCGAAAAGACTGTACCCATTTTCGGCGAACAGAGCCCCTAAACCCTCTCCCAACCCTCGCGACCAGTACATAGCCCACCGCCCGCGATTATTTCCATCGCTACAGTCACTGGGCATGTCTTGCCATTTTAGGCAGGCTTCGACCAGAGCCTCCCATCGGGCAACACGAGGACCCTCGAAAAGACTGTACCCATTTCACGCCCAGAGCCCTGAACATCCCACCCCAACCCTCAAGGGACTAGCAGTTATAGCCCCACCGCCTCGGGCGACTGCTTTCACGCTACTGCGGCAATCATTTCTTGCTATTTAGGTGGCCTCGATCGTAGCCTCCCACTGGCACACACGAGGAACTCAAAAGATTGTACCCATTTCCGACGCACCTCGAGCCCCCTAAACCGCCTCCCAACCCCTGTGGTCCAAAGGCTAAAGCCCACCGCCCTGTGACTATTTCCCCACGCGCTACTGGCCAAGCATTTCTTGCCATTTTTAGGCAGGCTTCTGATCAGTAGCCTCCCACTGGGCACACGAGGACCCTCAAGACTGTACCCATTTCCCGACGCCAAGAGCCCTAACCTGTAACTTCCTCCCAACCCCTCATGGACCAAATGCTATAGCCCACTGCCCTTTGGTGGATTATTTCACGCGCTGCACCGCTTAGGCATTTCTTGTCATTTTAGGGTAGGCTCTCGTCCGTAGCCTCCACGGGCACACGAGACCTCAAAAGACTGCACTCCATTTCCACCCACAAGAGCCCCTAAACCCTCCCCAACCCCCGAGGACCAGTGGCTATAGCCCACCTGGTGACTATTTCTCGCAAGGCCACTGGCATTTCTTGCCATTTTAGGGTGTGCTTCCTGATCCTGTAGCTTCCCATCAAGCACTAGGACCTCAAAAGACTGCACCCATTTTCGGACCAGAGCCCCTAAACCCTCCCCAACCCCTCATGGGATCAAAGGCTACAGCCCACCGCCCGGCGATTATTTCATCGCTGCACAAGGCCGCTGGGCATGTCTGCTATTTTAGGGCGTGCTTCTGGATCAGAGCCTCCCATCGGGCACACGAGGACCCTCGAAAAGACTGTACACTCATTTCTACGCCCAGAGCCCCAGAATCTCCTCCCAACCCCCGAGACCAGCACTATAGCCCACCGCCTCTATGACTGATTCCACGCCAAGGCCACAGCATTTCTTGCCATTTATGGCAAGCCTGACCTGAGCCTCCCAATGCGCACACGAGGACACTCGAAAAGACTGTACCCATTTCCCGACGCACGAGCCCCTAAACACCCTCCCAACCCTCATGACTAGGCTATAGCCCACCGCCTGGGCGAATATTTCACGCGCTGGCCACTGGCATGTCTCATTATTTTAGGTGGCTTCTGACCGTAGCCTCCCACGGGGCACACGAGGGCCCTCGAAAATACTGTACCCATTTCNGACGCACGAGCCCCTAAACCCTCCCCAACCCCCTCATGACTGGGGCATAGCCCACTGCCCTTGACTATTTCACGCGGCCGCCACTGGCATTTCATATTTTAGTGGTAGGCTTCTGACTGTAGCCTCCCACCGGGCACACAAGGACCCTCAAAAGACTGTACCTATTTCCCACGCCAAGAGCCCTGTAACCCTGTAACTTCCCTCCCAACCCCTCAAGGACTAAATGCTATAGCCCACCGCCCTCGGTGATTATTTCACGCGCTGCAATCACTGGGCATTTCTTGTCATTTTAGGGTAGGCTCGTAGCCTCCCACGGGCACACGAGGACCTCTGAAGACTGCACCCATTACCAACGACAAGAGCCCCCTAAAACCTCTCCCCAACCCTCATGACTAGTGCTATAGCCCACCGGCCTTGACTATTTCAAGCGGCCACTGGCATATTTCTTGTTATTTGTGTGCTTCCTGACCTCAGAGGCTCCAATCTGGGCACACTAGGACACTGAAAAGACTGTACCCATTTTCGGCGACCAGAGCCCTAAACTCCTCCCCAACCTCATGGACTAAAGGCTTATAGCCCACCGCCTCATGATTATTTCACGCTACCATTGGGCATGTCTTGCCATTTTAGGGCAGGCTTGACCAGTAGCCTCCCACTGGGCACACTAGAGACCTCAAAGACTGTACCCATTTCCGACGCCTGTAGCCCCGTAACTTCCCTCCCAACCCTCAAGGACCAGTTATTATAGCCCACTGCCTTGCGACTGCTTTCACACACTGGCATTGGCATTTCTTGCCATTTTAGGTGTTAGTGCTCGACGTAGCCTCCCAATGGGCACACGAGGACCTCAAAAGATTGTACCCATTTCCACGACCAGAGCCCCTAAACACCCTCCCAACCCCATGGGACCAAAGGCTATAGCCCACCGGCCCGGCGATTATTTCACGCGCTGGCTGGGCATGTCTTGCCATTTGTGGGCAGTGCTTCTGACCGTAGCCTCCCACGGGCACACGAGGACCTCGAAAATACTGTACCCATTTCCGGACGCACCAGAGCTCCCTAAACCCCTCCCCAACCCTCATGGACCAAAGGCTACATAGCTCACCGCATCGTGACTATTTCACGCTGCGCTCACTGGGCATTTCACATTTTAGGTAGGCTTCTGACCGTAGCCTCCACTGGGCACACAAGGACCCTCAAAAGGTTGTACCCATTTCCGACGCCAAGAGCCCTGTAACCCCAGAACTTCCTCCCAACCCCTCATGACTAATGTTATAGCCCACCGCCTCGGTGACTATTTCACGCGCTGCACCACTGGGCATTTCTTGTCATTTTAGGGTAGGCTCTGGTCAGCCCTCCCACGGGCACACGAGACCCTCAAAAGACTGTACCCATTTCCAACCCACAAGAGCCCCTTAAACCCTCCCCAACCCCTCATGGACTATATAGCCCACTGCCCTTGGATTATTTTAAGCGCTACTGGCATTTTTGTTATTTTGTGGTGCTTGACCAGAGCCTCCAATCAAGCACACTAGGACACCAAAGACTGTACCCATTTTCATGACCAGAGCCCTAAACCCCTCCCCAACCCTCATGACCAAAGGCTATAGCCCACTGCCTGGATTATTTCACGCTACAAGGCCACTACTGGCATGTCTTCTGCCATTTGTGGGCGTGCTTCTGATCTGTAGCCTCCCACTGGGCACACGAGGACCCTCAAAAGACTGTACCCATTTCTGACGCCCAGAGTCCCTGAAACCTCCTGCCCAACCCCCGCTGGACCAGCACAGCCCACCGCCTCAAGCGACTGCTTCGACGCTAACACACTGGCATTTCTTGCCATTTTAGGGCAAGCCTGATCAGAGCCTCCTAATGGTACACGAGACCTCAAAGATTGTACCCATTCCCACGACTGCAGAGCCCCTAAACACCTCCTCCCAACCCTCATGGACCAAAGGCTATAGCCCACCGCCCCATGATTATTTCCACGCTGGCTGCGCTACTGGGCATGTCTTGTCATTTTAGGGCAGGCTTCTGACCTGTGAGCCTCCTGACGGGCACACGAGACCTCGAAATACTGTACCCATTTCCCACCACCGTGAGCCCCTAAACCCCTCCCCAACCCCTCATGGACTAAAGTTATTATAACCCACCGCCCTATGACTATTTCCACGGCGCCACTGGACATTTCTTGACATTTTAGGGTAGGCTTCTAACCGTAGCCTCCCACCGGGAACACGAGGACCCTCGAAAAGACTCGACCCATTTGTGACCCCCCGAGCCCTGAACTTCCTCCCAACCCCCGTGACCAAAGGCTATAGCCCACTGCGGCCATGACTGCTTTCACGCGCTACGCCACTGGGCATTTCTTGCCATTTTAGGCAAGCTCTGATCAGAGCCTCCCAATGGGCACACACGAGGACCCTCAAAAGATTGTACCCATTTCCTACCAGTAGCCCAAACACCCTCCCCAACCCTCATGGGACCAAAGGCTATTATAGCCCACTGCCTCGGCTGATTATTTCACGCTTACCGCTTGGGCATTTCTCACATTTAGGTAGGCTTGACCGTAGAGCCTCCCACTGGCACACGAGGACCCTCAAAAGACTGCACCCATTTTCATGACCAGAGCCCCTAAACCCCTCCCAACCTCCTCATGTGACCAAAAGCTATAGCCCACTGCCTCGGCGATTATTTCACGCGCCATGGCCAACTGGCATGTTCACATTTTAGGGCGTGCTTGACCGTAGCCTCCCACGGGCACACGAGAACCCTCGAAAAGACTGTACCCATTTCCCGACGCCCAGCCCCGTAACTCTCCCAACCCTCATGGACCAAAGGTTATAGCCCACCGCCTCATGACTCGCTTTCACGCTACTGCACACTGGCATTTCTTGCCATTTTAGGGCAGGCCTCTGACCGTAGCCTCCCACTGGGCACACGAGGAACCTCGAAAAGATTGTACCCATTTCCGACGACCAGAGCCCCCTAAACCGCCTCCCCAACCCCCGTGGACCAAAGGCTAAAGCCCACTGGCCTCGGTGACTATTTCACGCGCTGCGCCGCTGGGCATTTCTTGCCATTTTAGGGCAGGCTTCTGACCGTAGCCTCCCACTGGGCACACGAGGACCCTCGAAAAGACTGTACCCATTTCCGACCACCAGAGCCCCTGTGAAACCGCCTCCCAACCCCTGTGGGACCAAAGCACATAGCCCACCGGCCTCGGCGATTATTTCACGCTATGCCAAGCTGGCATGTTCACATTTTATGGCAGGCTTCACAGAGCCTCCCATCGGGCACACGAGACCCTAAAAGACTGTACCCATTTCCGACGCCAAGAGCCCTGTAACCCTGTAACTTCCTCCCCAACCCTCATGACTCAATGCTATAGCCCACCGCCTCTTGACTATTTCACGCCTGCAATCACTGGCATTTCTTGTCATTTTAGGTAGGCCTGCCAGTAGCCTCCCACGGGAACACGAGACCCTCAAAAGACTGTACCCATTTCCGACTCACTGAGCCCCTAAACTTTCTCCCCAACCCCTCATGGGACTAGTATAGCCCACTGCCTCGTGACTATTTCAAGCGCTGCACCATTGGCATTTTTGCCATTTTAGGCAGGCTTCTGACCGTAGGCCTCCCACTGGGCACACTAGGACCCTCGAAAGACTGTACCCATTTCGACCAGAGCCCCTAAACCCTCCCCCCAACCCCTCAAGGACCAAAGGCTATAGCCCACCGCCTCTGACTATTTCACGCTGCCATTGGGCATGTCTTTGCCATTTTAGGGCAAGCCTGACCGTAGCCTCCCACCGGGCACACGAGACCCTCGAAAAGACTGTACCCATTTCTCGACGCCTGCATCCCCTGTAACTTCCTCCCCAACCCTCTGACCAGCATTATAACCCACCGCCTTTGGCGACTGCTTTCACGCGCTATTGCTATTGGCATTTTCTTGCCATTTTAGGGCAAGCTCTGACTGTAGCCTCCCAATGGGCACACGAGGACCCTTGAAAGATTGTACCCATTTCCACGCACTGAGAGCCCCTAAACACCCTCCCCAACCCTCATGGGACCAAAGGCTATAGCCCACCGCCCTCATGACTATTTCACGCGCTGCGCGCTGGCATGTCTTGCCATTTTAGGGCAGGCTTCAATCAGAGCCTCCGATCTGGGCACACGAGGACCCTCGAAAAGACTGCACCCATTTCCGACGCCTGAGAGCCCTGTAACTTCCTCCCAACCCCGCTGGACCAAATGCTATAGCCCACTGCCCCATGACTGCTTGCCACGCTACTGGCAATTTCTTGCCATTTTAGGGCAAGCCTCTGACCGTAGCCTCCCAATGGGCACACGAGGACCCTCGAAAAGATTGTACCCATTTCCGACGACCAGAGCCCCCTAAACACCCTCCCCAACCCCCGCGGACCAAAGGCTATAGCCCACCGGCCTCGGCGACTATTTCACGCCATACTGCGCCCGCTGGGCATTTTTGCCATTTTAGGGTAGGCTTGACCGTAGCCTCCCATCAAGGCACACGAGGACCTCAAAAGACTGCACTCCATTTCATGACCGAGCCCCCTAAACCCCTCCCCAACCCTCGCGGACCAAAAGCTATAGCCCACTGCCTCGGCGATTATTTCACGCTGCGCTGGGCATGTCTTGCCATTTTAGGGCAGGCTTCAATCAGTAGCCTCCCACTGGGCACACACGAGGACCCTCGAAAAGACTGTACCCATTTCCACGACTGAGCCCCCTAAACCCTCCCCAACCCTCATGACCAGCATATAGCCCACCGCCCTTGGACTATTTCTAAGCCACAACAAGTATTCTTGCCATTTTAGTATGTGCTTCTGACCAGAGCCTCCCATCAAGCACACTAGGACCCTCGAAAAAGACTGTACCCATTTCGGCGACCAGAGCCCTAAACCCTCCCCAACCCCTCAAGGACCAAAGGCTATAGCCCACCTGCCTGGCTGACTATTTCACGCACACCTGGGCATGTCTTGCACATTTTAGGTGTGGCTTCCTGATCAGAGCCTCCCACTGGGCACACACGAGACCTCGAAAAGATCAGACCATTTCTCCACGCCCAGATCCCTGTAACTTCCTCCCAACCTCATGACCAAAGGTTATAACCCACTGCCTTGGGCGACTGCTTTCACGCGCTGCGCCATACTGGCATTTCTTGCCATTTTAGGCAAGCCTCGACAAGAGCCTCCCAATGGGCACACGAGGACCCTCGAAAAGATTGTACCCATTTCTCACGACTGAGCCCCTAAACACCCTCCCAACCCTCATGGACCAAAGGCTATAGCCCACCGCGATTATTTCACGCTACCAAGTTGGGCATGTCTTGCCATTTTAGGGCAGGCTTGACCAGAGCCTCCGACCGGGCACACGAGGACCCTCGAAAAGACTGTACCCATTTCCACGCCCAGAGCCCCAGAACTTCCTCCCCAACCCCTCATGGACTAAATGTTATAGCCCAACGCCCATGACTGCTTCATCCAAGGTCACTGGCATTTCTTTGCCATTTTAGGGCAAGCTCTTGATCAGAGCCTCCCAATGGGCACACGAGGACCCCGAAAAGATTGTACCCATTTCCCGACGCACTGAGCCCCTAAACACCCTCCCAACCCCGCGACTGGACCAAAGGCTATAGCCCACCGGCCTCGGTGACTATTTCACGCGCTGCGCCGCTGGGTATTTCTTGCTATTTTAGGGCAGGCTTCTGAAAGTAGCCTCCCACTGGGCACACGAGGACCCTCGAAAAGACTGTACCCATTTTCATGACCGTGAGCCCCCCAAACCCCTCCCCAACCTCGCGACCAAAAGTTATAGCCCACCGGCCTCGGCGATTATTTCACGCGCTGCGCCGCTGGGCATGTCTTGCCATTTTAGGGCAAGTGCTCGACCGTCAGGCCTCCCACTGGGCACACGAGGACCTCGAAAAGACTGTACCCATTGGCGACCAGAGCCCCTAAACCCCATCCCCGACCTGGGACCAAAGGCTATAGCCCACCGCCTCGGCTGACTATTTCACGCGGCTACTGGCTGGCATGTCTTGCCATTTTAGGGCAGGCCTGACTGTAGCCTCCCACTGGGCAAGTACAGAGGACCCTCAAAAGACTGTACCCATTTTCGGCGACTGAGCCCCTAAACCCCTCCCCAACCCTCAAGGGACTAAAGGCTATAGCCCACCGGCCTCGGCGACTATTTCACGCCACTGCGCCATTGGGCATGTCTTGCCATTTTAGGGCAGGTTTGACCGTAGCCTCCCATCGGGCACACGAGGACCTCGAAAAGACTGTACCCATTTCCGACGCATGTAGCCCTGAACTTCCTCCCTCCCAACCCTCAAGGGACCAAAGGCTATAGCCCACCGGCCTCGGCGACCGTTTCACGCGCTGCGCCGGTGGGCATTTCTTGCCATTTTAGGGCAGTCCTCTGGCCGTAGCCTCCCACTGGGCACACGAGGACCCTCGAAATGATTGTACCCATTTCCGACGACCAGAGCCCCCTAAACTGCCTCCCCAACCCCCGTGGACCAAAGGCTATAGCCCACCGGCCTCGTTGACTATTTCACGCGCTGCGCCGCTGGGCATTTCTTGCCATTTTGGGGCAGGCCTCTGACCGTAGCCTCCCACTGGGCAGATGAGGACCCTCGAAGAGAATGTACCCATTTTCGATGACCAGAGCCCCCTAAACCCCCTCCCCAACCCTCGGGGACCAAAGGCTATAGCCCACCGGCCTCGGCGACTATTTCACGCGGCCACTGGCATGTCTTGTCATTTGTGGGCAAGCTCGACCGTAGCTCACATCGGGCAAACGAGGACCCTCGAAAAGACTGTTCCCATTTCCACACCTGTGAGCCCTGTAACTTCCCTCCCCAACCTCCATGGGACCAAAGGCTATAGCCCACTGCCCCATGCGACTGCTTTCACCTGCGCGCACTGGGCATTTCTTCCCATTTTAGGCAGGCCTCGACTGTAGCCTCCCACTGGGCACACATGAGGACCTCGAAAAATTGTACCCATTTGGACGACTGTGAGTCCCCGAAAAACCCTCCCAACCCTCATGGGACCAAAGGTGTAGCCCACCGGCGTCGGTGATATTTCACGCTGCACCGCTAGGTATTTCTTGCCATTTTAGGCAGTGCTTGACCGTAGCCTCCCATCCGGCACACGAGGACCCTCGAAAAGACTGTACCCATTGGCGACCGTAACCCCTAAACCCTCCCAACCCCCGCTGGACCAAAGGATATATCCTCCGGCCTCGAGGACTATTTCACGCTTCACGCGCGAGCTTGGCATTATTGTAATTTTAGGGCAGGCCACTGACCGTAGCCTCCCACGGGCACACGAGGACCCTCGAAAAGACTGCACCCATTCCGACGACCGAGCCCCTAAACCCCTCCCAACCCCTCATGGACAGCACATAGCCCACCGCCCTCGGTGACTATTTCACGCTGCACTGGCTGGCATTTTCTTGTTATTTTAGTGGCAGGCTCGACCGTAGCCTCCCCCCGGGCACACGAGGAGCCTGGACAAGACTGTACTCCATTTCACGCATGAGCCCTGTAACTTCCCTCCCAACCCCTCATGACCAAAGTTATTATAGCCCACCGGCCTCGGCGACTTATTTCACGCACAAGGCCACTGGCATGTCTTGTTATTTTAGGGTGCTTCGACAGAGCCTCCCATCAAGCACACGAGGACCCTCGAAAAGACTGTACCCATTTCGATGACCGTGAGCCCCTCAAACCCCTCCCCAACCTCATGGGACCAAAGCACTATAGCCCACCTGCCTCGGGCGACCATTTCACGCGCTGCGCTGGCTGGCATGTCTTGCCATTTTAGGGCAGTGCCTGATCAGAGCCTCCCATCGGGCACACACGAGACCCTCGAAAGACTGCACTCCATTTCCGACGCACAGAGTCCTGCAACTTCCCTCCCCAACCCCTCATGGGACCAGTATTATAGCCCACCGGGCCTCGGCGACCGCTTCACGCTGGTGGGCATTTCTTGCATATTTAGGCGCCTCCGCCAGAGCCTCCCACCGGGCACACGAGGACCCTCAAATGATTGTACCCATTTCCGACGCACTGTAGAGCCCCCTAAACCGCCTCCCCAACCCCCTGGGACCAGCACATAGCCCACCGGCCTCGTTGACTATTTCACGCGCTGGCGCTGGGCATTTCTTGCCATTTTGGGGCAGGCCTCCTGACCGTAGCCTCCCACCTGGGCAGACGAGGACCCTCAAGAGAATGTACCCATTTTCACGACCAGAGTCTAAACCCCTCCCCAACCCTGGGACCAAAGGCTATAGCCCACCTGGCCCCCGATTATTTCACGCGCTGCTGGCTGGGCATGTCTTGTCATTTTAGGGCAGGCTCAATCAGGCTCACACTGGGCAAACGAGGAGTCTCGAAAAGACTGTTCCCATTTCTGACACCCAGAGCCCCAGAACTTCCTCCCAACCTCCATGGGACCAAAGGCTATAGCCCACCGCCCCATGACTGCTTTACTCTCACGCTGCGGCCAACTGGCATTTCTTCCCATTTTAGGGCAGGCCTGACCGTAGCCTCCCACCTGGGCACACGAGGACCCTCAAAAATCAGACTTACCCATTTCTCATGCACTGAGTCCCTGAAACCCTCCCAACCTCATGGGACCAAAGGTTGTAGCCCACCGCAAGGTTATGGATTATTTCACGCGCTGCACCGCTAGGTATTTCTTGCCATTTTAGGGCAGGCTTCTGACCGTAGCCTCCCACTGGGCACACGAGGACCCTAGAAAAGACTGTACCCATTGGCGACCAACCCCTAAACTCCTCCCAACCCCTTAGGACCAAAGGATATATCCCTCCGGCCTCGAGGACTATTTCACGCGCCGCGCAGCTGGGCATTTTTTGCCATTTTAGGGCAGGCCTCTGACCGTAGCCTCCCACGGGGCACACGAGGACCCTCGAAAAGACTGTACCCATTTCCGACGACCAGAGCCCCCCAAAACCCCCCCCAAACCCTCATGGGACCAGCACATAGCCCACTGCCTCGGTGACTATTTCACGCTGGCCAACGCTGGCATTTCTTGCCATTTTAGGGCAGGCTTGACCGTAGCCTCCCACCGGGCACACGAGGAGCCTAGAAAGACTGCACCCATTTCGACGCAGAGCCCCTGCAACTCTCCTCCCCAACCCCTCAAGGGACCAAAGGCTATAGCCCACCGCCCCATGATTATTTCACGCTGCTATGCTACTGGGCATGTCTTTCATTTTAGGGCAGGCTGACCGCAGCCTCCCACTGGGCACAAGAGGACCTCAAAAGATCAGTACCCATTTCCGACGCACTGTGAGCCCCTCAAACACCTTCCCCAACCCCCGCTGACTAAAGGCTTATAGCCCACCGCCCTGATTATTTCACGCTACTGCCGGCTGGGCATGTCTTGTCATTTTAGGGCAGGCTCTGATCAGTAGCCTCCCATCTGGGCAAACGAGGACCTCAAAAGACTGTACCCATTTCCGACACCCAGAGCCCTGTAACTTCCCTCCCCAACCTCCGTGGACCAGTTATAGCCCACCGCCTCATGATCGCTTTCACCTGCTGCGCTGGCATACATTTCTTCCGATTTAGGGCAGGCCTCTGACCGTAGCCTCCCACTGGGCACACGAGGACCCTCGAAAAAACTGTACCCATTTCTGACGCAGAGTCCTCAAACACCTCCCCAACCTCATGGGACCAAAGGTCAGAGCCCACCGCGTGACTATTTCGCGCGCTGCGCTGCTAGGTATTTCTTGCCATTTTAGGGCAGGCTTGACCGTAGCCTCCCACTGGGCACACGAGGACCCTCGAAAAGACAGTACCCATTTTCGATGACCAGAACCCCTAAACCCCCTCATCAACCCCCGCGGACCAAAGGATATATCCCTCCGGCCTCGAGGACTATTTTACGCCAAGAGCTTGGCATTTTTGCTATTTTAGGGCAGGCCACTGACCAGAGCCTCCCACGGGCACACGAGGACCCTCGAAAAGACTGTACCCATTTCACGACCGTGAGCCCCTAAACCCCTCCCCAACCCCTCAAGGGACCAAAGGCTATAGCCCACCGCCCGGTGACTATTTCACGCGCTGCGCCATGGCATTTCTTGCCATTTTAGGCAGGCTTCTGACCAGTAGCCTCCCACCGGGCACACACGAGGACCCTAGAAAAGACTGTACCCATTTCACGCACAGAGCCCTGTAACTTCCTCCCAACCCTCAAGGACCAAAGGCTATAGCCCACCGCCTCGGGCGACTATTTCACGCTTGGCGCTTGGCATGTCTTTGTTATTTTAGGGTGTGCTTCACCGTAGCCTCCCACTAGGCACAAGAGGACCCTCGAAAAGACTGTACCCATTTCCGACGACTAGAGGCCCCCCAAACCCCACCCCAACCCCCTCAGCTGACCAGCACATAGCCCACCGCCTTGGTGACTATTTCACGCGCTGCGCCACTGGCATTTCTTGTCATTTTAGGGCAGGCCTCTGACCGTAGCCTCCCACGGGGCACACGAGGACCCTCGAAAACACTGTGCCCATTTCTGACGCCCCTCCTCAACCCCCGCGGACCAAAGGCTATAGCCCACCGGCCTCGGCGACTATTTCACGCCACTGGCCGGGTATTTCTTGCTATTTTAGGGCAGGCCCTGACCAGAGCCTCCCACTGGCACGCGAGAACCCTCGAAAAGACTGTACCCATTTCCGACGACCAGAGCCCCGAACCCCCACCCCCACCCCGAGGAGCATATAGCCCACCGCCCGTGGACTATTTCACGCTGCTGCGCTGGCATGACTTGCATTTTAGGGCAGGCTTCTGACCGTAGCCTCCCACTGGGCACGCGAGGGCCCTCGAAAAGACTGGACCCATTTCCGACGCACTGAGCCTCTCAAACACCTTACCCAACCCCATGGACCAGCACTATAGCCCACCGCCTCGTGACTATTTCCACGCGCTGGCGCTGGGCATTTCTTGCCATTTTAGGGCAGGCCTCGACTGTAGCCTCCCACTGGGACACGAGGACCTCAAAAGACTGTACTGATTTCCGACGCCCAGAGCTCCCAACGCCGCCTCCCAACCCTCATGGGACCAAAGGCTATAGCCCACCGTCTCATGACTATTTCACGTGCTGCGCCATGGACATTTCTTGCCATTTTAGGGCAGTGATTATGACCGAGCCTCCCATCGGGCACACGAGGACCTTCGAAAAGGCTGTACCCATTTCCGACGACCAGAGCCTCCGAAACACCCCCCAACCCCTCAAGGACCAAAGGCTATAGCCCACCGCCTTGACTATTTCACGCGCTATGCTGGCTAAGCATTTCTTGCCATTTTAGAGCAGGCCTCTGACCGTAGGCTCCCACTGGACACACGAGGACCCTCGAAAAGACTGTACCCATTTCCAACGCCCAGAGCCCCCGAACGGCACTCCCCAACCCCCGCCGACCAAAGGCTATAGCCCACCGGCCTCGGCGACTATTTCACGCGCTGCGCCGCTGGGCATTTCTTGCCATTTTAGGGCAGGCTTCTGACCGTAGCCTCCCACTGGGCACACGAGGACCCTCGAAATGACTGTACCCATTTCCGACGCCCAGAGCCCCCGAACGCCCCTCCTAACCCCTCATGGATCAGCAGGCTATAGCCCACCGGTCTCGCGACTATTTCACATGCTGCGCCGCTTGGACATTTCTTGCCATTTTAGGCATGATTATGACCGTAGCCTCCCACTGGCACACATGAGGACCCTCGGTGGCTGTACCCATTTCACGCCCAGAGCCTCCAAACACCTCCCAACCCCTCACAAGACCAAAGGCTATAGCCCACCGCCTGGTGACTATTTCCACGCTGCGCCGCTGGGCATTTCTTGCCATTTTAGGGCATGCCTCTGTCCGTAGCATCCCCCTGGGCACACGAGGACCCTAGATAAGACTGTTCCCATTTCCGACGCACAGAGCCGCCGTACGCCCCTCCCCAACCCCCGCGGACCAAAGGCTATAGCCCACCGGCCTCGGCGACTATTTCACGTGCTGCGCTGGCATTTTTTTGCCATTCTAGGGCAGGCCTCTGATCAGACTCCCACTGGGCACACGAGGGACCCTCGAAAAGACTGTACCCATTTCTGACGCCCAGAGCCCTGTAACTTCCTTCCCAACCTCATGACCAAAGCATTATAGCCCACCGGCCTCGCCGACAATTTCACGCGATGCGCCTGGCATTTCTTGCCATTTTAGTGCAGGCTTTGACCGTAGCCTCCCATCGGGCACACGAGGACCCTCAAAAGACTGTACACATTTCCGACCCCCCAAAGCCCCAAACCCCTCTCCAACCCCCACGGACCAGCTTATAGCCCACCGGCCTCGGCGACTATTTCACGCTACTGGCCGCTGGTATTTCTTGCCATTTTAGGGCAGGCCTCCGACCGTAGCCTCCCACTGGGCACAAGGACCCTCAAAAAGACTGTACCGATTTCAGACGCCCAGAGCCCCCGAACGCCGGTCCCCAACACCCGCGGACCAAAGGGTATAGCCCAGCGGTCTCGGCGACTATTTCACGTGCTGCGCCGCTGGACATTTATTGCCATTTTAGGGCATGATTATGACCGTAGCCTCCCACTGGCACACGAGGACCCTCAAAAGGCTGTACCCATTTCCGACGCCCAGAGCCTCCAAACACCCTCCAACCCCTCACAAGACCAAAGGCTATAGCCCACCGGCCTTGGTGACTATTTCACGCGCTGCGCCGCTGGGCATTTCTTGCCATTTTAGGGCATGCCTCTGACCGTAGCTTCCCACTGGGCACACGAGGACCCTCGAAAAGACTGCACCCATTTCCGACGACCAGAGCTTCCGAACGCCCCTCCCCAACCCCCGCCGACCAAAGGCTATAGCCCACCGGCCTCGGTGACTATTTCACGCGCTGCGCCGCTGGACATTTCTTGCCATTTTAGGGCAGGCTTCTGACCTTAGCCTCCCACTGGGCACACGAGGACCCTCAAAAAGACTGTACCCATTTCCGACGCCCAGAGCCCCCGAACGCCCCTCCCCAACCCCCGCGGACCAAAGGCTATAGCCCACCGGTCTCGGGGATTATTTCACGTGTTGCGCTGCTGAAATTTCTTGCCATATTTAGGGCAGGCTTCGACCGTAGCCTCCCACTGGCACACGAGGACCTCGAAAACGCTGTACCCATTTCCGACGACTGAGCCTCATGACTGGGGCTATAGCCCACCGCCTCGTGACTATTTCACGCGCCACGCCGCAAGCATTTCTTGCCATTTTAGGGCAGGCCTCTGACCGTAGCCTCCCACTGGGCACACGAGGACCCTCGAAAAGACTGTACCCATTTCCGACGCCCTGAGCCCCCGAACGCCCCTCCCCAACCCCCGCGGACCAAAGGCTATAGCCCACCGGCCTCGGCGACTATTTCACGCGCTGCGCCGCTGGGCATTTCTTGCCATTTTAGGTCGGGCTTCTGACCGTAGCCTCCCATCTGGCACACGAGGACCTCGAAAAGACTGTACCCATTTTCGATGACCAGAGCCCCTAAACCCCTCCCCAACCCCGCTGACCAGTATATAGCCCACCGGCCTCAGTGACTATTTCACGCACTGCGCCGCTGGGTATTTTTTGGCATTTTAGGGCAGACCTCTAAACGTAGCCTCCCACTGGGCACACGAGGACCCTCGAAAAGACTGTACCCATTTCCGACGACCAGAGCTCCCGAAACCCCCTCGCCAACCCCCGAGGACCAAAGGCTATAGCCCACCGGCCTCGGCGACTATTTCACGCGCTGCGCCGCTGGGCATTTCTTGCCATTTTAGGGCAGGCCTCTAACCGTAGCTTCCCACTGGGCACACGAGGTCCCTCGAAAAGACTGTACCCATTTCCGACGCCCAGAGCCCCCGAACGCCCCTCCCAACCCCCGCCGACCAAAGGCTACAGCCCACCGGTCTCGGCGACTATTTCACGTGCTGCGCCGCTGGACATTTCTTGCCATTTTAGGGCAGGATTATGACCGTAGCCTCCCACTGGGCACACGAAGACCCTCGAAAAGACTGTACCCATTTTCGATGACCAGAGCCCCCTAAACCCCCTCCCCAACCCCGCTGACCAGCAGTTATAGCCCACCGGCCTCAGTGACTATTTCACGCACTGCGCCGCTGGGTATTTTTTGGCATTTTAGGGCAGACCTCTGAACGTAGCCTCCCACTGGGCACACGAGGACCCTCGAAAAGACTGTACCCATTTCCGACGACCAGAGCTCCCGAAACCCCCTCGCCAACCCCCGTGGACCAAAGGCTATAGCCCACCGGTCTCGGCGACTATTTCACGTGCTGCGCCGCTGGACATTTCTTGCCATTTTAGGGCAGGATTATGACCGTAGCCTCCCACTGGGCACACGAGGACCCTCGAAAAGGCTGTACCCATTTCCGACGCCCAGAGCCGCCGAAACCCCCTCCCCAACCCCGCATGACTGGGGCATTATAGCCCACCGGCCTCGGTGACTATTTCACGCGTTGCCACTGGCTAGGTATTTCTTGCCATTTTAGGGCAGGCCTCTGACCGTAGCCTCCCACTGGGCACACGAGGACCCTCAAAAAGACTGTACCCATTTCCGACGACCAGAGCCCCCGAACGCCCCGCCCCAACCCCCGCGGACCAAAGGCTAAAGCCCACCGGCCTCGGCGACTATTTCACGTGCTGCGCCGCTGGACATTTCTTGCCATTTTAGGGCAGGCTTCTGACCGTAGCCTCCCACTGGGCACACGAGGACCCTCGAAAAGACTGTCCCCATTTTCGACCAGAGCCCCCTAAACCCCCTCCCCAACCCCCGCGGACCAAAGGCTATAGCCCACCGGCCTCAGTGACTATTTCACGCGCTGCGCCGCTTGGCATTTCTTGCCATTTTAGGGCAGGCCTCTGACCGTAGCCTCCCACTGGGCACACGAGGACCCTCGAAAAGACTGTACCCATTTCACCCCAGAGCCCCGAACGCCGCCTCCCTAACCTCATGGACCAAAGGCTATAGCCCACCGCTCTCGGCGACTAATTCACGTGCTGCGCCGCTGGACATTTCTTGCCATTTTAGGGCAGGCTTCTGACCGTAGCCTCCCACTGGGCACACGAGGATCCTCGAAAAGACTGTACCCATTTCCGACGACCAGAACCCCCGAAACCCCCTCCCCAACCCCCGCGGACCAAAGGCTATTGCCCACCGACCTCGGTGACTATTTCACGCGCTGCGCCGCTGGGCATTTCTTGTAATTTTAGGGCAGGCCTCTAACCGTAGCTTCCCACTGGGCACACGAGGACCCTCGAAAAGATTGTACCCATTTCCGACGCCCAGAGCCCCCGAACGCGCCTCCCCAACCCCTGCGGACCAAAATCTATAGCCCACCGGTCTCGGCGACTATTTCACGTGCTGCGCCGCTGGACATTTCTTGCCATTTTAGGGCAGGCTTCTTACCGTAGCCTCCCACTGGGCACACGAGGACCCTCGAAAAGACTGTACCCATTTCCGACGACCAGAGCCCTAAACCCCTCCCCAACCCCCGCATGACCAGCATAGCCCACCGCCTGTGACTATTTCACGACTGCGCCCGCTGGGTATTTTTGGCATTTTAGGCAAGCTCTGACCGTAGCCTCCCACTGGGCACACGAGGATCCTCGAAAGACTGTACCATTTCACGACCAGAGCTCCCAAACCCTCTCCCCAACCCCTGTGGACCAAAGTTATTATAGCCCGGGCCTCGGCGATTATTTCACTTCGCCAAGGGCATTTCTTCCCATTTTAGGGCAGGCCTCTGACCGTAGCCTCCCACTGGGCACACGAGGACCCTCAAAATGACTGTACATATTCCGACGCCCAGAGCTCAACGCCGCCTCCCTAACCCCGCATGACCAAAGGCTATAGCCCACCGGGTCTCAAGCGACTATTTCACGTGTTGCGCTGCTTGGACATTTCTTGCCATTTTAGGGCAGGATTATGACCGTAGCCTCCCACTGGCACACGAGGACCTCAAAAGGCTGTACCCATTTCCGACGCCCAGAGCCTCCGCCAAACACCCCCAACCCCCGCGGACCAAAGGCTATAGCCCACCGCCGGCGATTATTTCACGCACGCTGGGTATTACTTGCCATTTTAGGGCAGGCCTCCGACCGTAGCCTCCCACTGGGCAGACAAGGACCCTCAAAAAGACTGTACCGATTTCAGACGCCCAGAGCCCCCGAACGCCGGTCCCCAACACCCGCGGACCAAAGGGTATAGCCCACCGTCTCAAGATTATTTCACGTGTTGCGCTGGCTGGACATTTATTGCCATTTTAGGCATGATTATGACCAGAGCCTCCCATCAAGGCACACGAGGACCTCGAAGGTTGTGTACCCATTTCACGCCCAGAGCCTCCAAACACCCTCCCCAACCTCACAGACCAAAGGCTATAGCCCACCGCCTTGGTGATTATTTCACGCCAGCTGGGCATTTCTTCCCATTTTAGGGCATGCCTTCTGATCAGAAGCCAAGACTGGCACACGAGGACCCTCGAAAGACTGCACCCATTTCCGACGCACTGTAGCTTCCAACGCCCCTCCCCAACCCCTCACGACCAAAGCCATATAGCCCACCGCCCTGTGATACACGCGCTGCGCCTGGCTTGGACATTTCTTGCCATTTTAGGGCAGGCCTCCGACTGAGCCTCCCACTGGGCAGACAAGGACCCCTCAAAGACTGTACTGATTTTCAGACGCCCAGAGCTCTAACGCCGTCCCCAACACCATGGACCAAAGGGTATAGCCCAGCGGGTCTCGGCGATTATTTCACGTGTTGCTACCGGCTGGACATTTATTGCCATTTTAGGGCATGATTATGACCGAGCCTCCCACTGGCACACGAGGACCCTCGAAGGCTGTACCCATTTCCGACGCCCAGCCTCCAAACACCCTCCCAACCTCACAAGACCAAAGGCTATAGCCCACCGGCCTTGTGGATTATTTCACGCGCTGCGCCTGGCTGGGCATTTCTTTTTGCCATTTTAGGGCATGCCTCTGACCGTAGGTTCCCACTGGCACACGAGACCCTCAAAAGACTGCACCCATTTCCGACGCACTCAGAGCTTCCAACGCCCCACCCCAACCCCGACTCAGTTATTATAGCCCACCGCCTGTGATTATTACACGCGCTGCGCTGGACATTTCATGCCATTTTAGGGCAGGCTTGACCTTAGCCTCCCATCACACGAGAGACCCTCAAAGACTGTACCCATTTCACGCCTGTGAGCCCCCGAACGCCCTCCCCAACCCCTCAAGGACTAAAGGCTATAGCCCACCGGGTCTCGCGATTATTTCACGTGTTGCGCCGCTGGAAATTTCTTGCTATTTTAGGGCAGGCTTCTGACCGTAGCCTCCCATCGGGCACACGAGACCCTCGAAAAGCTGTACCCATTTCACTGTGAGCCCCTCAAGGACCAGCATATAGCCCACCGCCCGGTGACTATTTCACGCGGCCATGGCTAAGCATTTCTTGCCATTTTAGGGCAGGCCTCAACTGTAGCTTCCCAATCACACGAGGACCCTCGAAAAGACTGTACCCATTTCCGACGCCCAGAGCCCCCGAACGCCCCTCCCCAACCCCCCCGGACCAAAGGCTATAGCCCACCGGCCTCGGTGACTATTTCACGCGCTGCGCCGCTGGGCATTTCTTGCCATTTTAGGGCAGGCTTATGACCGTAGCCTCCCACAGGGCACACGAGGACCGGCGAAAAGACTGTACCCATTTTCGATGACCAGAGCCCCTAAACCCCTCCCAACCCCTCAAGGACCAAAGTTATAGCCCACCGCCTCAAGTGACTATTTCACGACTCCCGCTGGTATTTTTGGCATTTTAGGGCAGACCTCTAAACGTAGCCTCCCACTGGGCACACGAGACCCTTGAAAGACTGTACCCATCTCCACGACTGAGCTCCCAAACCCTCGCCAACCCAGCGGACCAAAGGCTATAGCCCACCGGCCTCGCTGATTATTTCCACGCGCTGGGCATTTCTTGCCATTTTAGGCAGGCTCTAACTCAGAAGCTTCCCACTGGGCACACGAGGACCCTCGAAAAGACTGTACCCATTTCCGACGCCCAGAGCCCCCCAACCCCCCGCCCCAACCCCCCCGACCAAAGGCAAAAGCCCACCGGTCTCGACGACTATTTCACGTGCTGCGCCGCTGGACATTTCTTGCTATTTTTGGGCAGGATTATGACCGTAGCCTCCCACTGGGCACACGAGGACTCTCGAAAAGACTGTACCCATTTTCGATGACCAGAGCCCCCTAAACCCCCTCCCTAACCCCCACCGGCCTCAGTGACTATTTCACGCACTGCGCCGCTGGGTATTTTTTGGCATTTTAGGGCAGGCCTCTGACCGTAGCCTCCCACTGGGCACACGAGGACCCTCGAAAAGACTGTACCCATTTCCGACGACCAGAGCCCCCGAAACCCCCTCCCCAACCCCCGAGGACCAAAGGCTATAGCCCACCGGCCTCGGCGACTATTTCACGCGCTGCGCCGCTGGGCATTTCTTGCCATTTTAGGGCAGGCCTCTGACCGTAGCCTCCCACTGGGCACACGAGGACCCTCGAAAAGACTGTAATGGATTTCACCCCTGTAGCCCCGAACGCCGCCTCCCTAACCCTCAAGGACCAGCTATAGCCCACCGGGTCTCATGACTTATTTCACGTGGGCGCTGGCTGGACATTTCTTGCCATTTTAGGCATGATTATGACCGTAGCCTCCCATCAGCACACGAGACCCTCGAAAAGGTTGTACCCATTTCCCGACGCCCAGAGCTCCAAACACCCTCCCAACCTCATGACCAGTGCTATAGCCCACCGCCTTGGTGACTATTTCACAAGGCCATGGCATTTCTTGCCATTTTAGGGCAGGCCTCTAACCGTAGCTTCCCACTGGGCACACGAGGTCCCTCGAAGAGACTGTACCCATTTCCGACGCCCAGAGCCCCCGAACGCCCCTCCCAACCCCCGCCGACCAAAGGCTACAGCCCACCGGTCTCGGCGACTATTTCACGTGCTGCGCCGCTGGACATTTCTTGCCATTTTAGGGCAGGATTATGACCGTAGCCTCCCACTGGGCACACGAGGACCCTCGAAAAGACTGTACCCATTTTCGATGACCAGAGCCCCCTAAACCCCCTCCCCAACCCCCGCGGACCAAAGGCTATAGCCCACCGGCCTCAGTGACTATTTCACGCACTGCGCCGCTGGGTATTTTTTGGCATTTTAGGGCAGGCCTCTGACCGTAGCCTCCCACTGGGCACACGAGGACCCTCGAAAAGACTGTACCCATTTCCGACGACCAGAGCTCCCGAAACCCCCTCCCCAACCCCCGTGGACCAAAGGCTATAGCCCACCGGCCTCGGCGACTATTTCACGCGCTGCGCCGCTGGGCATTTCTTGCCATTTTAGGGCAGGCCTCTGACCGTAGCCTCCCACTGGGCACACGAGGACCCTCGTAAAGACTGTAATACGGATTTCACTCCCAGAGCCCTCGAACGCCGCCTCCCTAACCCTCATGGGACCAAAGGCTATAGCCCAACGGTCTCGGCGACTATTTCACGTGCTGCGCCGCTGGACATTTCTTGCCATTTTAGGGCATGATTATGACCGTAGCCTCCCACTGGGCACACGAGGACCCTCGAAAAGGCTGTACCCATTTCCGACGCCCAGAGCCTCCGAAACACCCTCCCCAACCCCCGCGGACCAAAGGCTATAGCCCACCGGCCTCGGTGACTATTTCACGCGCTGCGCCGCTGGGCATTTCTTGCCATTTTAGGGCAGGCCTCTAACCGTAGCCTCCCACTGGGCACACTAGGACCCTCGAAATGGCCGTACCCATTTCCGACGCCCAGAGCCCCAGAACGCCCCTCCCCAACCCCGCCGACCAAAGGCTACAGCCCACCGGCCTCGACGACTATTTCACGTGTTGCGCTGCTGGACATTTCTTGCCATTTTTGGGCAGGATTATGACCAGAGCCTCCCATCGGGCACACGAGGACCTCGAAAAGACTGTACCCATTTTCGATGACCAGAGCCCCTAAACCCCTCCCCAACCCCTCATGGACCAGAAGATAGCCCACCGGCCTCAGTGACTATTTCACGCACTGCGCCGCTGGGTATTTTTTGTCATTTTAGGGCAAGCCTCTGACCGTAGCCTCCCACTGGGCACACGAGGATCCTCGAAAAGACTGTACCCATTTCCGACGTCCAGAGCCTCCGAAACACCCTCCCCAACCCCCGTGGACCAGTATAGGCTCACCGGCTCGGGCGATTATTTCACGGCCAAGGGCATTTCTGCCATTTTAGGGCAGGCCTCTGACCGTAGCGTCCCACTGGGCACACGAGGACCTCAAATGACTGTACTGACTTCCGACGCCCAGAGCTCCTAACGCCTCCCTAACCCTCATGACTAAAGTTATAGCCCACCGGTCTCGGCGACTATTTCACGTGTTGCGCCGCTGGACATTTCTTGCCATTTTAGGGCAGGCTTCTGACCGTAGCCTCCCACTGGGCACACGAGGACCCTCGAAAAGGCTGTACCCATTTCCGACGCCCAGAGCCCCCGAAACACCCTCCCCAACCCCCGCGGACCAAAGGCTATAGCCCACCGGCCTCGGCGACTATTTCACGCGCTGGGCCGCTGGGTATTTCTTGCCATTTTAGGGCAGGCCTCCGACCGTAGCCTCCCACTGGGCAGACAAGGACCCTCAAAAAGACTGTACCGATTTCAGACGCCCAGAGCCCCCGAACGCCGGTCCCCAACCCCCGCGGACCAAAGGGTATAGCCCACCGGTCTCGGCGACTATTTCACGTGCTGCGCCGCTGGACATTTATTGCCATTTTAGGGCATGATTATGACCGTAGCCTCCCACTGGGCACACGAGGACCCTCGAAAAGGCTGTACCCATTTCCGACGTCCAGAGCCTCCGAAACACCCTCCCAACCTCCCAAGACCAAAGGCTATAGCCCACCGGCCTTGGTGACTATTTCACGCGCTGCGCCGCTGGGCATTTCTTCCCATTTTAGGGCATGCCTCTGACCGTAGCTTCCCACTGGGCACACGAGGACCCTCGAAAAGACTGCACCCATTTCCGACGACCAGAGCTTCCGAACGCCCCTCCCCAACCCCCGCCGACCAGCACATAGCCCACCGCCTCGGTGACTATTTCACGCGCTGCGCTGGACATTTCTTGCCATTTTAGGGCAGGCTTCTGACCTTAGCCTCCCACTGGGCACACGAGGACCCTCAAAAGACTGTACCCATTTCCGACGCCCAGAGCCCCCGAAACCCCCTCCTCAACCCCCGGGGACCAAAGGCTATAGCCCACCGGCCTCGGCGACTATTTCACGCGCTGCGCCGCTGGACATTTCTTGCTATTTTAGGGCATGATTATGACCGTAGCGTCCCAATGGGCACACGAGGACCTCGAAAAGGTTGTACCCATTTCCCACGCCCGTGAGCCTCCAAACACCCTCCCAACCTCATGACCAGCATAGCCCACCGGCCCTTGACTATTTCACGACTGCGCTGGGTATTTTTTGGCATTTTAGGCAGGCTTGAACGTAGCTCCCACTGCACACGAGGACCCTCAAAAGACTGTACCGATTTCCAACGCATGAGCCCCGAACGCCGCCTCCCCAACCCCTCAAGGACCAAATGCTATAGCCCACCGGTCTCGCGATTATTTCACGTGTTGCTGGCTGGACATTTCTTGCCATTTTAGGGCAGGATTATGACCAGAGCCTCCCATCTGGGCACACGAGGACCCTCGAAAAGACTGTACCCATTTTCGATGACCAGAGCCCCTAAACCCTCCCCAACCCCTCATGACCAGAGTAGCCCACTGCCTCAGTGACTATTTCACGCGCTGCGCCGCTGGGTATTTCTTGCCATTTTAGGGCAGGCCTCTGACCGTAGCCTCCCACTGGGCACACGAGGACCCTCGAAAAGACTGTACCCATTTCCGACGACCAGAGCTCCCGAAACCCCCTCCCCAACCCCCGTGGACCAAAGGCTATAGCCCACCGGCCTCGGCGACTATTTCACGTGCTGCGCCGCTGGGCATTTCTTGCCATTTTAGGGCAGGCCTCTGACCGTAGCCTCCCACTGGGCACACGAGGACCCTCGAAAAGACTGTGGATTATTCTCCCAGAGTTCTCAACGCCGCCTCCCTAACCCTCATGGACCAAAGGCTATAGCCCACCGTCTCGGGCGATTATTTCACGTGTTGCGCCATGGACATTTCTTGCCATTTTAGGCATGATTATGACCGTAGCCTCCCACTGGCACACGAGGACCCTCACAAAGACTGTACCCATTTCCGACGACCAGAGCCCTCGAAACTCCTTCCCCAACCCCCGCGGACCAAAGGCTATAGCCCACCGGCCTCGTGACTATTTCACGCTGCCACTGTATTTCTTGCCATTTTAGGCAGGCCTCAAACTAGGCTTCCCACTGGGCACACGAGGACCTCAAAAGACTGTACCCATTTCCCACGCCCAGAGACCCCTTAACGCCCCTCCCAACCTCACGACCAAAGGCTATAGCCCACCGTCTCGGGCGATTATTTCACGTGGTTGCGCCGATGGTCATTTCTTGCCATTTTTGGGCAAGATTATGACCGTAGCCTCCCACTGGGCCCACGACGACCCTCGAAAAGACTGTACCCATTTTCGATGACCAGAGCCCCCGAAACCCCCTCCCCAACCCCTCTGGGACCAGAGATAGCCCACCGGCCTTGACTATTTCACGACTGCGCTGGGTATTTTTTGGCATTTTAGGGCAAGCCTCCTGACCAGCCTCCCACTGGCACACGAGGATCCTCGAAAAGACTGTACCCTTTTTCGACGACCAGAGCTCCCGAAACACTCTCCCCAACACCCGGGGACCAAAGTCTATACCCACCGGCCTCGGTGACTATTTCAAGCGCTGTTCCGCTGGGCATGTCTTGCCATTTTAGTGCAGGCCTCTGACCGGAGCCTCCCACTGGCACACGAGGACCCTCAAATGACTGTACTGACTTCACGCCTAGAGCCCCCGAACGCCCCTAACCCTCATGACCAAAGGCTATAGCCCACTGTCTCGGGCGATGACTATTTCACGTGGCGCCGCTGGACATTTCTTGCCATTTTAGGCAGGATTATGACCGTAGCCTCCCATCGGGCACACGAGGACCTCGGTAAAAGGCTGTACCCATTTCCGACGCCCAGAGCCTCCAAACACCCTCCCAACCCCTGTGGACCAAAGGCTAGCCCACCGGCCTCATGATTATTTCACGCGGCCATGGCTGGCATTTCTTGCCATTTTAGGGCAGGCTTGACCTTAGCCTCCCACTGGCACACGAGGACCTCAAAAGACTGTACCCATTTCGACGCCTGAGGCCCCGAACGCCCTCCCAACCCCTCAAGGACTAAAGGCTATAGCCCACCGGTCTCGGCGATTATTTCACGTGGCGCCTGGCTGACATTTCTTGCCATTTTAGGGCAGGCTTGACCGTAGCCTCCCACTGGCACACGAGGACCCTCGAAAAGCAGACCCATTTCCTGACCCACTGTGAGCCTCATGACTAAAGGCTATAGCCCACCGGCCTGTGATTATTTCCATGCGCTACGCCTGGCATTGTTGCCATTTTAGGGCAGGCCTCTGACCGTAGCCTCCCACTGGGCACACGAGGAGCCTCGAAAAAGCTGTACCCATTTCCGACGACCAGAGCCCTCATGACTTAGCACATAGCCCACCGCCTCGTGACTATTTCTATGCGCTGCCATTGGCATTTCTTGCCATTTTAGGGCAGGCTCTGACCGTAGCCTCCCACTGGGCACACGAGGACCCTCAAAAAGACTGTACCGATTTCCGACGACAGAGCCCTTAACGCCGCCTCCCAACCTCATGGACCAAATATAGCCCACCGGCCTCGGCGACTATTTCACGCGCTGCGCCGCTGGACATTTCTTGCCATTTTAGGGCAGGCTTATGACCTTAGCCTCCCACTGGGCACACAAGGACCCTCAAAAAGACTGTACCCATTTCCGACACCCAGAGCCCCCGAACGCCCCTCCCCAACCCTCATGGGACCAGCATAGTTCACTGCCTCGGGCGACTATTTCACGCGCTGGCCATTGGCATTTCTTGCGATGTTAGGCAGGCCTCTGACCGTAGCCTCCCATCAAGGGCACACGAGACCCTCAAAATGACTGTACCGACTTCCGACGCCTGAGCCCCGAACGCCCTCCTAACCCTCATGACCAAAGGCTATAGCCCACCGGTCTCGGCGACTATTTCACGTGCTGCGCCGCTGGACATTTCTTGCCATTTTAGGGCAGGATTATGACCGTAGCCTCCCACTGGGCAATCGAGGACCCTTGAAAAGGCTGTACCCATTTCCGACGACCAGAGCCTCCTAAACACCCTCCCCAACCCACGCGGACTAAAGGCTATAGCCCACCGGCCTCGGCGACTATTTTACGCGCTGCGCCGCAGGGCATTTCTTGCCATTTTAGGGCAGGCTTCTGACCTTAGCCTCCCACTGGGCACACGAGGACCCTCGAAAAAGCAGTACCCATTTCCGATGACCAGAGTCCCCGCGGACCAAAGGCTATAGCCCACCGGTCTCGGTGACTATTTCACGTGCTGCGTCATGGACATTTTTGCCATTTTAGGGCAGGCTTCTGACCGAGCCTCCCATCGGGCACACGAGGACCTCGAAAAGCAGTACCCATTTCCGACGACTGTGAGCCTCATGACCAAAGGCTATAGCCCACCGGTCTCGGCGACTATTTCACGTGCTGCGCCGCTCGACATTTCTTGCCATTTTAGGGCAGGCCTCTGACCGTAGCCTCCCACTGGGCACACGAGGATCCTCGAAAAGACTGTACCCATTTCCGACGACCAGAACTACCGAAACCCTCTCCCCAACCCCCGTGGACCAAAGGCTATAGCCCACCGGCCTCGGCGACTATTTCACGCGCTGCGCCGCTGGGTATTTCTTGCCATTTTAGGGTAGGCCTCTGACCGTAGCTTCCCACTGGGCACCCGAGGACCCTCGAAAAGACTGTACCCATTTCCGACATCCAGAGCCCCCGAACTCCCCTCCCCAACCCCCGCCGATCAAAGGTTATAGCCCACCGGCCTCGGTGACTATTTCACGCGCTGCGCCGCTGGGCATTTCTTGCCATTTTAGGGCAGGATTATGACCGTAGCCTCCCACTGGGCACACGAGGACCCTCGAAAAGACTGTACACATTTCCGACGACCCGAGCCCCCGAAACCCCCTGCCCAACCCCCGCGGACCAAAGGCTATAGCCCACCGGCCTCGGCGACTATTTCACGCGCTGCGCCGCTGGGCATTTCTTGCCATTTTAGGGCAGGCCTCTGACCGTAGCCTCCCACTGGGCACACGAGGACCCTCAAAAAGATTGTACCCATTTCAGACGCCCAGAGCCCCCGAACGCCGCGCCTCAACCCCCGCGGACCAAACGCTATAGCCCACCGGCCTCGGCGACTATTTCACGCGCTGCGCCGCTGGACATTTCTTACTATTTTAGGGCAGGCTTCTGACCTTAGCCTCCCGCTGGGCACACGAGGACCCGCAAAAAGACTGTACCCATATCCGACGCCCAGAGCCCCCGAACGCCCCTCCCCAACCCCCGCGGACCAAAGGCTATAGCCCACCGGTCTGGGCGATTATTTCACGCGCTGGCCATGGACATTTCTTGCCATTTTAAGGCAGGCTTCTGACCTTAGCCTCCCACTGGGCACACGAGGACCCTCAAAAACACTGTACCCATTTCCGACGCGCAGAGCCCCCGAATGCCCTCCCCAACCCCCGCGGAAAGGCTATATCCCACCAGTCTCGGCGACTATTTCACGTGCTGCGCCGCTGGACATTTCTTGCCATTTTAGGGCAGGCTTTTGAACTTAGCCTCCCACTGGGCACACGAGGACCCTCGAAATGACTGTACCCATTTCAGACGCCCAGAGCCCCCGAACGCCGGTCCCCAACCCCGGCGGACCAAAGGCTATAGCCCACCGGCGATTATTTCACGCGGCTACTGCTGGACATTTCTTGCCATTTTAGGGCAGGCTTGACCTTAGTATCCCACTGGGCACACGAGGACCTCAAAAGATCAGACCCATTTCCACGCCTGAGCGCCCGAACGCCCCTCCCCAACCCCCGCGGACCAAAGGCTATAGCCCACTGGTCTCGGCGACTATTTCACGTGCTGCGCCGCCGGACATTTCTTGCCATTTTAGGGCAGGCTTCTGACCGTAGCCTCCCACTGGGCACACGAGGACCCTCAAAAAGACCCTACCCATTTCCGACGACTGTGAGCCCTCATGACCAAAGGCTATAGCCCACTGCCTGGGTGACTATTTCATGAGCGCTGGGCATTTCTTGCCATTTCAGGGCAGGCCTCTGACCGTAGCCTCCCACTGGGCACACGAGGACCCTCAAAAGACTCACTGATTCGACGACAGAGCCCCTAACGCCGGCCCCCAACCCTCATGGACCAAATGCTATAGCCCACCCTACGGCATGATTATTTCACGTGTTGCGCTGTTGACATTTCTTGCCATTTTAGGGCAGGATTATGACCAGAGCCTCCCACTGGGCACACGAGGACCCTTGAAAAGGCTGTACCCATTTCCCGACTACCAGAGCCTCCAAACACCCTCCCTAACCCCTCAAGTGACCAAACGCTTATAGCCCACCGCCTCGGCGATTATTTCACGCCAGCTGCTGGACATTTCTTACTATTTTAGGGCAGGCTTCTGACCTTAGCCTCCCGCTGGGCACACGAGGACCCGCAAAAAGACTGTACCCATATCCGACGCCCAGAGCCCCCGAACGCCCCTCCCCAACCCCCGCGGACCAAAGGCTATAGCCCACCGGTCTCGACTTATTTCACGTGCTGGCTGACATTTCTTGCCATTTTAGGGTGGTTCTGACCAGTAGCCTCCCACTGACATGTGGAGGACCCTCGAAAAGGTCTGTATCCATTTCCGACGCACCAATGCCCCCGAATAACTCCTCCCAACCCCTCATGGACCAAAGGCTATAGCCCACTGCCTCGGCGACTATTTCACGCGCTGCCTACTGGGTATTTCTTGGCATTTTAGGCAAGCCTCCTGACCGTGGCCTCCCACTGGGAACAAGAGGACCTGAAAAGATCAGACCCATTTCTGATGCCCAGAGCCCTTAACTTCCTCCTCAACCCTCAAGGACTAAAGGCTATATAGCCCACAGTGCCCCGGCTGACAATTTCACGCTGATGCGCCTGGCATATGTCTTGCCATTTTTAGGGCAGGCTTCGACCGTAGCCTCCCACTGGGCACACGAGGACCCTCGAAAAGATCTGTACATATTTTCACGACTGAGGCCCCAAACCTTCTCCCCAACCCCGCAAGGGACCAAAGGCTATAGCCCACCGCCCCATGGCGACTATTTCACGCGCTGCGCCCTGGACATTTCTTGCCATTTTAGGGCAGGCCTGTGGATCAAGAGCCTCCCACTGGGCACACGAGGACCTCGAAAGACTGCAGACCCATTTCACGACTGAGCCCTCAAATCACCTCCCAACCCCTCATGGACTAAAGGCTATAGCCCACTGCCTCAAGCGACTATTTCACGCATGCACTGGCATTTCTGGCTATTTTAGGGCAGGCTTCTGACCATAGCCTCCCACTGGGCACACGAGGACCCTCGAAAAGACTGTACCCTTTTCCGACGCCCAGAGCCCCAGAACCCCCTTCCCCAACCCCCGCGGACCAAAGGCTATAGCCCACCGCCTCGACGACTATTTCGCACGCTGCATCGCTGGGCATTTCTTGTCCTTTTAGGGCAGCCCTCGGACCGTAGCCTCGTACTGGGCACACGAGGACCCTCGAAAAGACTGTACCCATTTCCGATACCCAGAGCCCCGGAACGCCTCTCCCCAACCCCCGCGGACCAAAGGCTATAGCCCACCGGCTTCAGTGACTATTTCACGCGCAGCGACGCTGGGCATTTCTTGCCATTTTAGGGCAGGCCTCTGACCGTAGCCTCCCACTGGGCACACGAGACCCTTTAAAAATCAGACCCATTTCCGACGCCTGTGAGCCCTCTAACGCCACTCCCCAACCCCTCATGACCAGGCTAAAGCCCACCGGCCTCGTGACTATTTCCACTGCTGCGCACATGGGCATTTCGTGCCATTTTAGGGCAGTGCCTCGACCGTAGCCTCCCACTGGCAAACGAGGACCGCTAAAAAGACTGCACTTATTTCCGACTCCTGAGGCGCCTGAATGCCCTCCCCAACTCCCATGGGACCAAAGGCTATAGCCCACCGGCCTCGGCGACTATTTCAAGCGCTGCGCCGCTGGGCATTTCGTGCCATTTTAGGGCAGTCCTCTGACCGTAGCCTCCCACTGGGCACACGAGGACCCTCGAAAGGACTGTACCCATTTCCGATGGCCAAAGTCCCCGAAACACCCTCCCCAACCCCCGCGGGCAAAGGCTATAGCCCACCGGCTTCAGTGACTATTTCACGCGCAGCGACGCTGGGCATTTAGTTCCATTTTAGGGCAGGCCTCTAACCGTAGCCTCCCACTGGGCACACGAGGACCCTCGAAAAGACTGTACCCATTTCTGATGCCCAAAACCCTAGAACGTCCCTCCCTAACCCCCGCGGACCAATGGCTATAGCCCACCGGCCTCGGCGACAATTTCACGCTATACTGGCATTTCTTTTCATTGAAGGGCAGGCTTCTGACCGTAGCCTCCCACTGGGCACACGAGGACCCTCGAGAAGACTGTAACCATTTCAAACGCCCAATGCCCCAGAACTTCCCTTCCAACCCCCGCGGACCAAATAGTATAGCCCACCGGCCTCGGTGACCATTTCACGCGCTGCGCCGCTGGCCATTTCTTACCATTTTAGTATGTGCCTCGCCTGTAGCCTCCCACCGGGCACACGAGGACCCTTGAAAAGACTGACGATTTTGATGCCCAAAACCCTAGAACGTCCCTCCCCAACCTCATGGACCAAAGCACATAGCCCACCGCCTGGCGATTATTTCATCACGCCAAGGCTTGGCATTTCTGTGCCATTGTAGGCAGCCTGACTGTAGCCTCAGATCGGGCAAACGAGGACCTCAAAGGACTCTACCCATTTCCGATACCTGAGCCCCTGAACGCTTTCTCCCAACCCCCGCTGGACCAAAGGCTATAGCCCACCGCCCTCATGATTAATTCACTTGCCAAGGCTGTTGGTATTACTTGTCATTTTACGGCAGGCTTCTGACCGTAGCCTCCCACTGGGCACACGAGGACCCTCGAAAAGACTGTACCCATTTCTGATGCCCAGAGCCCCCGAACGCCCCTCCCCAACCCCCGCGGACCAAAAGCTATAGCCCACCGGCCTCGGCGACTATTTCACGCGCTGCGCCGCTGGGTATGTCTTGCCATTTTAGGGCAGGCTTCTGACCGTAGCCCACCACTGGGCACACAAGGACCCTCGACAAGACCGTACCCATTTCCGACGCCCAGAGCCCCAGAACGCCCCTACCCAACCCCCGCGGACCAAAGGCTATAGCCCACCGGCCTCGACGACTATTTCGCACGCTGCATCGCTGGGCATTTCTTGCCCTTTTAGGGCAGCCCTCTGATCGTAGCCTCCTACTGGGCACACGAGGACCCTCGAAAAGACTGTACCCATTTCCGACGCCGAGATCCCCCGAACGCCCCTCCCCAACCCCCGCGGACCAAAGGATGTAGCCCACAGGCCTCGGCGAATATTTCACGCGCTGCGCCGCTGGGCATGTCTTGCCATTTTAGGGCAGGCTTCTGACCGTAGCCTCCCACTGGGCACACGAGGACCCTCGAAAAGACTGCCTTCTGACCGTAGCGTCCCACTGGGCACACGAGGACCCTCGAAAAGACTGTACCCATTTCTGACGCCCAGAGCCCCAGAACGCGCCTCCCCAACCCCCGCGGACCGAAGGCTATAGCCCACCGGCCTCGACGACTAATTCAGACGCCGCATTGGCATTTCTTGCCCTTTAGGCAGCTCTCTGACTGTAGCCTTCCACCGGGCACACAAGGACACTCGAAAAGACTCACTCCATTTCCGATGCCCTCCCCAACCCTCATGGGACTAAAGGTCAGTAGCCCACCGCCTGGGCGATTATTTCACGCTGCGCCATGGCATTACTTATAATTTTACGGTAGGCTTGACAGAGTCACCCACTGGGCACACGAGGACCTCGAAAAGATCAGACTCCATTTCCGACGCCCAGAGCCCTCGAACGCCCCTCCCAACCCTCATGGACCAAAGGCTATAGCCCACCGACGCTGGTATTTGCCATTTTATGGCATGTGCTTCCTGACCGTAGCCTCCCACTAGGCACACGAGGACCCTATAAGAGACTGTACCCATTTCCGATGCCCAGAACCCCCCGAACCACCTGCGCAACCCCCGCGGACCACAGGCTATAGCCCACCGCCTCTGACTATTTCACGCTGCTGCAACTGGGTATTTCTTGCCATTTTAGGTAGGCTTCTGACCAGCCTCCCACTGGGTACACGAGGACCCTCGAAAAGACTGTACCCATTTCCGACGATCGTGAGCCTCAACCCCTGCCCAACCCCTCATGGACCAGGTTATTATAGCCCACCGCCTCGCATGACTTTCTTCGCTCACTGCTACTGTGACATTTCTTCCTTTAGGCATGTGCCTCGACCGTAGGGTTCCCACTGAGCACGCGAGGCTACTTAAAAAGACTAAACCCATTTCCGATGGCGAGAGTCCCCAAACCCCCACCCGCACCCCCGGGGAACCGGCGCTATTGCCCACCGCCTCGGCGATTATTTCTGTGCTGCGCCACTGGCATTTCTTGCCATTTTAGGGCAGTGCTTGATCAGAATCCTCCCACTCACACGAGGACCCTAGAAAAGACTATACCCATTTCCGAAGACCAGAGCCCCCGAAACCCCCTCCCCAACCCCAGCGGACCGAAGGCTATAGCCCACCAGCCACGGCGACTATTTCATTCGCTGCGCCACTGGGCATTTCTTGCCATTTTAGGGCAGCCTTCTGACCGTAGCCTCCCACTGGGTACACGAGGACCCTCGAAAAGTCTGTACCCATTTCCGACGCCCAGAACCCCCGAACCCCCCTCATCAACCCCCGCGGACTAAAGGAAGCCCACCGGCCTCGGTGACTATTTCACGCGCTGCGACGCTGGGCATTACTTGCCATTTTACGGCAGGCTTCTGACCTTACCCTCCCACTGGGCACACGAGGACCGTCGAAAAGACTGTACCCATTTCCGATGTCCAGAGCCCCCGAACGCCCCTCCCCAACCCCCGCGGACCAAAGGCTATAGCCCACCGGCCTCGGCAACTATTTCACGCAAGGCTACTGACATTTCTTACTATTTTAGGGCATGCCTCGTCAGAGCCTCCCACTGGGCGACGAGGATCCTCGAAAAGATTGTACCCATTTCACGCACTGAGTCCCAAACCCTCTCCACAACCCCCATGGACCAAAGGCTATAGCCCACCGCATCGGCGATTATTTCACGCTGCTACTGGCATTCTTGCCATTTTAGGGCAGGCCTCTGACCGTAGCCTACCACTGGGCACACGAGGACCCTTGAAAAGACTGTACCCATTTCCGACGGTCAGAGCCCCCCAACCCCCCACCCCAACCCCCCCGGACCAAAGGTTATAGCCCACCGGCCTGCATTATTTCACGCGCTACCACTGGCATTACTTTCCATTTTACGGCAGTGCTTGACCGTAGCCTCCCACTGGGCACACGAGCACCCTCGGAAAGACTGTACCCATTTCCGATGCCCAGAGCCCCCGAACGCCCCTACCCATCCCCCGCGGACTAAAGGCAATAGCCCACCGGCCTCGGTAAATATTTCACGCGCTGCGCTGCTGGGCATTACTTGTCATTTTACGGCAGGCTTCTGACCGTAGCCTCCCACTGGGCACACGAGGACCCTCGAAAAGACTGTACCCATTTCGGCGCCTGTGAGTCTCGAACGCCCCTCCCAACCCCTCATGGACAAAGTTATAGCCCATCGGCCTCTGATTATTTCACGCGCCAAGGCCACTGGTATGTCTTGCCATTTTAGGGCAGGCTTCTGATCAGAGCCCACCACTGGGCACACAAGGACCTCGACAAGACTGCACTCCATTTCCGACGCCTGTGAGCCCCTGTAACGCCCCTACCCAACCCCTCATGGACCAGCTATAGCCCACCGGCATCGGCGACTATTTCGCACGCTGCATCGCTGGGCATTTCTTGCCCTTTTAGGGCAGCCCTCTGATCGTAGCCTCCTACTGGGCACACGAGGACCCTCGAAAAGACTGTACCCATTTCCGACGCCGAGATCCCCCGAATGCCCCTCCCCAACCTCATGACCAAAGGATGTAGCCCATGTGCCTCATGATTATTTCACGCTGCTACTGCTGGGCATGTCTTGCCATTTTAGTGTGGTTCTGACTGTAGCCTCCCACCGGGCACACGAGGACCTCGAAAAGACTGCCTTCTGACCAGAAGGCCCCACTGGGCACACGAGACCTCGAAAAACTGTACCCATTTCTCGACGCCCAGAGCCCTGTAACGCGCCTCCCAACCCCCGGACTGGCTATAGCAGCCCACCGGCCTCGACGACTATTTCGCACGCTGCATCGCTGGGCATTTCTTGCCCTTTTAGGGCAGCCCTCTGACCGTAGCCTTCCACTGGGCACACAAGGACACTCGAAAAGACTGTACCCATTTCCGATGCCCCCCTCCCCAACCCCCGCGGACTAAAGGCTGTAGCCCACCGGCCTCGGCGACTATTTCACGCGCTGCGCCGCTGGGCATTACTTACAATTTTACGGTAGGCTTCTGACCGTAGTCACCCACTGGGCACACGAGGACCCTCGAAAAGACTGTACCCATTTCCGACGCCCAGAGCCCTGAACGCCCCTCCCCAACCCCCGCGGACCAAAGGCTATAGCCCACCGACGCTGGGTATTACTTGCCATTTTATGGCAGGCTTCTGACCGTAGCCTCCCACTAGGCACACGAGGACCCTATAAAAGACTGTACCCATTTCCGATGCCCAGAACCCCCCGAACCACCTGCCCAACCCCCGCGGACCAAAGGCTATAGCCCACCGGCCTCGGCGACTATTTCACGCGCTGCACCGCTGGGTATTTCTTGCCATTTTAGGGTAGGCTTCTGACCGTAGCCTCCCACTGGGCACACGAGGACCCTCGAAAAGACTGTACCCATTTCCGACGATCAGAGCCCCCGAACCCCCCTGCCCAACCCCCGCTGACTAGTTATAGCCCACTGCCTGCGACTCTTTCGCCCGATGCGCCGTGGGACATTTCTTCCCTTTTTAGGGCAGGCCTCGGACCGTAGGCTCCCACTGAGCACGCGAGGCTACTTAAAAAGACTAAACCCATTTCCGATGGCGAGAGTCCCCAAACCCCCTCCCGAACCCCCGTGGAACAGACGCTATAGCCCACCGGCCCTGGCGATTATTTCGTGCTGCATCACTGGCATTTCTTGCCATTTTAGGCAGTGTGCTCGTCAGAACCTCCCACTGGGCACACGAGGACCCTAGAAAAGACTATACCCATTTCCGAAGACCAGAGCCCCCGAAACCCCCTCCCCAACCCCAGCGGACCGAAGGCTATAGCCCACCAGCCTCGGCGACTATTTCATTCGCTGCGCCACTGGGCATTTCTTGCCATTTTAGGGCAGCCTTCTGACCGTAGCCTCCCACTGGGTACACGAGGACCCTCGAAAAGTCTGTACCCATTTCCGACGCCTGTAACCCCGAACCCCCTCATCAACCCTCATGACTAAAGGAAGCCCACCGCCCGTGATTATTTCACGCCATGACGCTGGCATTACTTGCCATTTTACGGCAGGCTTGACCTTACTCCTCCCATCAAGTACACGAGGACCGTCGAAAAGACTGTACCCATTTCTGACGTCCAGAGCCCCCGAACGCCCCTCCCCAACCCCCGCGGACCAAAGGCTATAGCCCACCGGCCTCGGCAACTATTTCACGCGCTGCGCCGCTGGACATTTCTTACCATTTTAGGGCAGGCCTCTGGCCGTAGCCTCCCACTGGGCGCACGAGGATCCTCGAAAAGATTGTACCCATTTCCGACGACCAGAGTCCCAAACCCCTCTCCACAACCCCCGCGGACCAAAGGCTATAGCCCACCGGCATCGGCGACTATTTCACGCGTTGCGCCGCTGGGCATTCTTGCCATTTTAGGGCAGGCCTCTGACCGTAGCCTACCACTGGGCACACGAGGACCCTTGAAAAGACTGTACCCATTTCCGACGGTCAGAGCCCCCGAACCCCCCTCCCCAACCCCCGCGGACCAAAGGTTATAGCCCACCGGCCTCGGCTACTATTTCACGCGCTGCGCCGCTGGGCATTACTTTCCATTTTACGGCAGGCTTCTGACCGTAGCCTCCCACTGGGCACACGAGCACCCTCGAAAAGACTGTACCCATTTCCGATGCCCAGAGCCCCCGAACGCCCCTACCCATCCCCCGCGGACTAAAGGCAATAGCCCACCGGCCTCGGCAAATATTTCACGCGCGGCGCCGCTGGGCATTTCTTGCCATTTTAGGCCAGGCTTCTGACCGTAGCCTCCCACTGGGCACATGAGAACCCTTAAAAAGACTGTTCCCATTTCCGACGCCCAGGGCCCCCGATCCCCCACCCCAACCCCCGCGGACCAAAGGTTATAGGCCACCGGCCTCGGTGACTATTTCACGCGCTGCGCCGCTGGGCATTTCTTATCATTTTAGGGCAGGCCTCTGACCGTAGCCTCCCACTGGGCACACGAGGACCCTCGAAAAGACTGTACCCATTTTCGACGCCTAGAGCCCCCGAACGCCCCTCCCCAACCCCCGCGGACCAAAGGCTATACCCCACCGGCCTCGGCGACTATTTCACGCGCTGCGACGCTGGGCATTACTTGCCATTTTACGGCAGGCCTCTGACCGTAGCCTACCACTGGGCACACGAGGACCCTTGAAAAGACTGTACCCATTTCCGACGGTCAGAGCCCTCAACCCCCTCCCAACCTCAAGGGACCAAAGGTTATACCCCACCGCCTCAAGCCATTATTTCTGGCCACTGGCATTACTTTCCATTTTACGGCAGGCTTCTGACCGTAGCCTCCCACTGGGCACACGAGCACCCTCGAAAAGACTGTACCCATTTCCGATGCCCAGAGCCTTCGAACGCCCCTACCCATCCCCCGCGGACTAAAGGCAATAGCCCACCGGCCTCGGCAAATATTTCACGCGCCATGCTGGCATTTTGCCATTTTAGGCCAAGCCTGATCAGAGCCTCCCACTGGGCACATGAGAACCCTTAAAAAGACTGTTCCCATTTCCACGCCTGTGGCCCCCGATCCCCCACCCCAACCCCCGCGGACCAAAGGTTATAGGCCACCGGCCTCGGTGACTATTTCACGCGCTGCGCCGCTGGGCATTTCTTATCATTTTAGGGCAGGCCTCTGACCGTAGCCTCCCACTGGGCACACGAGTACCCTCGAAAAGACTGTACCCATTTTCGACGCCTAGAACCCGCGAACGCCCCTCCCCAACCCCCGCGGACCAAAGGCTATACCCCACCGGCCTCGGCGACTATTTCACGCGCTGCGACGCTGGGCATTACTTGCCATTTTACGGCAGGCTTCTGACCGTAGCCTCCCACTGGGCACACCAGGACCTTCGAAAAGACTGTACCATTTCCGACGCCCAGAGCCCCCGAACCCCCCACCCTAACCCCCGCGGAACATAAGGCTATAGCCATCGCCTCATGAATATTTCACGCTACTGTGTCACAGTGCATTTCTTGCCATTTTAGGGCAGGCCTCTGACCGTAGCCTCCCACTGGGTACACGAGGACCCTCGAAAAGACTGTACCCATTTCCGATGAACAGAGCCCCCGAACGCCCCTCCCCAACCCCCGCGGACCAAAGGCTATAGCCCACCGGCCTCGGCGACTATTTCACGCGCTGCACCGTGGGACATTTCTTGCCTTTTTAGGGCAGGCCTCAGACCGCAGGCTCCCACCGAGCACGCGAGGCTACTCAAAAAGACTAGACCCATTTCCGATGGCCAGAGTCCCCAAACCCCCCTCCCGAACCCCCGTGGAACAGACGCTATAGCCCACCGGCCCCGGCGACTATTTCGTGCACTGCACCGCTGGGCATTTCTTTCCATTTTAGGGCAGGTCTCTGACCGTAGCCTCCCACTGGGCACACGAGAACCCTTGAAAAGACTCTACCCATTTCCGATGCCCAGAGCCCCCGAACCCCCCACTCCAACCTTCGCGGACCAAAGGCTATAGCCCGCCGGCCTCGGTGACTATTTCACCCGCTGCGACGCTGGGAATTACATGCCATTTTACGGCAGGTTTCTGACCGTAGCCTCCCACTGGGCACACGAGGACCGTCAAAAAGACTGAACCCATTTCCGATGCCAAGAAACCCCGAACCCCCCTCCCCAACCCCCGCGGACCAAAGGCTATAGCCCACCGGCTTTGGCGACTATTTCACGGGCTGCGCCGCTGGGCATTTCTTGCCATTTTAGGGCAGGCCTCTGACCGTAGCCTCCCACTGGGCACACGAGGACCGTCGAAAAGACTGTGCCTATTTCCGACGCCCAGAGCCCCCAAACCCCCCTCCCCAACCTCATGGACCAAAGCATAGCCCACCGCCCCATGACTATTTGACGCCACGCGCTGGCATTACTTGCCATTTTAGGGCAGGCCTCGACCGTAGCCTCCCATCACACACGAGACCTCGAAAACACTGCACCCATTTCCACGCACTGAGCCCCTAAACCCCTCCCCAACCTCATGGACCAAGGCTATAGCCCACCGCCTCAATATTTCACGCCACAGCCATTGGCCATTTCTTGCCATTTTAGGCAGGCTCAATCAGAGCCTACCATCAAGCACACGAGGACCCTCGAAAAGATCACCATTTCTGACACCAGAGCCCCTCAAACCCCTGCCCCCAACCTCATGGACCAAATGCTATAGCCCACCGCCTCGTGACTATTTCACGTGCGCGTCATTGGCATTTCTTGTCATTTCAGGGCAGGCCTGACCTTAGCCTCCACTGGCACACGAGACCCTCGAAAAGACTGCACCCATTTCCACGCCCTCCCCAACCCCTCAAGGACCAGTGCTATAGCCCACCGCCTCGGCGATTATTTCACGCCAGCCACTGGCATTTCTTCCCATTTTAGGCAGGCTCTGACTGTAGCCTCCCATCACAGACACGAGACCTCGAAAAGACTGTACCCTATTTCCGACGACTGTGAGCCCCCTAAACCCCTCCCCAACCCTCGTGGACCAGCACATAGCCCACCGCCCCATGACTATTTGACGCTGCGCACTGGCATTACTTGCCATTTTAGGCAGGCCTCCTGACCGTAGCCTCCCATCACACGAGGACCCTCAAAATACTGTACCCATTTCCCACTGTGAGCCCCCTAAACCCCTCCCCAACCCCTCAAGGAACTAAAGGCTATAGCCCACCGCCTGTGGACTATTTCACGCTGTTGCATTGCATGTCTTGCCATTTTAGGGGTGCTGACCGTAGCCTCACATCAAGTACACGAGGACCTCAAAAGACTGTACCCATTTCCACCACTGTAACTCCTAAACCCCTCCCCAACCCCTCATGGACCAAAGGTCAGAGCCCACCGGCCTCGGCGACTATTTCACGCGCTGCGCCACTGGACATTTCTTGCCATTTTAGGGCAGACCTCTGACCGTAGCCTCCCACTGGGCACAAGAGAACCCTCGAAGAGACTGTACCCATTTCCGACGCCCAGAGCCCCCGAACGCCCCTCCCCAACCCCCGCGGACCAAAGGCTATAGCCCACCATCCTCAGCGACTATTTCACGCGCTGCGCCGCAGGGCATGTCTTGCCATTTTAGGGTAGGCTTCTGACCGTACCCTCCCACTGGGCACACGAGGACCCTCGAAAAGACTGTACCCATTTCCGACGACCAGAGCCCCCGAAACCCCCTCCCCAACCCCCGTGGAACAAGGGCTATAGCCCACCGGCCTCGGTCACTATTTCACGCGCTGCGCCGCTGGTCATTTCTTGCCATTTTAGGCCAGGCTTCTGGCCGTAGCCTCCCCCTCGGCACACGAAGACCCTCGAAAAGACTCTACCCATTTCCGACGCCCAGAGCCCCCGAACGCCCCTCCCCAACCCTCATGGGACTAAAGGCACATAGCCCACCGCCCCATGACTATTTCACGCGCTGCCGCTGACATTTCTTGCCATTTTAGGGCAGTCCTCTGACCGTAGCCTCCCACTGGGCACACGAGGAGCCTCAGAAGATCAGAACCATTTCCCACCACTGTAACTCCCGAAACCCCTCCCAACCCCGCTGGACCAAAGGTCAGCCCACTGCCTCACGATTATTTCATCGCCACGGCCTGGCTTGGGCATTTCTTGCCATTTTAGGCATGTGCTTGACCGTAGCCTCCCACTGGGCACACGAGGACCCTCGAAAAGACACTACCCATTTCTGACTACCAGATCCCCCGAAACCCCCTCCCCAACCCCCGCGGAACAAAGGCTATAGCCCACCGGCCTCGGTGACTATTTTACGTGCTGCACCGCTCGGCATTTCTTGTCATTTCAGGGCAGGCCTCTGACCGTAGCCTCCAACGGGGCACACGAGGACCCTCGAAAGACTGTACACATTTCCGACACCCAGAGTTCCCGAACGCCCCTCCCCAACCCCCGCGGACCAAAGGATATAGCCCACCGGCCTCGGCGACTATTTCACGCGCTGCGCCGCTGGACATTTCTTCCAATTTTAGGGCACGCCTCTGACCGTAGCCTCCCACAGGGCACACGAGCACCCTCGTAAAGACTGTACCCATTTCCGACGACCAGAGCCCCCGAACGCCCCTCCCCAACCCCCGCGGACCAAAGGCTATAGCCCACCGTCCTCGGCGACTATTTCACGCGCTGCGCCGCAGGGCATGTCTTGCCATTTTAGGGTAGGCTTCTGGCCGTAGCCTCACACTGGGCACACGAGGACCCTCGAAAAGACTGTACCCATTTCCGACGACCAGAACCCCCCAAACCCTCCCAACCCCTCAAGGACCAAAGGCTATAGCCCACCGGCCTCATGATTATTTCACGGCCATACAAGGGCATTTCTTGCCATTTTAGGCAGGCTTGACCGAGCCTCCCACCGGGCACACGAGCACCCTCAAAAGACACTCACCTATTTCTGACTACCAGAGCCCCAAACCCCTCCCAACCCCTGCTGGAGTAAAGGCTATAGCCCACCGCCTCGGCCAATTATTTCACGTGCTGCCACTGGCATTTCTTGTCATTTCAGGGCAGGCCTCTGACCGTAGCCTCCCACTGGGCACACGAGGACCCTCGAAAGACTGTACACATTTCCGACACCCAGAGTTCCCGAACGCCCCTCCCCAACCCCCGCGAACCAAAGGCTATAGCCCACCGGCCTCGGCGACTATTTCACGCGCTGCGCCGCGGGGCATTTCTTGCCATTTTAGGGCAGGCTTCTGACCGTAGCCTCCCACTGGGCACACGAGCACCCTCGAAAAGACACTACCCATTTCTGACTACCAGAGCCCCCGAAACCCCCTCCCCAACCCCCGCGGAGCAAAGGCTATAGCCCACCGGCCTCACTATTATTTCACGCTGCACTACTGGCATTTCTTGTCATTTCAGTGGCAGGCTCTGATCAGTAGCCTCCCACCTGGGCACACGAGGAGCCTCAGAAGACTGTACCCATTTCCACGACTGAGCCCCTGCATTCTCCCCAACCCCTGGGACCAAAGGCTATAGCAGCCCACCGCCTCATGACTATTTCCGATCTGCTGGTATTTATTGCCAGTTTAGGGCAGGCCTCTGAACGTAGCCTCCCACTGGGCCCACGAGGACCATCGAAAAGACTGTACCCGTTTCCGATGCCCAGAGCCCCCGAACACCCATCCCCAACCCCTCATGACCAGCAGGCTATAGCCCACCGCCCTCTCATGATTATTTCACGCTGCGCCGCAGGGCATGTCTTGCCATTTTAGGGTAGGCTTCTGGCCGTAGCCTCACACTGGGCACACGAGGACCCTCGAAAAGACTGTACCCATTTCCGACGACTGAACCTCAAACCCTCCCAACCCCTCATGACCAAAGGCCAGTAGCCCACTGCCCCATGATTATTTCACACGCCAAGGCCACAAGCATTTCTTGCTATTTTAGGGCAGGCTTGACCGTAGCCTCCCACCGCGCACACGAGCACCCTCGAAAACACACTACCCATTTCCTGACTACCTGTGAGCCTCAAACCCCTCCCCAACCCCCGCGGAGCAAAGGCTATAGCCCACCGGCCTCGGTCACTATTTCACGTGCTGCGCCGCTGGGCATTTCTTGTCATTTCAGGGCAGGCCTCTGACCGTAGCCTCCCACTGGGCACACGAGGACCCTCGAAAGACTGTACACATTTCCGACACCCAGAGTTCCCGAACGCCCCTCCCCAACCCCCGCGAACCAAAGGCTATAGCCCACTGCCTCATGATTATTTCACATGGCCAAGGGCATTTCTTGCCATTTTAGGGCAGGCTTCTGACCGTAGCCTCCCACTGGGCACACGAGCACCCTCGAAAAGACACTACCCATTTCTGACTACCAGAGCCCCCGAAACCCCCTCCCCAACCCCCGCGGAGCAAAGGCTATAGCCCACCGGCCTCGGTCACTATTTCACGTGCTGCGCCGCTGTGTATTTTTTGTCATTTTAGGGCAGGCCTCTGTCCGTAGCCTCCCACTGGGCACACGAGGACCCTCCAAAAGACTGTACCCATTTCCACCACTGTAACCCCCAAACCCCTCCCAACCCTCATGGACCAGGCTATAGCCCACTGCCTGTGGATTATTTCGCTGGCGCATTGGGTATTTCTTGCCATTTTAGGGCAGGCCTCTAACCGTAGTCTCCCACTGGGTACATGAGGACCCTCGAAAAGACTGTACCCATTTCCGACGGCCAGAGCCCCCGAAACACCTTCCCCAACCCCCGCGGACCAAAGGCTATAGCCCACCGGCCTCGGCGACTATTTGACGCGCTGCGCCGCTTGGCATTTCTTGCCATTTTAGGGCAGGCTTCTGACCGTAGCCTCCCACTGGGCACACGAGGACCCTCCAAAAGACTGTACCCATTTCCGACGCCCAGAGCCCCCAAACGCCCCTCCCCAACCCCCGCGGACCATAGGCTATAGCCCACCGGCCTCGGCGACTATTTGACGCGCTGCGCCGCTTGGCATTTCTTGCAATTTTAGGGCAGGCTTCTGACCGTAGCCTCCCACTGGGCACACGAGGACCCTCGAAAAGACTGTACCCATTTCCGACACCCAGAGCCCCCGAACGCCCCTCCCCAACCCCCGCGGACCAAAGGCTATAGCCCACCGGCCTCGGCGATTTTTTCACGCGCCATACTGGCTACATTTTTATTTTAGGCAGGCTTCTGTCAGAGCCTCCCACTAGGCACACGAGGACCCTCAAAAGACTGTACCCATTTCCGACACCCAGCCCCAACGCCCCTCCCCAACCCCCTCATGGACTGTTATAGCCCACCGCCTCGGCGATTATTTGACGCGCTGGCGCTGGCATTGGCATTTCTTGCAATTTTAGGGCAGGCTTCTGACCGTAGCCTCCCACTGGGCACACGAGGACCCTCGAAAAGACTGTACCCATTTCCGACGCCCAGAGCCCCCGAACGCCCCGCCCCAACCCCCGCGGACCAAAGGCTATAGCCCACCGGCCTCGGCGACTATTTCACGCGCTGCGCCGCTGGGCATGTCTTGCCATTTTAGGGCAGGGTTCTGACCGTAGTCTCCCACTGGGCACGCGAGAACCCTCGAAAAGACTGTACCCATTTTCGACGACCAGAGCCCCCGAAACCCCCACCCCCCACCCCTCATGGACAAAGTTATAGCCCACCGCATCGTGAGTATTTCACGCTACTGGCCATGGCATTTTTTGCTATTTTAGGGCAGGCCTCGATCAGTAGCTCCACCTGGGTACACGAGGACCTCGAAAAGACTGTACCCATTTCCGACGCACTGAGTCCCCGAAACCCCTCCCCAACCCCTCATGGACCAAAGGCTATAGCCCACTGCCTCTGATTATTTCACGCGCCTGGCTGGACATTTCTGCCATTTTAGGCAGGCTTTGACCGTAGCCTCCCATCGGGCACATGAGGACCCTCAAAGACTGTACCCATTTCCGACGCCCAGAGCCCCTGACGCCTCCCCAACCCTCATGACCAAAGGCTTTTAGCCCACCGCCTCGGCGATTATTTCACGCGCGCTGCGCTGGGCATTATTTGCCATTTTAGGCAGGCTTATGACTGAGCCTCCCATCAAGGCACACGAGGACCCTCGAAAAGACTGTACCCATTTTCAACGACCAGAGCTCCCTAAACCCCTCCCCAACCCCCGCGGACAAAAGGCTATAGCCCACCGGCCTAATTGACTATTTCCCGTCTTGCGCCGCTGGGCATTTCTTGTAATTTTAGGGCAGGCCTCTGACCGCAGCCTCCCATCACACACGAGACCTCGAAAAGACTGTACCCATTTCCGACAACTAGAGCCCCCGAAACACCTTCCCCAACCCCCGCGGACCAAAGGCTATAGCCCACCGGCCTCTGCGACTATTTGACGCGCTGCGCCGCTTGGCATTTCTTTCCATTTTAGGGCAGCTTCTGACCGTAGCCTCCCACTGGGCACACGAGGACCCTCGAAAAGACTGTACCCATTTCTGACGACCAGAGCCCCCGAAACCCCCTCCCCAACCCCTGCGGACCAAAGGCTATAGCCCACCGGCCTCGGTGACTATTTCACGCGCTGCGCCGCTGGGCATTTCTTGTCATTTTAGGGCAGGCCTCTGACCGTAGCTTCCCACGGGGCACACGAGGACCCTCGAAAAGACTCTACCCATTTCCGACGACCCTCCCCAACCCCCGCGGACCAAAGGCTATAGCCCACCGGCCTCGGCGACTATTTCACTTCAAGTCATTGTATTTCTTGCCATTTTAGGGCAGGCCCTAACCGTAGCCTCCCACTGGGCACACGAGGACCCTCGAAAAGACTGTACCCATTTTCGACGACCAGAGCCCCCTAAACCCCTCCCAACCCCCGCGGACCAAAGGCTATAGCCCACCGGTCTCGGCAACTATTTCACGCGCCGCGCCGCTGGACATTTCTTGCCATTTTAGGGCAGGCTTCTGACCGTAGCCTCCCACTGGGCACACGAGGACCCTCGAAAAGACTGTACCCATTTTTGACGACCAGAGCCCCTTAAACCCCCTCCCCAACCCCCGGGGACCAAAGGCTATAGCCCACCAGCCTCGGTGACTATTTCACGCGCTGCGCCGCTGGGCATTTTTTTTCCATTTTAGGGCAGGCCTCTGACCGTAGCCTTCCACTGGGGACACGAGGACCCTCGAAAAGACTGTACCCATTTCCGACGAGTAGAACCCCCGAAACCCCCTCCCCAACCCCCGCGGACCAAAGGCTATAGCCCACCGGCCTCGGTGACTATTTCCCGCGCTGCGCCGCTGGGTATTTCTTGCCATTTTAGGGTGCTTGATCAGAGCCTCCCACTGGCACACGAGGACCCTCGAAAAGACAGCACCCATTTTCGACCACTCAGAGCCCCCTTAAACCCCCCAACTCCTCATGGGACTAAATGCTATAGCCCATGTGCCCTTGGATTATTTCACGCGGCCACTGGGCATTTTTTTGCCATTTTTAGGCAGTGCCTCGATCGTAGCCTCCCACTGGGCACACGAGGACCTCGAAAAGACTGTACCCATTTCACGACTGTGAGTCTCAAACCCCTCCCAACCCCTGCGGACCAAAGGCTATAGCCCACCGGCCCTTGTGACTATTTCACGCTGGCCATTGGCATTTCTTGCGATTTTTGGGGAGTCTTCTGAACGGAGCCTCCTACTGGGGACACGTGGACCCTTGAAAAGACTGTACCCATTTCTGACGCACAGATCCCCCTAAACACCTTCCCAGCCCCACGGACCAGCACATAGCCCACCGGCCCCATGACTATTTGACGCAAGGCGCCGGTTGGCATTTCTTGACATTTTAGGACAGGCTTCTGACCGTAGCCTCCCACTGAGCACACGACGTCCCTCGAAAAGACTACACCCATCTCTGACGCACTGTCAGAGCCCCAAACCCTCCCAACCCCTCATGGGACCAAAGGTTATAGCCCACCGGCCTCGGTGACTATTTCACGCGCTGCGCCGCTGGGCATTTCTTGTCATTTTAGGGCAGGACTCTGACCGTAGCCTCCCACGGGGCACACGAGGACCCTCGAAAAGACTGTACCCATTTCCAAAGACCAGAGCCCCCGAAACCTCCTCCCCAACCCCCGCGGACCAAAGGCTATAGCCCACCGGCCTCGGTGACTATTTCACGCGCTGCGCCGCTGGGCATTTCTTGCCATTTTAGGGCAGGCTTCTGGCTGAAAAGACTGTACCCATTTCTGACGACCAGAGCCCTCGAACCCCTTCCCCAGCCCCCGCGGACCAAAGGCTATAGCCCGCCGGCGTCGGTGACTATTTGACGCGCTGCGCCGCTTGGTATTTCTTGACATTTTAGGACAGGCTTCTGACCGTAGCCTCCCACTGGGCACATGACGACCCTCGAAAAGACTGCACCCATTTCTGACGACCAGAGCCCCCGAACGTCCCTCCCCAACCCCCGCGGACCAAAGGCTATAGCCCACCGGCCTCGGCGACTATTTCACGCGTTGCGCCGCTGGGCATGTCTTGCGATTTTAGGGCAGGCTTCTGACCGTAGCCTCCCACTGGGCACACGAGGACCCTCGAAAACACTGTACCCATTTCCGACGAACAGAGCCCCCGAAACACCTTCCCCAACCCCCGCGGACCAAACGCTATAGCCCACTGCCTCACGCCGATTATTTGACGCTGCCGCTTGGCATTTCTTGCCATTTTAGGGCAGGCTTGATCAGAGCCTCCCACTGGGACACGAGGACCCCTGAAAAGACTCTACCCATTTCCCGACAACCAGAGCCCCGAACCCTCCCCAACCCTCAAGGGACCATGGGGCACATAGCCCACCTGCCTCGGTGACTATTTCACGCTACTGGCTACTGGCATTTCTTGCCATTTTAGGGGCCCTGATCAGAGCCTCCCAATCTGGGCACGCTGAGGACCGAAAAGACTATACCCATTTCCGACTGCCAGAGCCCCGAACTACCCTCCCCAACCCTCATGGGACCAAAGGCTATAGCCCACCGCCTGGCGAGTATTTCACGCGCGCCTGGGCATGTCTTTGCATTTTAGGGCAGGCTTCGATCAGAGCCTCCCACGGGCACGCGAGGACCCTCGAAAAGACTCATTTCTTTCACGACCAGAGCCCCAAACCCCCTCCCCAACCTCATGGACAAAGGTTATAGCCCACCGGCCTCAGTGACTATTTCACGCGCTGCGCCGCTGGCATTTCTTGTCATTTTTCAGGCAGGCTTTCCTCCCACGGGCATGTGGAGGACCCTCCAAAGACTGTACCCATTTCCGACGCCCCTCCCCAACCCTCATGGACAAAGGTTACAGCCCACCGCCTCGGTGATTATTTCACGCGCCACATGTCTGGCATTTCTTTGTCATTTAGGGCAGGCCTCTGATCAGAGCCTCCCACGGGCATGTGAGGACCCTCCAAAAGACTCAGACCATTTCCGACGCCCCTCCCAACCCCATGACCAAAGCACATAGCCCACCGCCTTGACTATTTCACGTTGCGTGCAGGCATGTCTTGCCATTTTAGTAGGCTTCGCCGTAGCCTCACACTGGGCACACGAGACCCTCAAAAGACTGTACCCATTTCTGACGCACTGTAACCCCCTGAAACCCCTCCCAACCCCTCATGACTAAAGGTCATAGCCCACTGCCCCATGATTATTTCACGATGCGCATGGGCATTTCTTGCCATTTTAGGGCAGGCCCTGACCGTAGCCTCCCACTGGGCACACGAGCACCCCTCGAAAAGACACTGTACACCATTTCTGATCACCAGAGCCCCGAAACCCTCCCCAACCCCTCATGGAGCAAAGGCACATAGCCCACCGCCTCGCCACTATTTCACGTGTTGCCACTGGCATTTCTTGTCATTTTGTGGCAGGCTTCCTGATCAGTAGCCTCCAACGGGGTACACGAGGACCCTCGAAAAGACTGTACCCATTTCCGACACCCAGAGTCCCCGAACGCCCCTCCCCAACCCCCGCGGACCAAAGGATATAGCCCACCGGCATCGGCGACTATTTAACGCGCTGCGCCGCTGGACATTTCTTTCCATTTTAAGGCAGGCCTCTGACCGTAGCCTCCCACTGGGCACACGAGGAGCCTCGTAAAGACTGTACCCATTTCCGACGACCAGAGCCCCCGTACCCCTCCCCAACCCCTCATGACCAGCTATAGCCCACCGCCTCGTGACTATTTCCGTGACTGCGCCTGGCTGGGCATTTCTTGCCATTTTAGGGCAGGCCTCTGACCGAGCCTCCCACCGGGCACACGAACCTCAAAAGACTGTACCTGCTTCTCGATGCCCGGAGCCCCCGAACGCCTCCCCAACCTGCTGGGACCAAAGGCTATAGCCCACCGCCTCATGGATTATTTCACGCGCTGCGCCGCAGGGCATGTCTTGCCATTTTAGGGTAGGCTTGATCAGAGCCTCCCATCACACGAGACCCTCAAAAGACTGTACCCATTTCCACGACACTGTGAGCCCCAAACCCCTCCCCATCCCCCTGTGGGACCAAGGGCTATAGCCCACCGGCCTCGGTAATTGTTTCACGCTGCTGCGCTTGTGCACTTCTTGCCATTTTTGGGCAGTGCTCCTGACCGTAGCCTCCCATCGGGGCACACGAGGACCCTCAAAAGACTGACTCCATTTCCCACGACCAGAGCCCCTAAACCACCTCCCAACCCCTCATGGGACCAAAGGCTATAGCCCACCGCCTCGGTCACTATTTCACGTGGCCAGTGTATTTTTATCATTTTAGGCAGGCCTTGTCCGTAGCCTCCCACTGGGCACACGAGGACCCTCCAAAGATCAGACCCATTTCTCGACCACTGTGAGCCCCAAACCCCCTCCCAACCCTCAAGGACCAAAGGGGCACATAGCCCACCGCCTCGGTGACTATTTCCCGCGCTGCGCCGCTGGGTATTTCTTGACATTTTAGGGAAGGCATCTCACCGTGTCCTCACACTGGGTACATGAGGAACCTCGAAAAGACTGTACCCCTTTCCGACGGCCAGAGCCCCCGAAACACCTTCCCCAACCCCTCATGGACTAAAGGCTATAGCCCACCGCCTTGGTGATTATTTGACGGCCATGCTGGCATTTCTTTGGGCCATATTTAGGCAGGCCTCTGACCGTAGCCTCCCACTAGGCACAGGCGGACCCTTCAAAAGACTGGACCCATTTTTGACGCCCAAAGCCCCCGAACCTCCCTCCCCAACCCTTTCGGACCAAAGGCTATAGCCCACCTGCCTCGGCGACTATTTAGCTCGCTGCGCCGGTGGGCATTTCTTGTCATTTCAGGGAAGGGTTCTGATCAGAGCCTCCCAATCGGGCACGCGAGGACCTCGAAAAGACTGTACCCATTTCACGACCAGAGCCTCAAACCCCTCCCCAACCCCTTGGACCGGCTATAGCCCACCGCCTCGTGAGTATTTCACGCGCTGCGCCCGCCACAATTTACCATTTTAGGGCAGGCTTCGACAGAGCCTCCCACCGGGTACACGAGGACCCTCGAAAAGATCAGACCCATTTTCGCCACCATGTGAGCCCCCCAAACCCCCACCCCAACCCCTCATGGATCAGGCTTATAGCCCACCGCATCGGTGACTATTTCACGCGCTGGGCCGCTGGGCATTTTTTGCCATTTTAGGGTAGGCCTCTGACCGTAGCCTGCCACTGGGTACACGAGGACCCTCGAAAAGACTGTACCCATTTCCGACGACCAGAGTCCCCGAAACCCCCTCCCCAACCCCCGCGGACCAAAGGCTATAGCCCACCGGCCTCGGCGACTATTTCACGCGCTGCGCCGCTGGACATTTCTGGCCATTTTAGGGCAGGCTTCTGACCGTAGCCTCCCACTGGGCACATGAGGACCCTCGAAAAGACTGCACCCATTTCTAACGACCAGAGCCCCCGAACTTCCCTCCCCAACCCCGCGGACCAAAGGCTATAGCCCACCGGCCTCGGCGACTATTTCACGCGTTGCGCCGCTGGGCATGTCTTGCGATTTTAGGGCAGGCTTCTGACCGTAGCCTCCCATCACACGAGACCTCGAAAACACTGTACCCATTTCCTACGCAGAGCCCCCAAACACCTTCCCCAACCTCAAGGGACCAAACGCTATAGCCCACTGCCTGGGCCGATTATTTGACGCTGCTGGCATTTCTTGCCATTTTTAGGGCAGGCTTGACCAGTAGCCTCCCACCGGGACACGAGACCTCAAAAGACTCTACCCATTTCGACAACCAGAGCCTCAACCCCCTCCCCAACCCTCATGACTAAAGGCTATAGCCCACCGCCTCGGTGACTATTTCACGCACACTGCGCTGGCATTTCTTGCCATTTTAGTGGCAGGCCCTTGATCAGAGCCTCCCACCGGCACGCTGAGGACCTCAAAAGACTATACCCATTTCTCACCAGTGAGCCCCCTAATCCACCCTCCCCAACCCCTCATGGACCAAAGGCTATAGCCCACTGCCTCGAGTATTTCACGGGCCATAAGGCATGTCTTGCATTTTAGGGGCCTTGACCGTAGCCTCCCACTCGGGCACGCGAGGACCCTCCAAAAGACTATACCCATTTCCGACGACCTAGCCCCAAACCCCTCCCAACCCCTCTGGACAAAGGCTATAGCCCACCGCCCGGTGACTATTTCACGCACGCGCTGCTTGGCATTTCTTGTCATTTTAGGGCAGGCCTCTGATCAGAGCCTCCCACGGGCACAGAGGACCTCCAAAAGACTGTACCCATTTCCGACGCCTCCCCAACCCTCATGACAAAGGCTATAGTAGCCCACCGCCTCGTGACTATTTCACGCTGCGTCTGGCATTTCTTGTCATTTTAGGCAGGCTCTGACTGTAGCCTCCCACGGGCACATGTGGAGGACCCTCCAAAAGACTGCATCATTCTCCCACGCCCTCCCAACCCCCGCTGGACCAAAGCAGTAGCCCACCGCCTTGCTGACTATTTCACGCGGCACATACCAGAGGGCATGTCTCACATTTTAGGTAGGCTTTCTGGGTCAGAAAGCCTCACACCGGGCATAACACGAGGACCCTCGAAAAGACTGTACCCATTTCCACGACCAGAACCCCCGAACCCTCCCCAACCCCTCAAGGACTAAAGGCTTATCAGTAGCCCACCGCCTTGGCTGACTATTTCACGCGGCCATACCATGGGCATTTCTTTCACATTTTAGGGCAGGCTCGACCAGAGCTCTCCCACTGGGCACACGAGCACCAAAAGACACTACCCATTTCTGACTACCAGAGCCCCCCAAAACCCCCCCCCCAACCCCCCGGAGCAAAAGCAATAGCCCACCGGCCTTGGTCACTATTTCACGTGCTGCGCCTGGCAGCATTTCTTGTCATTTCAGGGCAGGCCTCTGAATCAGAGCCTCCAACGGGTACACGAGGGACCCTCAAAAGACTGTACCCATTTCTCGACACCGAGTCCCCGAACGCCTCCCCAACCCCGCTGACCAAAGGATATCAGCCCACCGCATCGGGCGATTATTTAACGCGGCCGCGCCTGGCTGGACATTTCTTTCCATTTTGGCAGGCCTCCTGACCGTAGCCTCCCACTGGCACACGAGGAGCCTCAGAAAGACTGCACCCATTTCACGACTGTAGCCCCTGCATTCTCCCCAACCCCGCCAAGGACTATTATAGCCCACCGCCTCAAAGTGACTATTTCCCTGACTGCGCCACAGCATTTCTTGCCATTTTAGGGCAGGCCTCTGACCGTAGCCTCCCACTGGGCACACGAGTACCCTCGTAAAGACTGTACCTCAGCTTCCGATGCCCAGAGCCCCGAACGCCTCCCAACCCCTCATGACCAAAGGCTATAGCCCACCTGCCTCATGGGCGACTTATTTCACGGCGCTACGTGCAGGGCATGTCTTGCTATTTTAGGTAGGCTTGACCGTAGCCCACATCGGGCACACGAGGACCCTCGAAAAGACTGTACCCATTTCCCACTCACCTGCAGCCCCCGAAACCCCTCCCCATCCCCTCGTGACCAGCTATAGCCCACTGCCACTGCCCCAGAATTGCCTCACACATGCCACCATTGTGCACTTTGGCCATTTTGGCAGGCCTCTGACAGCCTCCCACTGGGCACACGAGGACCCCTCGAAAAGACTGCACCCATTTCCACGACTGTGAGCCCCTAAACCACCTCCCCAACCCCCGCGGAGCAAAAGCAATAGCCCAACGGCCTCGGTCACTATTTCACGCGCTGCGCCATTGGCTGTGTATTTTTATCATTTAGCAGGCCTCTGTCCAGAGCTCTCCCACCTGCACACGAGACCCTCCAAAAGACTGTACCCATTTCCTACGACTGCAGCCCCTTAAACCCCTCCCAACTCCTCAAGGGACTAAAGCATAGCCCACTGCCTCGGTGGACTATTTCACGCTGCGCTGCGCTGGGTATTTCTTGCTATTTTAGGCAGGCCTCTAACTGTAGCCTCCCATCAGGGTACATGAGGACCCCGAAAAGATTGTACCCATTTCTCCGACGGCCGAGCTCCTGAAACACCTTCCCCAACCCCCGGGACCAGTTACAGCCCACCGCCTTGTGACTATTTGCGCCCGCTGGCATTTCCATTTTTAGTGGCAGGCTTCTGCCAGAGCCTCCCACTCAGGCACACGAGACCTCAAAAGACTGCACCCATTTCCGACGCCCAGAGTCCCCGAACCCCCCTCCCCAACCCCTCATGACCAAAGGCAATATAGCCCACTGCCCGCGACTATTTCACGCATTGCGTCATTGGCATGTCTTGCCATTTTAGGGCAGGGTTCTGACCTCAGAGCCTCCCAATGGGCACGCCGAGGACCTCGAAAGACTGTACCCATTTCCGACCACCAGAGCCCCGAAACCCTCCCCAACCCCTTGACCGGCTATTATAGCCCACTGCCTCGTGAGTATTTCCACGCGCTGCGCCTGGCTGGCAATACTCTACCATTTTAGGGCAGGTTCTTCGACTGTAGCCTCCCACCTGGGTACACGAGACCCTCGAAAAGACTGCACTCCATTTTCGCCACTCAGAGCCCCCGGAAACCCCACCCCCAACCCCTCATGGACAGATATTATAGCCCACCCAAGCATCGGTGACTATTTCACGCTGGCTTGGGTCATTGGCATTTTTGCCATTTTAGTAGTAGGCCTCTGATCAGAAGCCTCGCCATCGGGTACACGAGACCTCGAAAAGACTGTACCCATTTCGACGCACCATAGTCCCCAAACCCTCCCAACCTCAAGGACCAAAGGATATAGCCCACCTGCCCTCGGATTATTTAACGCGCTGCGCCATGGACATTTCTGGCTATTTTAGGCAGGCTTCTGATCAGTAGCCTCCCATCGGGCACATGAGGACCTCGAAAAGACTGTACCCATTTCCGACGCCCAGAGCAGCCCCGATCGCCTCCCCAACCCCCTCATGGGACCAAAGGCTATAGCCCACCTGCCTGGGCGATTATTTCACGCTGCCTACTGGCACATTTGCCATTTTAGGGCAGGCTTATGACCAGAGCCTCCCACTGGGCACACGAGGGCCTCAAAGACTGTACCCATTCCGACGGCCGTGAGCCCCAAACACCTTCCCAACCCCTCATGGGACCAAAGGCTATAGCCCACCGGCCTCGGTGACTTATTTGACGCATACCGCCGCTGGCATTTCAACATTTTAGGGCAGGCTCGCCAGCCTCCCACTAGGCACACGAGGACCTCGAAAAGACTGTACCCATTTCCGACGCGCAGAGCCCCGAACGCCCTCCCCAACCCCCTCATGGACCAGGCTATAGCCCACCTGCCTCCGATTATTTTCACGCGCTGCGCCGTGGGGCATGTCTTGCCATTTTAGGGCAGGGTTCTGATCAGAGCCTCAATGGGCACGCGAGGACCTCGAAAAGACTGTACCCATTTCCACGCACTGTAGCCCCCAAACCCCTCCCCAACCCCTTGACCGAGCATAGGCCCACCGGCCCTGTGAGTATTTCGACGTCTAATGCACTACCGCTGGGCAATTTACTCATTTTAGGTGCTTCTGACCGTAGCCTCCCACTGCACACGAGACCCTCGAAAGACTGTACACCATTTCCCACGCCCAGAGTCTCCCGCCCCTCCCCAACCCCGCTGGGACCAAAGGCTTATAGCCCACCGCCCCATGACTATTTCACGCGCCACTGGCTGGGTATTTCTTGCCATTTTAGGCAGGCCCCAACCGTAGCCTCCCACCTGGGCACATGAGGACCCTCGAAAAGACTCAGTACCCATTTCCGACGGCCAGAGCCCCCAAACACCTTCCCCCAACCCTCATGACCAGCACATAGCCCACCGGCCTCGGTGACTATTTGACGCGCTGCGCCGCTTGGCATTTCGGGCCATTTTAGGGCAGGCTTCTGCCGTAGCCTCCCACTAGGCACACGAGGACCCTCGAAAAGACTGTACCCATTTCCGACGCCCAGAGCCCCCGAACGCCCCTCCCCAACCCCCGCGGACCAAAGGCTATAGCCCACCGGCCTCCGCGACGATTTCACGCGCTGCGCCGCTGGGCATGTCTTGCCATTTTAGGGCAGGCTTCTGACCGTAGCCTCCCACGGGGCACGCACGACCCTCGAAAAGACTGACCCATTTCCGACACCACTGTGAGCCCCAAACCCCCTCCCAACCCCTTGGACTGAGCTATAGCCCACCGCCTCGGTGAGTATTTCCACGCGCGCCAAGCAATTCTTACCATTTTAGGCAGGCTTCGACGTAGCTCAATCGGGTACACGAGACCCTCGAAAAGATCAGCACTTATTTTCGCCACTGAGCCCCGAAACCCCCACCCCCAACCCCTCATGGACAGAAGGTATTATAGCCCACCGCATCGTGACTATTTCACGCTACTGGGTCATTGGGTTTTTTGCCATTTTAGGGTAGGCCTCGACTGAGCCTCACACTGGGTACACGAGGACCTCGAAGACTGTACTCCATTTCCCACGACTCATAGTCCCTCAACCTCCCAACCCTCATGGGACCAAAGGATATAGCCCACCGCCTGCCTCGGCGATTATTTAACGCGCTGCTGGCTGACATTTCTGCCATTTTAGCAGGCTTGACCAGAGCCTCCCACCGGGCACATGGAGGACCCTCGAAAAGACTGACTCCATTTCCGGACGCCTGTAGCCCCCGACGCCCTCCCCAACCCTCAAGGACCAGCACATAGCCCACCGGCCTCGGGCACTATTTCACGCGCTGCCACTGGCATTACTTGCCATTTTAGGGCAGGCTTATTACCGTGAGCCTCCCATCAGCACACGAGGTCCCCTCAAAAGACTGTACCCATTTCTCCACGCCCAGAGCCCCTCAAACGCCCTCCTCCCTAACTCCCGGGACCAGCACTATAGCCCACTGCCCAATTGACTATTTCCTGCCTTGCGCCTACATTTCTTGTAATTTTAGGGCAGGTCACCGCAGCCTCTCCCACTGGGCACACGTAGACCTCAAAAAACTGTACCCATTTCCCATAACTAGAGCCCCAAACACCTTCCCAACCCCTGGGACCAAAGGCCATATAGCCCACTGCCTCTCATGACTATTTGACGCTACGGCCCGCTTGGCATTTCTTTCCCATTTTAGGCAGCTTCTTGACCGTAGCCTCCCACTGGGCACACGAGGACCCTCGAAAAGACTGTACCTGACGACTGAGCCCCAAACTTCTCCCAACCCCGAGACCAGCACTATAGCCCACCTGCCCTCTTGACTATTTGACGCGGCTGCGCCGCTGGCATTTCTTGCCATTTTAGCAGGCTCAATCAGAGCCTCCCACCGGGCACACGAGGACCCTCGAAAAGACTGTACCCATTTTCAACCCACTCAGAGCTCCCTAAACCCCTCCCCAACCCCGCATTAAAAGGCTATAGCCCACCGCCCAATTGACTATTTCCCGCCTTGCGCTACTAAGGCATTTCTAGTAATTTTAGGGCAGGCCTCTGACCGCAGCCTCCCACTGGGCACACGAGGACCCTCAAAAGACTGTACCCATTTTCACAACCAGAGCCCCCAAACACCTTCTCCCCAACCCCTCATGACCAAAGGCTATAGCCCACCGGCCTCATGACTATTTGACGCGCCATGCCGCTTGGCATTTCTTTTCCATCTTAGGGCAGCCTGACCGAGCTTCTCCCACAGGCACACGAGACCCTCGAAAAGATCCTGTACCCATTTGACAACTAGCAGCCCCCAACGCCTCTCCCAACCCTCAAGGACTAAAGGCCATAGCCCACCGTCCTCGGCGATTATTTCACGCCATGCGCTGCAGGGCATGTCTTGCCATTTAGGGCAGGCTTGCTGACTGTGAGTTCTACACTGGCACTGAGACCCTCGAAAAGACTGTACCCATTTCCTCGACGCACTGAGCCCCCTAAACCCCCTCCCAACCCCCTGTGGGACCAAAGGGGCTATAGCCCACCGGCCTCGGCAATTGTTTCACGCTGCGCCACAGCACTTTCTTGTTATTTTAGGCAGGCCTCGACAGAGCCTCCCACTGCACACGAGGACCCTCGGAAAAGACTGTACTCCATTTCACCCACCTCGTGAGCCCCTAAACCACCTCCCCAACCCTCAGCACCAGTTATAGCCCACCGCCCGGTCACTTATTTCCACGCTGGCTGCGCTGGCTGTGTATTTTTATCATTTAGGCAGGCCTCTGTAAGTAGCCTCCCACTGGGCACACGAGGACCTCCAAAAGACTGTACCCATATCAGACCACCAGAGCCCCCTCAAACCCTCTCCCCAACCCCTCATGGACTGTGTATAGCCCACCTGCCTCGTGGATTATTTCCAAGCCAACAGGCATTGGTATTTCTTGCCATTTTAGGGCAGGCCTCAACTGTAGCTCTCCCACTGGTACATGAGGACCCCAAAAGACTGTACCCATTTCCGACGCCATGAGCTCCCTAAACACCTTCCCAACCCCATGACCAAAGGACTGGGGCACAGCCCACCGCCTCGGTGACTATTTGACGCGCGCCGCTGGGTATTTCGGCCATTTTAGGGCTGTGCCTCAACCGTAGCCTCCCACTGGGTACACGAGGACCCTCGAAAAGACTGTACCCATTTCCGAGGCCAAGAGCCCCCGAACGCCCCTTCCCAACCCCCGCATGGGACCAAAGTTATAGCCACTGCCTACGACTATTTCACGCGCTACTGGCGCCTGGCTATGTCTTGCCATTTTAGGCGGGGAGCTTCTGACCGAGCCTCCCAATAGGCACGCTGAGGACCCTCAAAAGATTGTACCCATTTCCCGACCACTGTGAGCCCCAAACCCCTCCCAACCCCGCTGGACCACAGGCTATAGCCCAATCGCCCCTGACTATTTCACGCTACAAGGCCACTGGGCAATGCCTTACCATTTTAGGGCAGTGTTCCTGACCAGAGCCTCCCACCGGGCACGCTGAGGACCTCGAAAAGACTGCACTCCATTTCCTCACGACTGAGCCCCGAAACCCCTCCCCCAATCGGACAGCAGCCCACGTGGATCATTTCACGCTACCGGGTCACCATTTGGTGCAGCCTGACTGAGCCTGCCATCGGCACACGAGGACCCTCAAAAGACTGTACCCATTTCCTACCCACCAGAGTCCCCTGAAACCCCTCCCCAACCCCTCATGGACCAGTTATAGCCCACCGGCCCTTGGTGATCATTTCCCACGCGCTGCGCCTGCTGGACATTTCTGGCCATTTTAGGGCAGGCTCTGACTGTAGCTCTCCCACTGGCACATGAGGACCTCGAAAAGACTGTACCCATTTCCGACGCCTGTGAGCTCCCCGACCGCCTCCCAACCCCTCAAGGACCAGGCACAGTAGCCCACCGGCCTCGGACTATTTCCCACGCTGCGCTCACTGGACATTTCGCCATTTTAGGCAGGCTTATGACCGTAGCCTCTCCCATCACATGAGGACCCTCAAAAAGACAGTACCCATTTCCGAAGCCCAGAGTCCCCAAACCCCCCGCCCCAACCCCGCTGACCAGTGCCATAGCCCACCGCCTAATTGATTATTTCCGCCTTGCGCTGGCAGCATTTCTTGTAATTTAGGGCAGGCCTCGGACCGCAGCCTCCCACTGGGCACACGAGGACCTCAAAAGACTGTACCCATTTCCCGACACCAGAGCCCCCCAAACACCTTCCCAACCCTCATGACTAAAGGTTATAGCCCACTGCCTCTCATGATTATTTCGCTGGCGCGCCGCTTTGGCATTTCTTTCCATTTTAGGGCAGCTTCTGATCAGAGCCTCCCACTGGGCACACGAGGACCCTCAAAAGACTGTACCCATTTCTCGACAACCAGAGCCCCTGAAACCCTCCCCAACCCCTCATGAGACCAGCATATAGCCCACTGCCCTTGGTGATTATTTGACGCTACTGCTACCATGGCATTTCTTCCATATTTTAGGCAGGCCCCAACCAGCCTCCCACTGGGCACACGAGGACCCCTCGAAAAGATCACCCATTTTCAACCCACTGAGCCCCCAAACCCCTCCCCAACCCCCGCTGGACAAAAAAGCAATATATCCCACCTGCCTAATCTGACTATTTCCGCACACTGGGCATTTTTGTAATTTTAGGCAGGCTCTCTGACCGCAGCCTCCCATCTGGGTACACGAGGACCTCGAAAAGACACTGCATCCATTTTCGACAACTAGAGCCCCTCAAACACCTTCCCCAACCCCTCATGGGATAAAGGCTATAGCCCACCTGCCTTAATTGATTATTTGATCGCTGCGCCGCTGGCATTTTTTCCATCTTAGGGCAGCTTCTGACCAGAGCCTCCCATCGGGCACACGAGACCTCGAAAAGACTGTACCCATTTCTCGACGACCAGAGCCTCAAACCCCTCCCCAACCCCCAGAAACCAAAGGCTATAGCCCACCGCCTCGGACTATTTTCACGCGCGCCGCTGGGCATTTCTTGTCATTTTAGGCAGAGCCTCTGATCAGAGCTCTCCCACGGGCACACGAGGACCCTAGAAAAGACTGTACCCATTTCCCACGCCTCCCCAACCCCTCAAGTGACCAAAGGCATATAGCCCACCGCCTCGGCGACTATTTCACTCAAGCCACTGCTGGTATTTCTTGCCATTTTAGGCAGGCCCTAACTGTAGCTCTCCATCGGGCACACGAGGACCTCAAAAGACTGTACCCATTTTCGGACACTGAGAGTCTTCTAAACCCTCCCCCTAACCTCATGATCAAAGGCTATAGCCCACCGGTCTCGGGTAACTTATTTCACGCGCATGCCACATGGACATTTTCTGTTATTTTAGGCAGGCTCTGACCAGCCTCCCATCAGTACACGAGGACCTCGAAAAGACTGTACCCATTTTTGACGACTAGAGCCTCTTAAACCCCTCCCCAACCCCTGGGACCAGCACATAGCCCACCAGCCTCGTGACTATTTCACGCCATGCGCTGGCATTTTTTCCATTTTAGGCAGGCCTGACCAGATCCTCCACTGGGTCACGAGGGACCTCGGAAAAGGCTGCACCATTTCCGACGAGTAGAACCTCTGAAACCCCTCCCCAACCCCCTGGACCAGCATAGCCCACCGCCTTGATGATTATTTCGCTGCGTCATTGGCATTTCTTGCCATTTTAGGGCAGGCTTTGACCGTAGCTTCCCATCACACGAGACCTCGAAAAGACTGCACCCATTTCCAAAGACCAGAGCCCCCGAAACCTCCTCCCCAACCCCCGCGGACCAAAGGCTATAGCCCACCGGCCTCGGTGACTATTTGACGCGCTGCGCCGCTTGGTATTTCTTGACATTTTAGGACAGGCTTCTGACCGTAGCCTCCCACTGGGGACACGAGGACCCTCGAAAAGACTGTACCCATTTCTGACAACCAGAGCCCCCCAAAACCCCCCCCCAACCCCCCCCGGACCAAAGCACATAGCCCACTGCCTCGTGACTATTTCACGCACAGCCATTGGCATTTTTTGCCATTTTAGGCAGGCCCTGATCAGCCTCCCACCGGCACGCGAGGACCTCGAAAAGACTATACCCATTTCCGACCACTGAGCCCCAACTACCCTCCCAACCCCTCAAGGACCAAAGGCTATAGCCCACCGCCTCGGTGACTATTTCACGTGCGCTCATAGGCATGTCTTGCCATTTTAGGCGTGCTTCGACCGTAGCCTCCCAATGGGCACATGAGACCTCGAAACACTGTACCCATTTCCGACTTAACAGTAGCCCCCAAACACCTTCCCAACCCATCATGACCAAACGCTATAGCCCACCGCCTCAGCGACTATTTTCTGACGCGCTGCCGCTTTGACGCTGGCGCCACATTTCTTGCACATTTTAGGGCAGGCTTGACCGTAGCCTCCCATCGGGACACGAGGACCCTCGAAAAGACCGTACCCATTTCGTACTACAACCAGAGCCTCAAACTTCCCCAACCCCAAGCGGATCTGGCTATAGCCCACCGGGCCTGGTGACACTCTTCACTACGCGCTGCGCATTATTTTTGCCATTTAGCAGGCCCTGATCAGAGGCCTCCACTGGCACGCGAGGACCCTCAAAAAGACTATACCCATTTCCCGACTACCTGTGAGCCCCTGAACTACCCTCCCAACCCCTCATGGACCAAAGGCTATAGCCCACCCGCCTGCGAGTATTTCACGCACAGGCCATACTGGCATGTCTTGTATTTTAGGCAGGCTTCTCGATCCAGTAGCCTCCCACCGGGCACGCTGAGGACCGAAAAGACTCAGACTCCATTTCTGACGACCAGAGCCCCCGAAACCCCCTCCCCAACCCCCGCGGACAAAGGCTATAGCCCACCGGCCTCTGTGACTATTTCACGCGCACTGGGCATTTTTGTCATTTTAGGCAGGCTCTGACCAGTAGCCTCCCACGGGCAGTGAGTACCCTCCAAAGACTGTACCCATTTCCGACGCTCCCAACCCCTCCCAACCCTGGACCAAAGGCTATAGCCCACCGCCTCGGCGATTATTTCACGCTGCGCCTGCTTGGACATTTCTTTTATTTTGTTAGGCAGGCTTGACCAGCCTCCCACCGGGCACGCGAGGACCCTCGAAAAGACTATACCCATTTCCCACTACTGTGAGCCCCGAACTACCCTCCCTAACCCCTCATGGACCAAAGCGCTATAGCCCACTGCTCGTAGTATTTCACGCACAAGGCCATGCTGGACATGTCTTGCATTTTAGGCAGTGCTCTGATCAGAGGCCTCCCATCAAGCACGCGAGACCCTCAAAAGACTGTACCCATTTCCGACGCCTGAGCCCGCCAACGCCTTCTCCCAACCCCTCATGACCAAAGGCTATAGCCCACCGCCTTGGTGACTATTTCAAGGCTGGCGCACGGCTGGCATGTCTTGTTATTTTAGGGCAGGCTCGACTGTAGCCTCCCACCTGCACGCGAGGACCCACGAAAAGACTGTCCCCATTTCTGATGACCAGAGCCCCCAACCCCTCCCCTAACCCCTCATGGACAAAGGCTATAGCCCACCGGCCCTGTGACTATTTCACGCGCTGCGCCACTGGCATTTCTTGTCATTTTAGGGCAGGCTCGATCAGAGCTCTCTGACGGGCATGTGAGGACCCTCCAAAGACTGTACCCATTTCCGACGCCTCCCATACCCCGCTGGACCAAAGGTTATAGCCCACCGCCTCGGGCATGATTATTTCACGCGCGCCTGGCCAAGCATTTCACATTTAAGGGCAGGCTTCTGACCGTAGCCTCCCACTGGGCACGCGAGGACCCTCGAAAATACTATACCCATTTCCGACGACCATAGCCCCCGAAAACCCCGCCCCAACCCCTCAAGGACCAAAGCTATAGGCCCACCGCCTTTGGCTGATTATTTCATTTGGCAAGGCCATTGGACATTTCTTGCCATTTTAGGGCAGGCTTCTGACCATAGCCTCCCACTGGGCACACGAGGACCCTCAAAAGACTATACCCATTTTCGACACCCAGAGCCCCCGAACGACCCTTCCCAAGTCCCGCGGACCAAAGGCTATAGCCCACTGGCCTCGGCGACTACTTCACGATCTCAAGGCCATTGGCATTTTTGCCATTTTTTAGGGCAGTGCCTCCTGACCGTAGCCTCCCATCAAGTACACGAGGACCCTCAAAAAGACTGTATCCATTTCTGACGACTAGAGCGCCCCAAACCCCCCCCCAACCCCGCATGACCAGCATATAGCCCACCGCCTTGGTGACTTATTTCACGCTACGCTGGCATATCTTTGTTATTTTGTGGGAGGCTTGACCAGTAGCCTCCCACTGGGCACACGAGGACCCTCGAAATACTGTACTCATTTCCGACGACCAGATGCCCCCAAAAACCCGCCCAACCCCTCATGGGACCAAAGGTTATAGCCCACCGGCCTGGCGATTATTTCACGCTACGCGGCTGGATATTTCTTGCCATTTTAGTATGTGCTTGACCATAGCCTCCCACTGGGCACACGAGGACCCTAAAAAAGACTATACCCATTTCCGACACCCAGAGCCACCGAACGACCCTCCCCAAGCCCTCATGGACCAGCACATAGCCCACCGGCCTAAGAATTACTTCACGCTACTGGCCGCTCGTCAGCATTTTTGCCATTTTAGGCAGGCCTCTGACCGTAGCCTCCCACTGGGCACACGAGGACCCTCAAAATACTGATCCATTTCACGACTAGAGCCCCCGAACCCTCCCAACCCCTCATGGACGAAAGGCTATAGCCCACCGCCTCATGACTATTTCCCACGCACAACAAGCCATTGCATTTTGTTATTTTAGTGGAGGCTTCTGATCAGAGCCTCCCACTGGGCACACGAGGGACCTCGAAAAGGCTGTACCCATTTCTGAAGACCAGAGCCCCCTAAACCCCCTCCCCAACCCTCATGACCAAAGGCATACAGCCCACTGCCTTTTGACTATTTCAGTTCTCTCATTGGCATGTCTTGTTATTTTAGTATGTGCTTCTGACCGTAGCCTCCCACGGGCACACGAGACCCTTGAAAAGACTCAGACCCATTTCCCGACCACTGAGCCCCTCAAACTCCCATCCCCGACGCTCATGACCAAAGTTTCATAGCCCACTGCCCTTGGTGACTATTTCCTCAAGGTCTGGCATTTCATGCCATTTAGGGCAGACCTCTGACCGTAGCCTCCTACTGGCAAGTACACGAGGCCTCGAAAATACTGTACTCCATTTCCGACGACCAGAGCCCCCAAACACCTTTCCCAACCCACGCTGACTAGTGCACATAGCCCACCTGCCTCGGCGATTATTTGACGCGGCCACAAGCATTTCTTGCCATTTTAGGGGCTTCATGTTGGCCTCCCATCAAGCACACGAGACCCTCAAATGACTCAGACCCATTTCCCGAGGACCAGAGCTCCCTAAACCTCCTCCCAACCCTCATGGGACTAAAGGCTACCAGCCTGGTGATTATTTCCTCACACTCATTGGCATTTCTTGCCATTTTAGGGCCAGGACTGTAGCTCTCACTGGGCACACGAGGACCCTCCAAAAGACTGTACCCATTTCCGATGACCAGATAGCCCCAAACCCCTCCCAACCCCTCATGACCAGGCTATCGGCCACCGCCTCAAGACTATTTCCACTGCCATACTGGGTATTTCTTGCCATTTTAGTTCAGGCCTCTGACCGTAACCTCCGACTGGGCACACGAGGACCCTCGACAAGACTGTACCCATTTTCTGACGACCAGAGCCCCCGAAACCCCCTCCCCAACCCCCGCGGACCAAAGGCTATAGCCCACCGTCCTCGATGACTATTTCATGCGTCATGGTATTTCTTGCCATTTTAGTAGCAGGCTCTGATCAGAATCCTCCGACCGGGCACACGAGGACCCTCGACAAGATCCTGTACCCATTTTCGACCACTGTGAGCCCCGAACGCCCCTCCTCCTCAACCCCTCAAGGACTGACCAGGCTATAGCCCACTCTGGCTGATTATTTCACGAGCTGCGCCGCTGGGAATGACTTGCCATTTTAGGGCACGCTTCTGACCGTAGCCTCCCACTGGGCACACGAGGACCCTCGAAAAGACTGTACCCATTTCCGACGACCAGAACCCCTGAAACCCCCGACCCAACCCTCATGACTAGCATTATAGCCCACCGCCTCGTGACACTTAATGCTACTGTGTCATTGGCATTTCTTCCCATTTTAGGGCAGGCTTCTGACCGTAGCCTCCCACTGGGCACACGAGGACCCTCGAAAAGACTATACCCATTTTTGAGGACCAGAGCCCCCTAAACCCCCGCCCAAACCCCCGCGGACCAAAGGTTATAGCCCACCGGCCTCGGTGACCATTTCACGCGCTGCGCCGCTGGGCATTTCTTGCCATTTTAGCGCAGGCCTCTGACCGTAGCCTCCCACTGGGCACACGAGGACACTAAAAAAGACTGTACCCATTTCCGACGACCAGAACCCCTAAACCCCCCTCCCCAACCCCCGCGGACCAAAGGCTATAGACCACCGGCCTCGGCGACTATTTCACGCGATGCGCCGCTGGGCATTACTTGCCATTTTACGGCATGCTTCTGACCGTAGCCTCCCACTGGGCACACGAGGCCCTCAAAAAGACTGTACCCATTTCCGAAGACCAGAGCCCCCTAAACCCTCCCAACCTCAAGGACCAGCTATAGCCCACTGCCTTGGTGACTATTTCATGCCACGCCGCTTCGGCATTTCTTGTTATTTTAGAACAGCTTGACCGTAGCCTCCCACCGGGCACACGAGGACCTCGAAAAGACTGTACCCATTTTTACGACTGTAACCCCTAAACCCTCCCAAACCTCATGACTATATTATAACCCACCGCCTGTGACTATTTCACGCGCCAAGGCCATTGGGCATTTTTTGCCATTTTAGGTCAGCCTCATCAGAGCCTCCCACTGGTACACGAGGACCTCGAAAAGACTCAGACCCATTTCAGACGCCCAGAGCCCCGAACGCCCCTCCCCAACCCCCTCAAGGACTCAGCAGGCTATAGCCCACCGCCTTGGTGATTATTTCCGCGCACTGGCTGGCATTTCTGCAATTTAGGGCAGGCTCGATCAGAAGGCCCCACTGGGACACGAGGACCCTCGAAAGATCAGTACCCATTTCTGACGCCTGAGCCCCCGAACGCCCCTCCCCAACCCCTCATGACTAAAGTCTATAGCCCACCGCCTCGACGATCGCTATTGCCATCTATTTTGCCATTTTAGGGCTTCACCGTGGCCTCCCATCACACGAGGACCCTCAAATGATCAGACCCATTTCCGAGGACCAGAGCCCCCTAAACCTCCTCCCCAACCCCCGCGGACCAAAGGCTATAGGCCACCGGCCTCAGTGACTATTTCCCGCGCTGCGCCGCTGGGTATTTCTTGCTATTTTAGGGCAGGCCTCTGACCGTAGCCTCCCACTGGGCACACGAGGACCCACGAAAATACTGTACCCATTTCTGACTACCAAAGCCCCCGAACGCCCCTCCCCAACCTCAAGGACTAGTTATAGCCCACCGCATCGGGCGATTATTTCACGCACGGCCATTGGCATTTCTTTCCATTTTAGGGCAGGCTTGACCTCAGAGCCTCCCTGATCACAGCACACGAGGACCCTCGAAAAGACTGCACCCATTTTCTATGACCAGAGCTCTAAACCCCTCCAACCCCTCAAGGACCTATATTATAGCCCACCGCCTCGGTGACTATTTCACGCGCGCCACTGGGTATTTTTTGTCATTTTAGGCAGGCCTCTGACCAGAGCCTCCCACTGGGCACACGAGGACCTCGAAAAGACTGTATCCATTTCTCGACGACTGAGACCCCGAAACCCTCCCAACCCTCATGGACCAGCTATAGCCCACCGCATCGGCGATTATTTCACGCGCGCCTAGCTGGCATTTCTTGCCATTTTTGGCAGGCTTCTGACCGTAGCCTCCCACTGGGCACACGAGGACCCTCGAAAAGACTGTACTCATTTCTGACGACCAGAGCCCCCGAAAGCCCCTCCCCAACCCCCGCGGACCAAAGGCTATAGCCCACCGGCCTCGGTGACTATTTCACGCGCTGCGCATTGGGTATTTCTGCCATTTTAGTGCAGGCCTCTGATCAGAATCCTCCGACTGGGCACACGAGGACCCTCGAAAAGACTGTACCCATTTTCGACGCCCAGAGCCCCCGAACGCCCCTCCTCAACCCCCGCGGACCAAAGGCTATAGCCCACCGGCCTCAGCGACTATTTCACGAGCTGCGCCGCTGGGAATGACTTGCCATTTTAGGGCACGCTTCTGACCGTAGCCTCCCACTGGGCACACGAGGACCCTCGAAAAGACTGTACCCATTTCCGACGACCAGAACCCCTGAAACCCCCAACCCAACCCCCGCGGACCAAAGGCTATAGCCCACCGGCCTCGGCGACTATTTGAGGCGCTGCGCCGCTGGGCATTACTTGCCATTTTACGGCATGCTTCTGACCATAGCCTCCCACTGGGCACACGAGGCCCTCGAAAAGACTGTACCCATTTCCGACCTGTAACCCCTAAACCCTCCCAACCCCTCAAGGACCACTTATAACCCACCGCCCTGTGATTATTTCCACGCTGGCCATTGGCATTTCTTGCAATTTTAGGCAGGCCTCTGACCCTAGCCTCCCACTGGGACACGAGGACCCTCAAAGATCTGTACCATTTCAGACGCCAGAGCCCCGAACGCTTCTCCCAACCTCATGGACTGGCTATAGCCCACCGCCTGTGACTATTTCCTGCTGCCACTGGCATTTCCTGCACTTAGTGGCAGGCTCTGACCAGACTCCCACTGGGTTCAGGAGTACCCTCTAAAAGACTGTACCCATTTCAGATGCCTATAGCCCCCGAACGCCTCTAACCCCTCAAGGATCAAGGCTATAGCCCACTGCCTCGATGATTGCTCACACGCCATTACTGGCATTTCCTGCACTTAGGCAGGCCTCTGACCGATCAGCCTCCCACTATGTACACGAGGACGCCGAAAAGACTGTACCCATTTCGAAGCCCAGAGCCCCGAACGCCACTCCCCAACCCTCAAGGGCCAGCACAGCCCACCGCCTTTGGTGATTATTTCCTGCGTCACTGGGCCACTGGCATTTCTGCACTTTTAGGGGCTTGACCGTAGCCTCCAACTGGGCACACGAGACCTCAAAAGACTGTACCCATTTTCTATGACCAGAGCCCTCTAAACGCCCCCAACCCCTCATGACCTTATATAGCCCACCGCCTCGTGACTATTTCACGCGCTCACTGGTATTTTTTGTCATTTTAGGGCAGGCCTCTGACCGTAGCCTCCCACTGGGCACACGAGGACCCTCGAAAAGACTGTATCCATTTCTGACGACCAGAGACCCCGAAACCCCCTCCCCAACCCTCGCGGACCACAGGCTATAGCCCACCGGCATCGGCGACTATTTCACGCGCTGCGCCGCTGGGCATTTCTTGCAATTTTAGGGCAGGCTTCTGACCGTAGCCTCCCACTGGGCACACGAGGACCCTCGAAAAGACTGTACCAATTTCTGACGACCAGAACCCCCGAACCCCCCTCCGCAACCCCCGCAGACCAAAGGCTATAGCCCACCGTCCTCGATGCCTATTTCATGCGCTGCGCCGCTGGGTATTTCTTGCCATTTTAGTGCAGGCCTCTGACCGTAACCTCCGACTGGGCACACGAGGACCCTCGAAAAGACTGTACCCATTTTCGACGCCCAGAGCCCCCGAACGCCCCTCCTCAACCCCCGCGGACCAAAGGCTATAGCCCACCGGCCTCAGCGACTATTTCACGAGCGCCATGGAATGACTTGCCATTTTAGGCACGCCTGACTGTAGCCTCCCACTGGGTACACGAGGACCTCGAAAAGACTGTACCCATTTCCACTGTAACCCCTGAAACCCCCAACCCAACCTCATGACCAGCATAGCCCACCGCCCCATGATTATTCGAGGCGCTGCGCACTGGCATTACTTGCCATTTTACGGCATGCTTCTGACCATAGCCTCCCACTGGGCACACGAGGCCCTCGAAAAGACTGTACCCATTTCCGACCACTGTAACCCCTAAACCCCTCCCCAACCTCAAGGACCAGCATTATAGCCCACAGGCCTCGGTGACTATTTCACGCGCTGTGCCGCTGGGTATTTCTTCCCATTTTAGGGCAGGCCTCTGACCGTAGCCTCCAACGGGGCACACGAGGACCCTCGAAAAGACTGTACCCATTTCCGACGCGCCTCCCCAACCCCCGCGGACCAAAGGCTATAGCCCACCGCCCCATGATTATTTCACGCGCTGGCACTGGCATTTTGCCATTTTGTGGCAGGCCTCTGACCGTAGCCTCCCACTGGCACTCGAGGACCCTCGAAAAGATCAGACCCATTTTCGACGCCCAGAGCCTCTGTAACGCCTCCCCAACCCTCATGGACCAGCACATAGCCCACCGGCTCGGTGACTATTTCACGCCATGGCTGGCATTTCTTGCCATTTTAGCGCAGCCTCCTGACCGTGAGCCTCCCAATCGGGCACACGAGGACACTCAAAAAGACTGTACCCATTTCACGCACTAGAACCCTAAACCCCTCCCAACCCCGCTGGACCAGTATAGACCACCGCCTCGCTGACTATTTCACGCGATGCGCCATGGCATTACTTGCCATTTTACGGCATGCTTCTGACTGCATTCCTCCCATCACACACGAGGCCCTCGAAAAGTCTGTACCCATTTCCGAGTACCACACCCCCTAAACCACCTCCCCAACCCCCACGGACAAAAGGCTATAACCCACCTGGCGATTATTTGACGCACACCATTGGCATTACTTGCCATTTTACGGCATGCTTCTGACCTCAGAGCCTCCCACTGGGCACACGAGGCCCTCAAAAGACAAGACCCATTTCAAGACCAGAGCCCTAAACCCCTCCCCAACCCTCATGGACTAAAGTTATATAGCCCACTGCCTGGTGACTATTTCACGCTGCTACCGCCGCATTTCTTGCCATTTTAGAGTTGTGCTTCCTGACCGTAGCCTCCCACTTGGCACACGAGACCCCGAAAAGACTGTACCCATTTTTACCACCAGAGCCCCTAAACCCTCCCAAACCCCTCATGGACCAGGCTATAACCCACCGCCCTTGGTGACTATTTCACGCACTGGCCATTGGCATTTCTGCACTTAGGGCAGGCCTCGATCAGCCTCCCACCGGGTACACGAGGACCTCGAAAAGACTGTACCCATTTCAGACGCCTGAGCCCCGAACGCCCCTCCCTAACCCCTCGGACCAGGCTATAGCCCACCGCCTTGACTATTTCTGGCCAAGGCCACTGGCATTTCCTGCAATTTTAGGGCAGGCCTCTGACCGTAGACTCCCACTGGGTACACGAGGACCCTCGAAAAGACTGTACCCATTTCAGATGCCCAGAGCCCCCGAACGCCCCCCCCCAACCCCCGCGGACCGAAGGCTATAGCCCACCGGCCTCGATGACTATTTCCCGCGCTGCGCCGCTGGGCATTTCCTGCAATTTTAGGGCAGGCCTCTGACCGTAGCCTCCCACTATGTACACGAGGACCCTCGAAAAGACTGTACCCATTTCGGAAGCCCAGAGCCCCCGAACGCCACTCCCCAACCCCCGCGGACCAGCACAGTAGCCCACCGGCCCTTGGTGACTATTTCCTGGCCACTACTGGCATTTCGCACTTAGGGCGTGCTTCGACCAGAGCCTCCAATCACACGAGGACCCTCGAAAAGACTGCACTCCATTTTTACGCACTGTAACCCCTAAACCCCTCCCAAACCCTCATGACTATGGCTATAACCCACCGCCTTGACTATTTCACGCGCACAAGGCCATTGGCATTTTTGCCATTTTAGGTCAGCCTTCATCAGAGCCTCCCACTGGGTACACGAGGACCCTCAAAAGACTCAGTACCCATTTCAGACGCCCAGAGCCCTCGAACCCCCCTCCCAACCCCTCATGGGACCAGCATATAGCCCACCGCCTTGGTGACTATTTCTCATGCGCCACTGGCATTTCCTGCAATTTTAGGGCAGGCTCTGATCAGAAGCGTCCCCACTCGGGTACACGAGGACCCTCGAAAAGATCAGACCCATTTCGACGCCCAGAGTCTCAACGCCCCTCCCAACCCTCATGGACCAAAGTCTATAGCCCACCGCCTCGACGACTATTTGACGCGCGTCATTGGCATTTCTTGCCATTTTAGGGGCTTTCACCGTGGCTCCCATCACACGAGGACCCTCGAATGATCAGACCCATTTCCGAGGACCAGAGCCCCTAAACCTCCTCCCAACCCTCATGGGACCAGGCTATAGGCCACCGCCTCTTGACTATTTCTGCGCCAAGAAATTGGTATTTCTTATTTTAGGCAGCCTGACCAGAGCCTCCCATCGGGCACACGAGACCCACGAAAATACTCAGACCCATTTCTCGACTACCAAAGCCCCGAACGCCCTCCCAACCCCTCATGACCAGGCTATAGCCCACCGCATCGGCGATTATTTCACGCACCACTGGCATTTCTTTCCATTTTGTGGGCGTGCTTCCTGACCGTAGCCTCCCATCACAAGCACACGAGGACCCTCGAAAAGACTGTACCCATTTTCTATGACCAGAGCCCCCTAAAACCCCCCAACCCCGCTGGACTGGCTATAGCCCACCGCCCTATGACTATTTCCACGCGCCACTGCTTGGTATTTCTTGTCATTTTAGGGCAGGCCCTGACCGTAGCCTCCCACTGGGCACACGAGGACCCTCGAAAAGACAGATCCATTTCTCGACACTCAGAGACCTCAAACCCTCCCCAACCCTCAAGGACTGACAGTGCTATAGCCCACCCAAGATCGGCGATTATTTCACGCGCTGGCTGGCATTTCTTGTACTTTAGGGCAGGCTTCTGACCAGAGCCTCCCACTGGGCACACGAGACCCTCGAAAAGACTGTACCAATTTCTGACGACTGTAACCCCGAACCCCCTCCGCAACCCCTGCACCAAAGGCTACAGCCCACCGCCCTCGACATGCCTATTTCATGCGCCTGGCTGGGTATTTCTTGCCATTTTAGTGCAGGCTCTCGATCAGAATCCTCCGATCCGGGCACACGAGGACCTCGAAAGACCGATCTACTTTTCAAGCCTGTAGCCCCTTAACGCCCCTCCTAAACCTCATGGGACCAAAGGCTATAGCCCACTGCCTCGCGATTATTTCCCACGAGCTGCGCCTGGCTGGAATGACTTTCTGCTATTTTAGGCACGCTTGACTCAGAGCCTCCCACTGGGTACACGAGGACCTCGAAAAGACTGTACCCATTTCCCGACCCACTGTAACTCGAAACCCCAACCCAACCTCCTGGACCAAAGGCTATAGCCCACCGCCTGGGCGACTTATCTGAGGCGCTACTGGCCACATTACTTTGCCATTTTACGGCATGCTTCACTATAGCCTCCCACTGGGCACACGAGGCCCTCAAAAGATCAGACCCATTTCCGACTCACCGTAACCCCTAAACCCTCCCAACCCCTGCTGACTAAAGGCTATAGCCCACAGTGCTCGTGACTATTTCACGCTACTGTGTCACTGGTATTTCTTCCCATTTTAGTGGGCAGGCTCTCTGATCAGAGCCCAACGGGCACACGAGGACCTCGAAAAGACTGTACCCACCCCCAACCCTCATGGACCAAAGGCTATAGCCCACCGCCTCGGGCGATTATTTCACGCCTACTGCAGGGCATTTCTTGCCATTTTAGGGCAGGCCTCTGACTGTAGCCTCCCACTGGCACTCGAGGACCCTCTAAAAGAGGGTACCCATTTACGACCCCCAGAGCCCCAGAACGTCCCTCCCCAACCTCAAGGACTAGGCTATAGCCCACCGGCTCGGTGATTCATTTCACGCGCTGGCCATTGGCATTTCTTGCCATTTTAGCCAGGCCTCTGACCGTAGCCTCCCACTGGGCACACGAGGACACTAAAAAAGACTGTACCCATTTCCGACGACCAGAACCCCGAGACCCCCCACCCCCACCCCTCAAGGACCAGCTATAGACCACCGCCTCATGATTATTTCACGCGCTGCTGGCCATGGCATTACTTGCCATTTTACGGCATGCTTCTGACCGTATCCTCCCACTGGGCACACGAGGCCCTCGAAAAGTCTGTACCCATTTCCGAGGACCAGAGCCCCCTAAACCCCCTCCCCAACCCCCACGGACCAAAGGCTATAGCCCACTGCCTCGACTATTCGACGCCATGGCCACAGCATTACTTGCCATTTTACGGCATGCTTCTGACCGTAGCCTCCCACTGGGCACACGAGGCCCTCAAAAAGACAGTACCCATTTCCGAAGACCAGAGCCCCCAAAACCCTCCCAACCCTCATGGACCAGTTATTATAGCCCACCGGCCTCGGTGACTATTTCACGCGCTGCGCCGCTCGGCATTTCTTGCCATTTTAGAGCAGGCTTCTGACCGTAGCCTCCCACTGGGCACACGAGGACCCTCGAAAAGACTGTACCCATTTTTTACGACCAGAGCCCCCTAAACCCCCTCCCAAACCCCTGCGGACCAAAGGCTATAACCCACCGGCCTCGGTGACTATTTCACGCGCTGCGCCGCTGGGCATTTCCTGCAATTTTAGGGCAGGCCTCTGACCGTAGCCTCCCACTGGGTACACGAGGACCCTCGAAAAGACTGTACCCATTTCAGACGCCCAGAGCCCCCGAACGCCCCTCCCCAACCTCATGACCAGTTATAGCCCACTGCCGGTGACTATTTCCCGCGCGCGCTACTGGCATTTCCTGCACTTTGTATGTGCCTCGATCAGACTCCCACCGGGTACACGAGACCTCGAAAAGACTGTACCCATTTCAGATGCCCAGAGCCCCCGAACGCCCCCAACCCTCATGGGATCAAGGCTATAGCCCACCGGCCTCGATGACTATTTCCCGCACAAGGCTACTGGCATTTCCTGTAATTTGTATGTGCCTCTGACCGTAGCCTCCCACTATGTACACGAGGACCCTCGAAAAGACTGTACCCATTTCGGAAGCCCAGAGCCCCCGAACGCCACTCCCCAACCCCCGCGGACCAAAGGCTATAGCCCACCGGCCTCGGTGACTATTTCCCGCCAAGGCCACTGGCATTTCCTGCACTTAGTCTTCTGACCGTAGCCTCCAACTGGGCACACGAGTACCCTCGAAAAGACTGTACCCATTTCCGACGACCAGAGCCCCCGAAACACCTTCCCCAACCCCCGCGGACCAAAGGCTATAGCCCACCGGCCTCTGCGACTATTTGACGCGCTGCACCGCTGGCCATTTCTTGCCATTTTAGAGCAGGCTTCTGACCGTGGCCTCCCACTGGGCACACGAGGACCCTCGAAATGACTGTACCCATTTCCGAGGACCAGAGCCCCCTAAACCTCCTCCCCAACCCCCGCGGACCAAAGGCTATAGGCCACCGGCCTCAGTGACTATTTCCCGCGCTGCGCAGCTGGGTATTTCTTGCTATTTTGTGTGCCTGATCAGTAGCCTCCCACTGGGCACACGAGGACCCACGAAAATACTGTACCCATTTCTGACTACCAAAGCCCCCGAACGCCCCTCCCCAACCCCCGCGGACCAAAGGCTATAGCCCACCGGCATCGGCGACTATTTCACGCCACACTGGCATTTCTTTCCATTTTGTATGTGCTTCTGACCGTAGCCTCCCACTGCGCACACGAGGACCCTCGAAAAGACTGTACCCATTTTCTATGACCAGAGCCCTCTAAACCCCCCCCCCAACCCCCGCGGACCAAAGGCTATAGCCCACCGGCCTCGGTGACTATTTCACGCGCTGCGCCGCTGGGTATTTTTTGCCATTTTAGGGCAGGCCTCTGACCGTAGCCTCCCACTGGGCACACGAGGACCCTCGAAAAGATTGTATCCATTTCTGACGCACTGCAGACCCCAAACCCTCCCCAACCTCATGACCACAGTGCTATAGCCCACCCAAGCATCGACGATTATTTCACGCGCTTGGCATTTCTTGTAATTTTAGGGCAGGCTTGACCGTAGCCTCCCATCGGGCACACGAGGACCTCGAAAAGACTGTACCACTTTCTCGACGACTGTAACCCCGAACCCCTCCGCAACCCCCTGCACTAAAGGCTATAGCCCACCGTCTCGATGCCTATTTCATGCGCCACATTGGGTATTTCTTGCCATTTTAGTGCAGGCCTTCTGATCAGAATCCTCCGACTGGCACACGAGACCTCGAAAAGACTGTACCCATTTTCAAGCCCAGAGCCCCGAACGCCCTCCTAAACCCCTCATGACCAAAGGCTATAGCCCACCGGCCTGCCGATTATTTCACGAGCGCGCTTGGGAATGACTTGCCATTTTAGGCACGCTTGACCGTAGCCTCCCATCAAGTACACGAGGACCTCGAAAAGACTGTACTCCATTTCCGACGACCAGAATCCCCGAAACCCCCAACCCAACCCCTCATGGACCAAAGGCTATAGCCCACCGCCCCATGATTATTTGAGGCGTGCGCACTGGCATTACTTTGCCATTTTACGGCATGCTTCTGACCATAGCCTACCACTGGGTACACGAGGCCTCGAAAAGATCAGACCCATTTCCGACCACTGTAACCCCTAAACCCTCCCCAACCTCATGACCAAAGGCTATAGCCCACATGTGCCTCGTGACTATTTCACGCCAGCTGTCACTGGGTATTTCTTCCCATTTTAGGCAGGCCTCTGATCAGTAGCCTCCAACGGGCACACGAGGACCTCGAAAAGATCAGACCCATTTCCGACGCTGGCCCCCAACCCCGCAGACCAAAGGCTATAGCCCACCGGCCTCATGATTATTTCACGCCACTGGCCATGGCATTTCGTGCCATTTTAGGGCAGGCCTCGACAGAGCCTCCCACCTGGCACCTCGAGGACCTCGAAAAGACTGTACCCATTTTCGACGCCTGAGCCCTGAACGCCCCTCCCAACCCTCATGACCAGTATAGCCCACCGGCCTCGGTGACCATTTCACGCGCTGCGCCGCTGGGCATTTCTTGCCATTTTAGCGTAGGCCTCTGACCGTAGCCTCCCACTGGGCACACGAGGACACTAAAAAAGACTGTACCCATTTCCGACGACTAGAACCCCTAAACCCCCCTCCCCAACCCCCGCGGACCAAAGGCTATAGACCACCGCCCCATGATTATTTCACGCGATGCGCCTGGCTACATTACTTGCCATTTTACGGCATGCTTTGACTGCATTCCTCCCATCAGCACACGAGGCCCCTCAAAAGACTGTACCCATTTCCGAGGACCAGAGCCCCCGTAAACCCCACCCCAACCCCCACGGACCAGCTATAGCCGACTGCCTCGCGATTATTTGACGCGCTCACTGGCATTACTTGCCATTTTACGCATGCTTCTGATCAGAGCCTCCCACTGGGCACACGAGGCCTCAAAAGACAAGACCCATTTCCAAGACCAGAGCCCCTTAAACCCCTCCCCAACCCTCATGGACCAAAGTTATAGCCCACCGCCTCTATGGTGACTATTTCACGCCATACTGGCCGCATTTCTTGCCATTTTAGAGCAGGCTTCTGACCGTAGCCTCCCACTTGGCACACGAGGACCCTCGAAAAGACTGTACCCATTTTTTACGACCAGAGCCCCCTAAACCCCCTCCCAAACTCCTCATGGGACCAAAGTTATAACCCACTGCCCTTGGTGACTATTTCACGCACAAGGCCACATTGGCATTTCTCGCAATTTGGGCAGTGCCTCGATCAGAAGCCTCCCACTGGGTACACGAGGACCCTCGAAAAGACTGTACCCATTTCAGACGCCCAGAGCCCCCGAACGCCCCTCCCCAACCCCCGCGGACCAAAGGCTATAGCCCACCGGCCTCGGTGACTATTTCCCGCGCTGCGCCGCTGGGCATTTCCTGCAATTTTAGGGCAGGCCTCTGACCGTAGACTCCCACTGGGTACACGAGGACCCTCGAAAAGACTGTACCCATTTCAGATGCCCAGAGCCCCCGAACGCCAACCCTCTGACTGGCTATAGCCCACCGCCTCGATGACTATTTCCTCACAGCTGGGCTGGCATTTCTGCACTTTAGGGCAGGCCTCTGAATCGTAGCCTCCCACTATGTACACGAGGACCCTCGAAAAGATCACCCATTTCGGAAGCCCAGAGCCTCTCAACGCCACTCCCAACCCTCATGGGACTAAAGACTATAGCCCACTGCCTTGTGACTATTTCCTGCACAAGGCCATTGGCATTTCCTGCAATTTTAGGGCAGGCTTCTAACCGTAGCCTCCAACTGGGCACACGAGTACCCTCGAAAAGACTGTACCCATTTCCGACGACCAGAGCCCCCGAAACACCTTCCCCAACCCCCGCGGACCAAAGGCTATAGCCCACCGGCCTCTGCGACTATTTGACGCGCTGCACCGCTGGCCATTTCTTGCCATTTTAGAGCAGGCTTCTGACCGTAGCCTCCCACTGGGCACACGAGGACACTCGAAAAGACTGTACCCATTTCTGACGACCAGAGCCCCCGAAACCCCCTCCCAACCTCCTCAAGGACCAGTATTATATAGCCCACTGCCTGTGACTATTTCACGCCTGCTACTGCCGGGCATTTCTTGTCATTTTAGGGCAGGCTCTGATCAGAGCCTCCCACGGGCACACGAGGACCTCGAAAAGACTGTACCCATTTCCGACGCGCCTCCCAACCCCGCTGGACCAAAGGCTATTGCCCACCGCCTCCGATTATTTCACGCGCTGTCATGGCATTTCTTGCCATTTTAGGGCAGGCCTCTGATCAGAAGGCCCCACTAGGCACCTCGAGGACCCTCAAAGACTGTACCCATTTTCGACGCCTGAGCCCCAGAACGCCCCTCTCCCAACCCTCATGGACCAAAGGCTTATAGCCCACCGCCTCGTGACTATTTCACGCGGGCCAAGGCCATTGGCATTTCTTGCCATTTTAGCGCAGACCTCTGACCGTAGCCTCCCACTGGGCACACGAGGACACTCAAAAACACTGTACCCATTTCCGACGACCAGAACCCCCAAACCCCACACCCAACCCTCATGGGACCAAAGGTTATAGACCACCGCCTGTGACTATTTCACGCGATGCGCGGGCATTTCTTGTTATTTTAGGGCAGTGCTTGACCGTAGCCTCCCATCACACACGAGGACCCTCGGAAAGACTGTACCCATTTCCGACGACCTGAGCCCAAAACTTCCCTCCCCAACCGCCGCGGACCAAAGGCTATTGCCCACCGACCTCGGCGACCATTTCACGCGCTGCGCCGCTGGGCATTTCTTGCCATTTTAGGGCAGGCCTCTGACCGTAGCCTCCCACTGGGCACACGAGGACACTCAAAAACACTATACCCATTTCCGACGACCAGAACCCCCAAACCCCACTCCCCAACCCCCGCGAACCAAAGGCTATAGCCCACCGGCCTCGGTGACTATTTCACGCGCTGCGCCGCTGGGCATTTCTTGTCATTTTAGGGCAGGCCTCTGACCGTAGCCTCCCACGGGGCACACGAGGACCCTCGAAAAGACTGTAACCATTTCCGACGCCCCTCCCCAACCCCCGCGGACCAAAGGCTATAGCCCACCGGCCTCGGCGACTATTTCACGCGCTACGCCGCTGGGCATTTCTTGCAATTATAGGGCAGGCCTCTGACCGTAGCCTCCCACTGGGCACACGAGGACCCTCGAAGAGACTGTACCCATTTCCGACACCAAGAGCCCCCGAACGCCCCTCCCCAACCCCCGCGGACCAAAGGCTATAGCCCACCGGCCTCGGCGACTATTTCACGCTCTGCGCCGCTGGACATTTCTTGCCATTTTAGGGCAGGCTTCTGACCGTAACCTCCCACGGGGCACACGAGAACCCTCGTAAAGACTGTACCCATTTCCGACGACTGAGCCCTCAAACCCCTCCCAACCCCTCAAGGGACTAGTATTATAGCCCACCGCCCTCAAGTGACTATTTCCGTGACTGCGTCACTGGCATTTCTTGCCATTTTAGGGCAGGCCTGACCGTAGCCTCCCACTGGCACACGAGGACCCTCGAAAAGACTGTACCCATTTCCATGCCCCGAGCCCTGTAACTTCCCTCCCAACCGCCACAAGACCAAAGGCTATAGCCCAACGGCCCCAAGAACCATTTCCACGCTGCGTCCATTGGGCATTTCTTGCCATTTTAGGGCAGACCTCTGACAGTAGCCTCCCACTAGGCACACGAGACACTAAAAGACTGTACCCATTTCCGACGACCAGAACCCCAACCCCTCCCCAACCCTCATGACTAAAGGCTATAGACCACTGCCTCGATTATTTCACGCTGATGCGCATTGGCATTTTCACATTTTACTGCAGGCTTCTGACCGTAGCCTCCCATCTGGGCACACGAGACCTCAACAGACTGTACCCATTTTCGATGCCCAGAGCCCTGTAACTACCCTCCCCAACCCTCATGGACCAAAGGCTATAGCCCACCGCCTCATGACTATTTCACGCGCTGGCCACTTGGCATTTCTTGCCATTTTAGGGCATGTGCCTCTGACTGTAGAGCCTCCCAATCGGGCACACGAGACCCTCAAATAGACTGTACCCATTTCAAGACCAGAGCCCCCTAAACCCTCCCAACCCCTCATGGACCAAAGGCTATAGCCCACCGCCTGGTGAGTATTTCACGCCTGCGCTGGCATTTCTTGTCATTTTAGGGCAGGCTCTGACCGAGCCTCCAACGGGCACACGAGGACCCTCGAAAAGACTGTACCCATTTCCGACGCGCCCCCAACCCCTCATGACCAAAGGCTATAGCCCACCGCCTCGCAACTATTTCACGCCACAGCCACTTGGCATTTCTTGCCATTTTAGGCAGTGCCTCCTGATCAGAGCCTCCCACTGGGCACTCGAGGACCTCGAAAAGACTGACCCATTTTCGACGCCTCAGAGCCCCTGTAACGCCCTCCCAACCCCATGACTAAAGGTTATAGCCCACTGGCTCGGTGACTATTTCACGCACAAGGCCACTGGCATTTCTTGCCATTTTAGCGCAGGCCTCTGACCGTAGCCTCCCACTGGGCACACGAGGACACTAAAAAAGACTGTACCCATTTCCGACGACCAGAACCCCAAAAACCCCCACCCCAACCCCCCCGGACCAAAGGCGATAGACCACTGCCTCCATGACTATTTCACGCTGATGCGCCATGCATTACTTGCCATTTTACGGCATGCTTCTGACCGTAGCCTCCCACTGGGCACACGAGGCCCTCGAAAAGTCTGTACCCATTTCCGAGGACCAGAGCCCCCTAAACCCCCTCCCCAACCCCCACGGACCAAAGGCTATAGCCCACCGGCCTCGGCGACTATTTGACGCACAAGGCCATTGGCATTATTTGCCATTTTACGGCATGCTTGATCAGAGCCTCCCATGCACACGAGGCCCTCAAAAAGACTGTACCCATTTCCGAAGACCAGAGCCCCCTAAACCCCCTCCCCAACCCCCGCGGACCAAAGGCTATAGCCCACCGGCCTCGGTGACTATTTCACGCGCTGCGCCGCTCGGCATTTCTTGCCATTTTAGGGCAGGCTTCTGACCGTAGCCTCCCACTGGGCACACGAGGACCCTCGAAAAGACTGTACCCATTTATTACGACCAGAGCCCCTAAACCCTCCCAAACCCTCATGACCAAAGGCTATAACCCACCGCCTCTTGACGCGCTGGCTTGGCATTTCTGCAATTTAGGCGGTGGCTCGACCGTAGCCTCCCACTGGGTACACGAGGACCCTCGAAAAGACTGTACCCATTTCAGACGCCCAGAGCCCTCAACGCCCTCCCCAACCCCCGCAGACCTCAAAGCTATAGACCACTGCCTCATGACTATTTCACGCCTCAAGGCCACTGGCATGTCTTGGCATTTTAGGCAGGTTTGATCAGAAGCCTCCAACTGGCACACGAGTACCCTCGAAAAGACTGTACCCATTTCCGACGACTGTGAGCCTCAAACACCTTTCCCAACCCCGCTGGACTAAAGGCTATAGCCGACCGGCCTCATGGATTATTTGACGCTACTGCACCGCTGGCCATTTCTTGCCATTTTAGAGCAGTGCTTGATCAGAGCCTCCCACTGGGCACACGAGGACCCTCGAAAAGACTGTACCCATTTCGACGCACTGTGAGCACTAAACCCTCCCCAACCCTCATGACCAGTATAGCCCACTGCCTCGTGATTATTTCACGCCTGCGCTGGCATTTCTTGTCATTTTAGGGCAGGCCTCTGATCAGAGCCTCCCACGGGCACACGAGACCTCGAAAGATCAGACCCATTTCCGACGCGCCTCCCAACCCCTCATGGACCAAAGGCTATTGCCCACCGCCTCAAGGCGATTATTTCACGGCTGCTTGGCATTTCTTGCCATTTTAGGGCAGGCCTCTGACCGTAGCCTCCCACTAGGCACTCGAGGACCCTCGAAAAGACTGTACCCATTTTCGACGCCCAGAGCCCCTGTAACGCCCCTCCCAACCCCTCATGGACCAGGCTATAGCCCACCGCCTGGTGACTATTTCACGCTGCGCCATGGCATTTCTTGCCATTTTAGCGCAGGCCTCTGACCGAGCCTCCCACGGGCACACGAGGACCCTCGAAAGACTGTACCCATTTCCGACGCGCCACCCCAACCTCATGGACCAAAGGCTATTGCCCACCTGCCTCGGGCGATTATTTCACGCGCTGCGCCGCAGGGCATTTCTTGCCATTTTAGGGCAGGCCTCTGACCGTAGCCTCCCACTGGGCACTCGAGGACCCTCGAAAAGACTGTACCCATTTTCGACGCCCAGAGCCCCAGAACGTCCCTCCCCAACCCCCGCGGACCAAAGGCTATAGCCCACCGGCCTCGGTGACCATTTCACGCGCTGCGCCGCTGGGCATTTCTTGCCATTTTAGCGCAGGCCTCTGACCGTAGCCTCCCACTGGGCACACGAGGACACTCAAAAACACTGTACCCATTTCCGACGACCAGAACCCCCAAACCCCCCTCCCCAACCCCCGCGGACCAAAGGCTATAGACCACCGGCCTCGGCGACTATTTCACGCGATGCGCCGCTGGGCATTTCTTGCCATTTTAGGGCAGGCTTCTGACCGTAGCCTCCCACTGGGCACACGAGGACCCTCGGAAAGACTGTACCCATTTCCGACGACCTGAGCCCAAAACTTCCCTCCCCAACCGCCGCGGACCAAAGGCTATTGCCCACCGACCTCGGCGACCATTTCACGCGCTGCGCCGCTGGGCATTTCTTGCCATTTTAGGGCAGGCCTCTGACCGTAGCCTCCCACTGGGCACACGAGGACACTCAAAAACACTATACCCATTTCCGACGACCAGAACCCCCAAACCCCACTCCCCAACCCCCACGGACCAAAGGCTATAGACCACCGGCCTCGGCGACTATTTCACGCCCTGCGCCACTGGGCATGTCTTGGCATTTTAGGGCAGGCTTCTGACCGTAGCCTCCAACTGGGCACACGAGGACCATCGAAAAGACTGTACCCATTTTTGACGACCAGAGCCCCCGAAACACCTTCCCCAACCCCCGCGAACCAAAGGCTATAGCCCACCGGCCTCGGTGACTATTTCACGCTAAGGCCAGCAGGCATGCATGTTACATTTTAGGGGCAGGCTTCTAACCGTAGCCTCCCACTAGGCACACGAGGACACCAAAAGACTGCACTCCATTTCCCACGACCGTAACCCCGAACCCCTCCCCAACCCCTCATGGACCAAAGGTTATTATAGACCACCGGCTCGGCGACTATTTCACGTGCGCCATTGGCATTTCTTGCAATTTTAGGGCAGTGCTCTGACCGTAGACTCCCACTGGCACACGAGACCTCGAAAGACTGTACCCATTTCCGACGACCCGAGCCCAAACTTCCTCCCAATCGCCAAGGACCAAAGGCTTATTGCCCACCGACCTCGGCGACACTCTCACGCTACTGCGCCATTGGCATTTCTTTGCCATTTTAGGGCAGGCCTCGACTGTAGCCTCCCACTGGGCACACGTTGACCCTCAAATAGACTGTACCCATTTCCATGCCCAGAGCCCTGAACTTCCTCCCCAACCCTCATGGGACCAAAGGCTATAGCCCACCGCCTCGGCGACCATTTCACGCGCTGCGCCACTGGCATTTCTTGCCATTTTAGGCAGTGCCTCTGACTGTAGCCTCCCACTGGCACACGAGACCCTCGAAAAGACTGTACCCAATTCCGACGACAACAGCCCCAAAACCCTCCCCAACCCAAGTGACTAAATGCTATAGCCCACCGCCTAGGATTATTTCACGCCATGCGCCACTGGACATTTCTTCCATTTTAGGCAGGCTTGACCGAGCCTCCCACTGGGCACACGAGGACCCTCGAAAGACTGTACCCATTTCCGACTACCAGTGAGCCCCTAAACCCCCGCCCCAAACCCCTCATGACCAGTATAGCCCACCGCCCCTGTGACTATTTCACGGCTGCACTGGGCATTTTTGCTATTTTAGGCAGGCTCAGTGACTGAGGCTCCAATGGGCACACATGAGGACCTCAAAAGACTGTACCCATTTCGACGCCCAGAGCCCCAAACTTCCTCCCCAACCCCTCATGGACCAGCACTATAGCCCACCGGCCTCGGTGACCATTTCACGCGCTGCGCCGCTGGCCATTTCTTGTCATTTTAGCGCAGGCCTCTGACCGTAGCCTGCCACTGGGCACACGAGGACACTCAAAAAGACTGTACCCATTTCCAACGACCAGAGCCCCCGAAACCCCCTACCCAACCACCGTGGACCAAAGGCTATAGCCCACCGCTTGCCATGATTATTTCTCGCTGCCTCAAGGCCACTGGCATTTCTTTATTTTAGGCAGGCTCTGACCAGAGCCTCCCACTGGTACACGAGGACCCTCGAAAAGACTGTACCCATTTCACGACTGAGCCCCTAAACCCTCCCAACCTCATGGACCAGCATTATAGCACACCGCATCGGTGACTATTTCACGCTGCGCCGCTTTGGCATTTCTTGCCATTTTAGGGCAGTGGCTTCTCACCGTAGCCTCCCACGGTACACACGAGGACCCTCGAAAAGACTGTACCCATTTCCCGACTACCAGAGCCCCAAACCCCTCCCCAACCCCTGTGGGACCAAAGGTTATAGCCCACCTGCCTCGTGACTATTTCCTGTGCGCTGGCATTTTTGCCATTTTAGGGCAGGCCTGACCGTAGCCTCCCATCGGCTATACGAGGACGCCCAAAAGACTGTACCCATTTTGACGCACTGTGAGCCCCGAACGTCCCCTCCCAACCCCTCAAGGACTAAAAGCTATAGCCCACCGCCCGGGCTGATTATTTCACGCGCTGGCTTAGGCATGTCTTGCCATTTTAGGGCAGGCTTGATCAGAATCTCCCACTGGGACACGAGGACCTCGAAAAGACTCTACCCATTTCCGACGATCGAGCCTCAAACACCTTCCCCATCCCCCGCTGACCAGAGGTTATTATAGCCCACCGCCTCGGGCGATTATTTGACGAGCTGCGCTGGCATTTCTTGACATTTTAGGGCAGTGCTTCACCAGAGGCCTCCCATGCACACGATGACCCTCAAAAGATCAGACTATCGACGGCCAGAGCGCCTTAACCCCACTCCCACCCCCTCATGGGCTATAAATATGCCTCGCCGGTGACTATTTCACGCTACACGCCATGCTGGGCATTTCTTGTCATTTTAGGCAGGCCTCTGATCAGAGCCTCCACGGCACACGAGACCCTCGAAAAGATCAGACCCATTTTCGACGCCCCCAACCCCTCATGGAGCATAGCCCACCAAAGCATCGGGCCGATTATTTCACGCGCTGGCCGCTGACATTTCTTGCCATTTTAGTGTGCTCGACAGAACCTCCCATCAAGTACACGAGGACCCGCGTCAAGACTGTACCCAATTCCGACGATCAGAACCCTCGAAACACCTTCCCCATCCCCCGCGGACCAAATGCTATAGCCCACCGGCCTCGGCGACTATTTGACGCGCTGCACCGCTTGGCATTTCTTGCCATTTTGTATGTGTCCTGATCAGAGCCTCCCATCAAGCACACTAGGACCCACGAAAAGACTCAGACCCATTTCCGACGCACCAAAGCCCCTGAAACCCTCCGCAACCCTCATGGACTGGGGCATTATAGCCCACTGCCCGGTGACTATTTCACGAGTCACTGGTATTTTTGCCATTTTTAGGCAGTGCCTCCTGACCCAGAGCCTCCCACCGGCCACATGAGGACCTCAAATGACTGTACCCATTTCCGCACGACTGAGCCCCTCAAACCCTCCCCAACCCTCAAGGACCAAAGGCTATAGCCCACCGGCCTTGACTATTTCCGCTGACCAAGGCCACTGGCATTTCTTGCCATTTTAGGCAGTGCCTCTGAGCGTAGCCTCCCACCTGGCACACGAGTACCTCGAAAAGACTCAGTAACTATTTCTCACACCTGTGAGCCCCTCAAACACCTACTCCCAACCCCCGCAGACCAGGCTATAGCCCACCGCCTCGTGACTATTTCACGCAAGCGCCATTGGGCATTTCTTGCCATTTTAGGGCAGGCCTCTGACAGTAGCCTCCCATTGTACACGAGGACCCTCGAAAAGACTGTACCCATTTCCACGCACTGTGAGCCCCTAAACCCTCCCTAACCCCTCATGACCAAAGGCTATAGCCCACCGGCCTCGTTGACTATTTCACGCGCCACTGGGATTTCTTGCACTTTTAGGCAGGCTTCTAACCTGTAGCCTCCCACTGGCACACGAGGACCTCGAAAAGACTGTACCCATTTTCACGACAAGAGCCCCTAAACCCCCTCCCCAACCCTCATGACCAAAGTTATAGCCCACCGGCCCTTGACTATTTCACGCCATGCGCTTGGCATTTCATTCCATTTTAGGCCAGGCTACTGACCGAAGCCTCCCACTGGGCACACGCGCACCCTCGAAAAGTCTATACCCATTTCAGACGACCATAGCCCCGAAACCCTCCCCAACCCCGCATGGACCAACGGCCATAGACCACCGCCTCATGACTATTTCCTGCGCTAAGGCCATGCCTGGCATTTTTTGTTATTTTAGGCAGGCTCTGACCGTAGGCCTCCCACTGGGTACACGAGGACCCTCAAAAGACTGTACCCATTTCACGACTGAGCCCCTAAACCCTCCCCAACCCCTCATGGACCAGTTATATATAGCACACTGCCCTGTGACTATTTCACGCTGCTGCGCATTGGCATTTCACATTTTAGGCAGGCTTGACCGTAGCCTCCCACTGGGCACACGAGGACCTCAAAAGACTGTACCCATTTCCCACGACCAGAGCCCCTAAACCCTCCCTAACCCCTCATGACCAAAGCACATAGCCCACCGCCTGCTGACTATTTCACGCGCTGCGCGCTGGGATTTCTTGTAATTTTAGCAGGCTTCAACTGTAGCCTCCCACTGGTCACAAGAGAACCCTAGAAAAGACTGTACCCATTTTCGACGACAAGAGCCCCTAAACCCTCCCCAACCCCCGCGGACCAAAGGCTATAGCCCACCGCCTGGTGACTATTTCACGCCACCGCTATAGGCATTTCTTGCCATTTTAGTGTGCTTCGACCGTGAGCCTCCCACCGCCACATGAGTACCCCTCAAATGACTGTACCCATTTCCACGACCACTGTGAGCCCCCTTAAACCCTCCCCAACCCCTCATGGGACCAAAGGCTATAGCCCACCGGCCTTGACTATTTCTCACGCTGCTCAAGGCCACTGGCATTTCTTGCCATTTTAGGGCAGGCATCTGACCGTAACCTCCCACTGGGTACACGAGTACCCTCGAAAATACTTTAACCATTTCCGAAACCCAGAGCACCCGAAACACCAACCCCAACAACCGCAGCACTGGCTATAGACCACCGCCCATGACTATTTCCGCCTCCGCGCCTGGTATTTTTTGTCATTTTGTGGCAGGCCTCCTGACCGTAGCCTCCCACTGGGTACATGAGGACCCTCGTAAAGACTGTACCCATTTCCGATGACCAGAGCCCCCGAAACCCCCTCCCCAACCCCCACGTACCAAAGGCTATAGCCCACCGCCTTGACTATTTTTCACGCGCGCCATTGGCATTTCTTTCCATTTTAGGGTGTGCTTCGACCGCATTCTCCCATGGGCACACGAGGACCTCGAAAAGAATGTACCCATTGACGCACTGTGAGCCCCTAAACCCCTCCCCAACCCTCAAGGACCAAAGGCTATAGCCCACCGGCCCTGGTGACTATTTCACACAAGGCGCTCAGCATTTCTTGACATTTTAGGGCAAAGCTTCTGACCGTAGCCTCCCACTGGGCAAACGAGACCTCGAAAAGACTGTACCCATTTCCAACGACCAGAGCCCCAAACCCTCCCCAACCCCTGTGGGACCAAAGGCTATAGCCCACCGCCCCATGACTATTTCCTGCGTGCGCCTGGCATTTTTGTCATTTTAGGGCTGGCCTCGACAGAGCCTCCCACTGGTACACGAGGACCCACGAAGACTGTACCCATTTCCACGCACCAAAGCCCCTAAACCCTCCCCAACCTCATGGACCAAAGCATAGCCCACTGCCCTGTGACTATTTCCTGTGCGCCGCTGGGCATTTCTTGCCATTTTAGGGCAGGCGTCTGACCGTAGCCTCCCACTGGCTATACGAGGACGACCGAAAAGACTGTACCCATTTTGGAGTACCAGAGCCCCCGAACGTCCCTCCCCAACCCCCGCGGACCAAAGGCTATAGCCCACAGTCCTCGTTGACTATTTCCCGCCTGCGCCTGGCATTTTTGTCATTTTAGGGCAGGCCTGATCAGAGCCTCCCACTGTACACGAGTACCCTCGAAAAGACTGTAACCATTTCCGACACCTGAGCCCTCAAACACCTACTCCCAACCCTCAGACCAAAGTATAGCCCACTGCCTTTGCTGACTATTTCGCGCTGCGCCTGGTATTTTTTGTCATTTTAGGGCAGGCCTCACTGTAGCCTCCCACTGGTAAACGAGGACCCTCGAAAAGACTGCACCCATTTCCCACGACCAGAGCCCCTAAACCCTCCCCAACCCCCTTGGACCAAAGGCTATAGCCCCCCGGCCGCGTTGACTATTTCACGCGCTGCGCCTGGGCATTTTTTTTCCATTTTAGGGCAGTGCTTGATCAGTAGCCTCCCACTGGGCACACGAGGACCCTCGAAAAGACTGTACCCATTTCCGACGACCAGAGCCCCATTAACCCTCCCCCCAACCCCTCGGACCAAAGGCTATAGCCCACCGGCCTCGGTGACTATTTCACGCGCTGCGCCGCTGGGTATTTCTTGCAATTTTAGGGCAGGCTTCTAACAGTAGCCTCCCACTGGGCACACGAGGACCTCAAAAGATCGTACCCATTTTCGACGACAAGAGCCCCTAAACCCCTCCCAACCCCTCAAGGACTAAAGGCTATAGCCCACCGCCTCAGAATTATTTCACGCGCTGGCTATGGATTTCTTAACATTTTAGGGCAGGCATCTAACCGTAGCCTCCCACCTGGGCACACACGAGACCTCAAAAGACTGTACCCATTTCCGACGACCAGAGCCCCCTAAACCCCCTCCCCAACCCCCGCGGACCAAAGTTTATAGCCCACCGGCCTCGTTGACTATTTCACGCGCTGCGCCGCTGGGGATTTCTTGCCATTTTAGGGCAGGCTTCTAACCGTAGCCTTCCACTGGGCACACGAGGACCCTCGAAAAGACTGTACCCATTTCCGACGATCAGAGCCCCCGAAACACCTTCCCCATCCCCCGCGGACCAAAGGCTATAGCCCACCGGCCTCGGTGACTATTTGACGCGCTGCGCCGCTTGGCATTTCTTGCCATTTTAGGGCAGGCTTCTGACCGTAGCCTCCCACTGGGCACACGAGGACCCTCAAAAAGACTGTACCCATTTCCGACGACCAGAGCACCCTAAACCCCCTCCCCAACCTCATGGACCAAAGGCTATAGCCCACCGCCTGTTGACTATTTCACGCGCTGCGCCGCTTGGGATTTCTTTGCCATTTAAGGCAGGTTTCTAATCAGAGCCTCCCACTGGCACACGAGGACCTCGAAAAGACTGTACCCATTTTCACGACAAGAGCCCCTAAACCCCTCCCCAACCCTCATGGACCAAAGGCTATAGCCCACCGGCCCTCGGTAACTATTTCCACGCGCCACTGGGATTTCTTTCTATTTTAGGGCAGGCTTCTAACCGTAGCCTTCCACCTGGCACACGAGACCTCGAAAAGACTGTACCCATTTTCACGACAAGAGCCCCCTAAAACTCCTCCCAACCCTCATGGACCAAAGGCCATAGCCCACTGCCTCGTGACTATTTCACGAGCTGCGCCATTGGTATTTTTGCCATTTTAGGGCAGTGCCTGACCGTAGCCTCCCACCTGGGCACACGAGGACCCTCAAATGACTGTACCCATTTCCGACGACTGTGAGCCCCAAACCCCTCCCAACCCCGCTGGACCAGTTATTATAGCCCACCGCCCTTGGTGACTATTTCCGCTGCCTCAAGGCCACTGGCATTTCTTGCCATTTTAGGGCAGTGCCTCGACTGTAGCCTCCCACTGGGTACACGAGGACCCTCGAAAAGACTGTAACCATTTCCGACTCCCAGAGCCCCCGAAACACCAACCCCAACCCCCGCAGACCAAAGGCTATATCCCACCGCCCTTGACTATTTCACGTGTCACTGGCATTTCTTACCATTTTAGGGCAGGCCTCGACCGTAGCCTCCCACTGGTACACGAGGACCCTCGAAAAGACTCACCCATTTCCGACGACTGAGCCCCTAAACCCCTCCCCAACCTCATGGACCAGCACATAGCCCACCGCCTGCTGACTATTTCACGCTGCTGGCCAGATTTCACATTTGTGGCAGGCTTCTTACCGTAGCCTCCCACTGGGCACACGAGGACCCTCGAAAAGACTGTACCCATTTTCGACGACAAGAGCCCCCTAAACCCCCTCCCCAACCCCCGCGGACCAAAGGCTATAGCCCACCGGCCACGGTGACTATTTCACGCGCTGCGCCGCTTGGCATTTCTGGCATTTTAGGGCAGGCTTCTGACCGTAGCCTCCCACTGGGCACACGAGGACCCTCGAAAAGACTGTACCCATTTCCGACGACCAGAGCCCCAAAACCCACCCCAACCCCGTGTGGGAAGGCTATAGACCACCGGCCTCATGACTATTTCCTGCTACTGCGCCTGGTATTTTTGTCATTTTAGGCAGGCCTCTGACCGTAGCCTCCCACTGGTACACGAGGACCCTCGAAAAGACTGTACCCATTTCACGACCAGAGCTCCCTAAACCCTCCCCAACCCCGCATGGGACCAAAGCTATAGCCCATCGCCTGTTGACTATTTCACGCGCCATTGGCATTTTCGTTATTTTAGGGCAGTGCTTGATCAGAGCCTCCCATCACACGAGGACCCCGAAAAGACTATACCCATTTCGATGACCAGAGCCCCCAAACCCTCCCCAACCACCGCTGGGACCAAAGGCTATAGCCCACTGCCTGCTGACTATTTCCACGCGCTACTACTGGCATTTTTGCTATTTTAGGGCAGCTCACCGTAGCCTCCCATCAAGCACGAGGACCTCGAAAAGACTGTACCCATTTCCAAGACTGAGCCCCTAAACCCTCCCCAACCCCTCATGGACCAAAGGCTATAGCCCACCGCCTCATGATTATTTCACGAGCTGCGCCATTGGTATTTTTGCCATTTTAGTGTGCCTCTGACCGTAGCCTCCCACTGGGCACACGAGGACCCTCAAATGACTGTACCCATTTCACCCACTGAGCCCCTAAACCCCTCCCCAACCCCTCAAGGGACTGGGCATATAGCCCACTGCCTGGTGACTATTTCGCTGCCCTCAAGGCACTGGCATTTCTTGCTATTTTAGTGTGCCTCGACTGTAGCCTCCCACTGGGTACACGAGACCCTCGAAAAGACTCAGAACCATTTCCACCCTGAGCCCCCCAAACACCCACCCCAACCCCGCAGCACCAAAGGCTATATCCCACCGCCCACATGATTATTTCCACATGCGCGCCATTGGGCATTTCTTGCCATTTTAGGGCATGTGCCTGACCGTGAGCCTCCCACTGGGTACACGAGGACCCTTGAAAATACTGTACCCATTTCAGACGACCAGAGCCCCCTAAACCCCCTCCCCAACCCCCGCGGACCAAAGGCTATAGCCCACCGGCCTCGCTGACTATTTCACGCACAGCACTGGCTGGGATTTCGCCATATTAGGCAGTGCTTCAATCAGAGCTTCTCCACTGGCACACACGAGACCTCGAAAAGATCAGACCCATTTTCACGACAAGAGCCCCTTTAAACCCTCCCCAACCCCCTGACCAAAGGCTATAGCCCACCGCCTTGACTATTTCACGCTACGCGCTTGGGATTTCTGCATTTTAGGCAGGCTTCTGACCAGTAGCCTCCCATCAAGGGTACACGAGGACCCTCGAAAAGACTGTACCCATTTCCGACGACCAGAGCCCCCCAAACCCCTCCCAACCTCGTGGACCAAAGGCTAGACCACCGGCCTGCTGACTATTTCCTACTGCGCCTGGCATTTTTGTCATTTTAGGCAGTGCTTCTGACCGTAGCCTCCCACTGGTACACGAGGACCCTCGAAAAGACTGTACCCATTTCCCACGACCAGAACCCCTAAACCCTCCCAACCCCTCATGACCAGCACATAGCCCACCGGGCCTCGTTGACTATTTCACGCAAGGCCATTGGCATTTCTGTTATTTTAGGCAGTGCTTCACCAGCCTCCCATCACACGAGGACCCTCGAAAAGACTATACCCATTTTCGACGACCAGAGCCCCCTAAACACCCACCCCAACCACCTCGGACCAAAGGCTATAGCCCACCGGGCCTCGTTGACTATTTCACGCCATACTGGCATTTTCTATTTTTTAGGTGCTTCGACCGTAGAGCCTCCCACTGGTCACACGAGGACCCTCGAAAAGACTGTACCCATTTCAAGACCAGAGCCCCTAAACCCTCCCCAACCCCTCATGGGACTAAAGGCTATAGCCCACCGCCTCATGTTGACTATTTCACGCACAAGGCCACTTGGGATTTCTTGTTATTTTAGGGCGTGCTTCTAATCAGAGCCTCCCACTGGGCACACGAGGACCCTTGAATAGACTGTAACCATTTTCGATGACCAGAGCCCCCTAAAGCCCCTCCCCAACACCTGCGGACCAAAGGCTATAGCCCACCGCCTCGTAACTAATTCACTCACTGGCCATTGGGATTTCATGCTATTTTTAGGGCATGTGCTTCTAATCAGAGCCTCCCACTGGCACACACGAGGACCTCAAAAGACTGTACCCATTTCCGACTGTGAGCCCCTAAACCCCTCCCAACCTCGCTGGACCAAAGCACATAGCCCACCGCCTCGCGACTATTTCACGAGCTGCCATTGGGTATTTTTGCCATTTTAGGCAGTGCCTCGACCAGAGCCTCCCACTGGGCACACGAGGACCCTCAAATGACTGTACCCATTTCCACGCACTGTGAGCCCCAAACCCTCCCCAACCCTCATGGACCAAGGCTATAGCCCACCGCCCTGTGACTATTTCCGCTGCTGCTCAAGGCCACTGGCATTTCTTGCCATTTTAGGCAGGCCTGACCGTAGCCTCCCACTGGGTACACGAGGACCTCGAAAAGATCAGAACCATTTCCGACACCCAGAGCTCAAACACCTACCCCAACCCCTGCAGACTAAAGGCTATATCCCACCGCCCCATGACTATTTCACATGTCACATACTGGCATTTTATTATTTTAGGGCAGTGCCTCTGATCAGAGCCTCCCACTGGGTACACGAGGACCCTTGAAAAGACTGTACCCATTTCCGACGACCAGAGCCCCCTAAACCCCTCCCAACCTCATGGGACCAAAGCTATAGCCCACCGCCTCGCTGACTATTTCACGCACAGGCCATTGGGATTTTCGCCATATTAGGCATGTGCTTCAACCAGAGCCTCCCATCAAGCACACGAGGACCTCGAAAAGACTGTACCCATTTTCGACGACAAGAGCCCCTTTAAACCCCTCCCAACCTCATGACTGGCTATAGCCCACTGCCTCGTGACTATTTCACGCACGCGCCGCTTGGCATTTGCATTTTAGGCAGGCTCTGACCGTAGCCTCCCATCAAGGGCACACGAGGACCCTCAAAGAGACTGTACCCATTTCCGACGACCAAAGCCCCAAACCCCTCCCAACCCCTGGACCAAAGGCTATAGGACCACCGCCTCATGACTATTTCACGCCATGCTGCCTCTGGCATTTTTGTCATTTTAGGGCAGTGTGCCTCTGATCCAGAGCCTCCCACTGGCACACGAGGACCTCGAAAAGACTGCACCCATTCCCGACGACTCAGAACCCCTAAACCCTCCCCAACCCCGCTGACCAAAGGCTATAGCCCACCGCCTGCTGACTATTTCCACGCTGGCACTGGGCATTTCTAGCTATTTTGTATGTGCTTCTGACCGTAGCCTCCCATCACACACGAGGACCCTCGAAAAGACTATACCCATTTTCACGCACTGAGCCCCTAAACCCCTCCCCAAACACCATGACCAAAGGCTATAGCCCACCGGCCTGCTGACTATTTCACGCCATACTGGCATTTTTGTTATTTTAGGCAGTGCTCTGACCGTAGCCTCCCATCAAGTACACGAGACCCCTCGAAAAGACTGTACTCCATTTCCGATGACCAGAGCCCCTAAACCCCTCCCCAACCCCTCATGACCAAAGGCTATAGCCCACCGCCTCGTTGACTATTTCACGCTACCGCTGGCTGGGATTTCTTCCATTTTAGGGCAGTGCTCTAACTGTAGCCTCCCACTGGCACACACGAGGGCCTCAAAAGACTGTACCCATTTTCACGACAAGAGCCCCTAAACCCTCCCCAACCCCTCATGGGACAGCAAAGGCTATAGCCCACGCGCCTAGACTATTTCACGCACAAGGCCACTGGGATTTCTTACATTTTGTATGTGCTTCTAACCGTAGCCTCCAACTGGGCACACGAGGACCCTCGAAAAGACTGTACCATTTCCGACGACCAGAGCCCCCTAAACCCCCTCCCCAACCCCCGCGGACCAAAGGCCATAGCCCACCGGCCTCGTTGACTATTTCACGCCGCGCCGCTTAGGATTTCTTATTTTAGGCATGTGCTTAACCGAGCCTCCCACTGGGCACACGAGGACCCTCGACAAGACTGTACCCATTTTCGACGACAAGATCCCCCTAACCCCCCTCCCCAACCCCCGCGGACCAAAGGCTATAGCCCACCGGCATTGTTGACTATTTCACGCGCTGCGCCGCTGGGGATTTCTGTTATTTTAGGTGCTTCTAACTCAGAGCCTCCCAAGCAAGCACACGAGGACCTCGAAAAGACTGTACCCATTTTCACGACCAGAGCCCCTAAACCCCTCCCCAACCCCTCATGGACCAAAGGCTATAGCCCACCGCCTCAGACTATTTCACGCAAGGCCACTGGGATTTCTTACATTTTTTAGGTGTGCTTCTAATCAGTAGCCTCCCACTGGGCACACGAGGACCCTCGAAAAGACTGTACCCATTTCCGACGACCAGAGCCCCCTAAACCCCCTCCCCAACCCCCGTGGACCAAAGGCTATAGCCCACCGTCCTCGTTGACTATTTCACGCGCTGCGCCGCTGGGGATTTCTTGCCATTTTAGGGCAGGCTTCTAACCGTAGCCTCCCACTGGGTACAGGAGGACCCTCGAAAAGACTGTACCCATTTCCGACACCCAGAGCCCCCGAAACCCTCTCCCCAACCCCCGTGGACCAAAGGCTATAGCCCACCGGCCTCGGCGACTATTTCACGCGCTGCGCCGCTGGGCATTTCTTGCTATTTTAGGGCAGGCTTCTGACCGTAGCCTCCCACTGGGCACACGAGGACCCTCGAAAAGACTGTACCCATTTCTCCGACCCACACTGAGCCCCTAAACCCCTCCCCAACCCCGCATGGACCAAAGGCTATAGCCCACCGACCTCGTTGACTATTTCACGCGGTGCGCTGGGCATTTCTGCCATTTTAGGGCGTGCTTGACCGTAGCTTCCCATCACACAAGAGGAGCCTCGAAAAGACTATACCCATTTTCGACGCACTGAGCCCCTAAACCCCTCCCAACCACTCATGACCAAAGGCTATAGCCCACCGGCCTCATGACTATTTCCCACGCGCTCACTTGGCATTTTTGTTATTTTAGGCAGTGCTGACCAGAGGCCTCCCACTGGCACACGAGGACCTCGAAAAGACTGTACCCATTTCCACGACTGCAGAGCACCTTAAACCCTCCCCAACCCTCATGGGACCAAAGGCTATAGCCCACCGGCCTGTTGACTATTTCACGCGCCACTGGGATTTCTTGCCATTTTAGGCTGTGCTTAATCAGAGCCTCCCAAGCACACACGAGACCTCAAAATACACTGCACCCATTTCCGACGACACTGTAACCCCTAAACCCCTCCCAACCCCTCATGGGACCAAAGGCTATAGCCCACCGCCTCTTGACTATTTCCCACGCTTCACTTGGCATTTCTAGCCATTTTAGTATGTGCTCGACCGTAGCCTCCCACCGCCACACGAGACCCCTAAAAGACTATACCCATTTTCACCACTGAGCCCCTAAACCCCCTCCCAAACACCGCTGACCAAAGGCTATAGCCCACCGGCCTCGTTGACTATTTCACGGCCATGGCCACTGGGCATTTCTGTTGCCATTTTAGGGCAGTGCTCGACCGTAGCCTCCCACTGGCACACACGAGGACCCTCAAAAGACTGTACCCATTTCCATGACCAGAGCCCCCTAAACCCTCCCCAACCCCTGACCAAAGGCTATAGCCCACCGCCTGCTGACTATTTCACGCACAAGGTCACTGGGATTTCTTTCCATTTTAGGGCAGGCTTCTAACCGTAGCCTCCCACTGGGCACACGAGGGCCCTCGAAAAGACTGTACCCATTTTCGACGACAAGAGCCCCCAAAACCCCCACCCCAACCTGGGACCAAAGGCTATAGCCCACTGCCTCAGAATTATTTCACGCGCTGTCATTGGGATTTTTGCTATTTTAGGCAGGCTTCTAACCAGAGCCTCCAATCACACACGAGACCCTCGAAAAGACTGCACCATTTCCTCACCACTGAGCCCCCTAAACCCTCCCCAACCCCTCATGGGACCAAAGGCCATAGCCCACCGCCTGCTGACATTTTCCACGCGCTGCGCTAGGGATTTCTTACCATTTTAGGGCAGGCTTCTAACCGTAGCCTCCCACTGGGCACACGAGGACCCTCGAAAAGACTGTACCCATTTTCGACGACAAGAGCCCCCTAAACCCCCTCCCCAACCCCCGCGGACCAAAGGCTATAGCCCACCGGCATTGTTGACTATTTCACGCGCACAAGGCCACTGGGATTTCTTGCTATTTTAGGGCAGTGCTTCTAATCAGAGCCTCCCAAGCACACGAGGACCTCAAAAGACTGACTCCATTTTCGACGCACTGAGCCCCTAAACCCTCCCCAACCCCTCATGGGACCAAAGGCTATAGCCCACCGGCCTCAGACTATTTCACGCTACTGGGATTTCTTGCCATTTTAGGGCAGGCTTCTAATCAGAGCCTCCCACTGGCACACGAGGACCTCGAAAAGACTGTACCCATTTACTCACGACCACTGTGAGCCCCCCTAAACCCCTCCCAACCCCTGTGGACCAAAGGCTATAGCCCACCGTCTGCTGTTGACTATTTCACACGCGCCATTGGGATTTTGCTATTTTAGGGCAGTTTCTAATCAGAGCCTCCCACTGGCATGTGGAGGACCCTCAAAAGACTGTACCCATTTCGACGACAAGAGCCCCTAAACCTCCCCAACCCCCTCATGGACTGGGCATATAGCCCACCGCCTGTGACTATTTCTCACAGCAGAGCTCAGGGTCACTGGCATTTTTTGCCATTTTAGGCAGGCCTCGACAGTAGCCTCACACTGGGTACACGAGGACCTCGAAAAGACTCAGAACCATTTCCGGCACCCGTGAGCCCCAAACACCTACCCCAACCCTCATGGACCAAAGGCTATAGCCCACCGCCCTGTTGACTATTTCGCGCACGGTACCGCTTGGCATTTCTTGCCATTTTAGGGCAGGCTCGACCAGAGCCTCCCACGCACACGAGGACCCTCGAAAAGACTGTACCCATTTCCCACGCACTGAGCCCCCAAACCCCTCCCAACCCCTCATGACCAAAGGCACATAGCCCATCGCCTGCTGACTATTTCACGCTGGTGCGCCATTGGCATTTCTGCCATTTTGTATGTGCTTCTGACCGTAGCCTCCCACTGGCACACGAGGACCCTCAAAAGACTATACCCATTTTCACCACCAGAGCCCCTAAACCCTCCCCAACCATCATGGACCAAAGGCTATAGCCCACTGCCTCGTTGACTATTTCACGCCAAGGCCATTGGCATTTTTGTTATTTTAGGCAGCCTGACCGTAGCCTCCCATCACACGAGGACCCTCGAAAAGACTGCACTGTACCCATTTCCACGAACAGAGCACCCTTAAACCCTCCCCAACCCTCATGGACCAAAGGCTATAGCCCACCGGCCTTGACTATTTCCCCACGCAAGGGCCACTGGGATTTCTTACATTTTAGGCAGTGCTCTAATCAGTAGCCTCCCAAGGCACACGAGGACCTCGAAAAGACTGTACCCATTTTCGACGACAAGAGCCCCGAAACACCTACTCCCAACCCTCATGGACCAAAGGCTATAGCCTGCCTCGTTGACTATTTCACGCTGCCGCTTGGCATTTTTGCCATTTTTAGGCAGGCTTCGACCGTAGCCTCCCACTGGGCACACGAGACCTCAAAAGACTGTACCCATTTCCGACGACCAGAGCCTCAAACCCTCCCAACCCCCTGTGGACCAAAGCACATAGACCACTGCCTTTGCTGACTATTTCCTGCGCCTGGGTATTTTTTGTCATTTTAGGGCAGGCCTCTGACTGTAGCCTCCCACTCACACGAGGACCCTCAAAAGACTGACCCATTTCCACGACCAGAGCCCCAAACCCCTTCCCCCATGGACCAGCAAAAGCACAGCCCACCGCCTCGTGACTATTTCACGCGAGCTCGCGCTGGGCATTTCTTGCCATTTTAGGGCAGGCCTGACCAGAGCCTCCCACTGGCACACGAGGACCCTCGAAAAGACTCAGAACCATTTCCACACCCAGAGCCCCAAACACCTACCCCAACCTCATGACCAAAGGCTATAGCCCACCGACTGCTGATTATTTCACTGCGCTTGGCATTTCTTGCCATTTTAGGTCAGTCTTCAGAACTTAGCCTCCCACTGGGTACACGAGGACCCTCGAAAAGACTGTACCCATTTCCGACGACCAGAGCCCCCTAAACCCCCTCCCCAACCCCCGCGGACCAAAGGCTATAGCCTACTGGCCTCGTTGACTATTTCACGCGGTGCGCCGCTGGGCATTTCTTATCATTTTAGGGCAGGCCTCTGACCGTAGCCTCCCACTGGGCACACGAGGACCCTCGAAAAGACTGTACCCATTTCCGACGACCAGAGGCCCCCAACCCCCCCCCCCACCCCCGGGGACCAAAGGCTATAGCCCACCGGCCTCTGACTATTTCCAGCTACAAGGCCACTGGTATTTTTTGTCATTTTAGGGCAGGCCTCTGACCGTAGCCTCCCACTGGGTACACGAGGACCCTCGAAAAGACTGTACCCATTTTCAACGACCAGAGCCCCCAAACCCCCCCCCAACCCCTCATGACCAGGCTATAGCCCACCGCCTTGCTGACTATTTCACGAGCTGCGCTACTGGTATTTTTGCCATTTTAGTAGTGCCCGACCAGTAGCCTCCCACTGGGCACACGAGGACCCTCAAAATGACTGTACCCATTTCCGACGACCAGATCCCCCGAAACCCCTCCCTAACCCCTCATGACCAGTTATAGCCCACCGCCTGTGGACTATTTCCCTCGCTGGCATTTCTTGCACATTTTAGGCAGGCCTCTGACCGTAGCCTCCCACTAGACGAGGACCTCGAAAAGATCAGAACCATTTCCGACACCAGAGCCCCCAAACACCTACCCCAACCCTCATGGGACCAGGCTATAGCCTACCGGACTCGTTGACTATTTCACGCACCAGCATTGGCATTTTTGTTATTTTAGGGCAGTGCTTCTGACAGTAGCCTCCCACTCACACGAGGACCCTCAAAAGACTCACCCATTTCCGACCCACTGTGAGCCCCCTAAACCCCTCCCCAACCCCTGGGACCAAAGGCTATAGCCCACTGCCTGTTGACTATTTCGCGCGGTGCGCCGCTGGGCATTTCTGTTATTTTGTATGTGCTTGACCGTAGCCTCCCACCTGGCACACGAGGACCCTCGAAAAGACTATACCCATTTTCACGACACTGTGAGCCCCTAAACACCCTCCCCAACCACCGCTGGGACCAAAGGCTATAGCCCACCTGCCTCATGATTATTTCCCCACGCTACTGGCATTTCTTTTGCCATTTTAGGGCAGTGCCTGACCAGAGCCTCCCACTGGCACACGAGGACCTCGAAAAGACTTGTACCCATTTCCGACCACTGAGCACCCTAAACCCCTCCCAACCTCATGGACCAAAGGCTATAGCCCACCGCCTCGTTGACTATTTCACGCGGCCTGGGATTTCTTATTTTAGGGCGTGCTTCAATCAGCCTCCCAAAGGCACACGAGGACCCTCAAAAGACTGTACCCATTTTCACGACAAGAGCCCCTAAACACTCTACTCCCAACCCCTGCTGACCAAAGGCTATAGCCCGCCGCCTGTTGACTATTTCACGCTGCGCTTGGCATTTCTTGCCATTTTAGGGCAGGCTTCTGACCAGAGCCTTCCACTGGGCACACGAGACCCTCGAAAAGACTGTACCCATTTCCCACGCACTGTGAGCCCCGAACCCCTCCCCAACCCCTCATGACTGGGCACATAGCCCACCGGCCTCGGTGACTATTTCACGCGCTGCGCCGCTGAGCATTTCTTGCCATTTTAGGGCAGTCCCTGACCGTAGCCTCCACTGGGCACGCGAGGACCCTCGAAAAGACTGTACCCATTTCCGACGACCAGAGCCCCCTAAACCCCCTCCCCAACCCCCGCGGACCAAAGGCTATAGCCCACCGGCCTAGGTGACTATTTCACGCGCTGCGCCGCTAGGCATTTCTTATCATTTTAGGGCTGGCCTCTGACCGTAGCCTCCCACGGGGCACACGAGGACCCTCGAAAAGACCGTACCCATTTCCGACGCCCCTCCCCAACCCCCGCGGACCAAAGGATATAGCCCACCGGCCTCGGCGACTATTTCACGCGCTGCGCTTGGCATTTCGTCGCTTTAGGGCAGTGCTTCTGATCAGATCTCCCACTGGGCACACGAGGGCCCTCGAAAAGACTGTACCCATTTTCGACACCCAGAGCCCCCGAACGCCCCTCCCCAACCCCCGCGGACCAAAGGCTATAGCCCACCGGCCTCGGTGACTATTTCACGCGCTGCGCCGCTGGGCATTTCTTGCCATTTTAGGGCAGGCCCTGACCGTAGCCTCCCACTGGGCACGCGAGGACCCTCGAAAAGACTGTACCCATTTCCGACACCCAGAGCCCCGAACGCACCTCCCCAACCCCCGCGGACCAAAGGCTATAGCCCACCGGCCTCGGCGACTATTTCACGCGCTGTGCCGCTGGGCATGTCTTGCCATTTTAGGGCAGGCTTCTGACCGTAGCCTCCCACTGGGCACGCGAGGACCCTCGAAAAGACTGTACCCATTTCCATGAACAGAGCCCCCAAACCCTCCCCAACCCTCAAGGACCCATATTATAGCCCACCGCCTGTGGACTATTTCACGCACAAGGCCATTGGCATTTCTTGCCATTTTAGGGCAGGCCTCGATCAGAGCCTCCCACTGCACGCGAGGACCTCAAACACTGTACCCATTTCCGACACCCAGAGCCCCGAACGCCCTCCCCAACCCCCTGGACCAAAGGCTATAGCCCACCGCCTCAAGCGATTATTTCACGCTACTGTGTCACTGGCATGTCTTGCACATTTTAGGCAGGCTTGACCGTAGCCTCCCATCGGGCACGCTGAGGACCCTCAAAAGACTGTACCCATTTCCGACGACGTAACCCCTAAACCCTCCCCAACCCCCTCAAGGACTAAAGGCTATAGCCCACCGCCTTGTGATTATTTCACGCTGCTGCGCTAGGCATTTCTTGTCATTTTAGGGCAGGCCTGATCAGAGCCTTCCCACGGGGCACACGAGGACCTCAAAAGACTGCACTCCATTTCCGACGCCTCCCCAACCTCATGGGACCAAAGTGATATAGCCCACCGGCCTGCGATTATTTCACGCGCTATGCGCCATGGCATTTCTTGTCGCTTTTAGGCAGGCTTCATCAGATCCTCCCACTGGCACACGAGGGCCTCGAAAAGACTGTACCCATTTTCACACCCAGAGCCCCGAACGCCTCCCCAACCCCTCATGACCAAAGGCTATAGCCCACCGCCTCAGGATTATTTCCACGCGGCCAAGCTGGCTGGCATTTCTTGCCATTTTAGGGCAGGCCCTGACCGTAGCCTCCCACTGTGCACGCGAGGACCCCCGAAAACACTGTACCCATTTCCGGCACCCAGAGCCCCCGAACGCACCTCCCAACCTCATGACCAAAGGCTATAGCCCACTGCCTCGGCTGACTATTTCACGCTACAGTCATTGGCATGTCTTGCCATTTTAGAGCAGTGCTTGTCAGAGCCTCCCACTGGGCACGCGAGGACCCTCGGAAATACTGTACCCATTTCCGACGACCGTAGCCCAATATACCACCTCCCCAACCCCCGCGGACCAAAGGCTATAGCCCACCGGCCTCGGTGACTATTTCACGCGCTGCATTGCATTTCTTGTCATTTTAGGGCAGGCTCTAATCAGACTCCTCCCACGGGCATGTGGAGGACCTCGAAAAGACTGTACCCATTTCCGACGCCCCTCCCAACCCCTCATGGACTAAAGGCTATAGCCCACCGGCCTGGCGATTATTTCACGCCACTGCCACTGGCATTTCTTGCCATTTTAGGGCAGGCTCGATCAGAGCCTCCCATCAAGCACACGAGACCCTCAAACGACTGTACTCCATTTCCGACGCCCCCAACCCTCCCCAACCTCATGACCAGTGATATAGCCCACCGCCTCGGGCGATTATTTCATGCGATGCGCTTGGCATTTCTAGCTGCTTTTAGGGCAGGCTTCGATCAGATCCTCCCACCGGGCACACGAGGGCCTCAAAGACTGTACCCATTTTCGACACCTGAGCCCCTCTAACGCCCCTCCCAACCTCATGGGACCAAAGGCTATAGCCCACCGCCTCCGTGATTATTTCACGCATGCGCCACTGGCTTTTTCTTGCACATTTTAGGGCAGGCCCTGACCAGTAGCCTCCCACTCGGCACGCGAGGACCCTCGAAAAGACTGTACCCATTTCACACCCAGCCCCGAACACCCTCCCAACCCTCATGGACCAAAGGCTATAGCCCACCGCCTCGGGCGATTATTTCACGCTGCCGCTGGACATTTCTTGCCATTTTAGGGCAGGCTTCTGACCGTAGCCTCCCAATGGACACACGAGGACCCTCGTTAAGGCTGTACCCATTTCCGATGAACAGAGCCCCCCAAACCCCCTCCCCAACCCCCGCGGACCTAAGGCTATAGCCCACCGGCCTCGGTGACTATTTCACTCACGCCTGGGCATTTCTTGCCATTTTAGTGTGGCCCTGACCATAGCCTCCCACTGTAATGCTGAGGACCCCTCAAAACACTGTACCCATTTCCGACACCCAGAGCCCCCCAACGCCCCTCCCCAACCTCAAGGACCAGCATATAGCCCACCGCCTCGGTGACTATTTCACGCGGCCACGCTGGCTATTTCACATTTTAGGGCAGGCCCTGATCAGAGCCTCCCACTGCACGCCAGACCTCGAAAAGACTGTACTCCATTTTCACACCCAGCACCCGAACGCCTCCCCAACCCCTCATGGACTAAAGGGGCACAGTAGCCAACCGCCTCGTGACTATTTCTGGCCATTGGGCATTTCTTGTCATTTTAGGGCAGGCCTCTAATCACATTCCTCCCACGGGCATGTGAGGACCCTCGAAAAGACTGCACCCATTTCCGACGCCCCTCCCCAACCCCCTGACTAAAGGCTATAGCCCACCGCCCTGGCGACTATTTCACGCACTTGGCCGCTGGCATTTCTTGCCATTTTGGGCAGTGCTCGACCAGAGCCTCCCACTGGCACACGAGGGCCCTCGAAAATTGTACCCATTTCATGACCAGAGCCCCTAAACCCCTCCCCAACCTCATGGGACAAAGGCTATAGCCCACCGGCCTCGGTGACTATTTCACGCGCTGCTCACTGGCATTTCTTGCCATTTTAGGGCAGGCCTCGACAGAGCCTCCCATGGCACGCCAGACCCTCGAAAGACTGTACCCATTTCCACACCCAGAGCTCCCCGAACGCCCTCCCAACCCCGCTGACCAAAGGCTATAGCCCACCGCCTCATGATTGTTTCACGCCATGTCATTGGACATTTCTTGCCATTTTAGGGCAGTGTTTCGACCAGTAGCCTCCCACTGGCACACGAGGACCCTCAGAAGACTGTACCCATTTCCCATGATCGTGAGCCTCGAAACCCCTCGCCAACCCTCATGACCAGCACATAGCCCACCGGCCTCATGGATTATTTCACGCTGCCATGCTTGGCATTTCTTGCCATTTTAGGATGGCCCTGACTGTAGCCTCCCACTGGCACGCTGAGGACCCTCGAAAAGACTGTACCCATTTCCATGACCAGATCCCCCAAACCCCTCCCCAACCCCTCAAGGACCAAAGGCTATAGCCCACCGCCCTGATTATTTCACGCCATGCGCCATTGGCATTTCTTGCCATTTTAGGCAGTGCCTGACCAGAGCCTCCCCCACTGGTACACGAGGGCCCTCGAAAAGACTGCACCCATTTCGACGACTGAGCCCCTAAACCCCCTACCCAACCCTCATGACCAAAGGCTTATAGCCCACCGCCTCGGTGATTATTTCACGCTGGCCATGGCTATTTCTTGTTATTTTAGGCAGGCCCTGATCAGAGCTCTCCCATCGGGCACGCCAGACCTCGGAAAAGATCAGACTCCATTTTCGACACCTGCAGCAATCAACGCCTCCCCAACCCCTCATGGACTAGCTATAGCCCACCGCCTATGGATTATTTCTGCGCTGCGCTACTGGGCATTTCTTGTCATTTTAGGGCAGGCTCTAATCAGACTCCTCCCACGGGCATGTGGAGGACCCTCGAAAAGACTGTACCCATTTCCCGACGCCCTCCCCAACCCCTGCATTCTAAAGCAATATAGCCCACCGGCCTCGGCGATTATTTCACGCGCCATGCTACTGGGCATTTCACATTTTAGGCAGGCCTGACCTCAGAGCCTCCCACTGGGCACACACGAGGGTTCTCGAAAAGGCTTGTACCCATCATTTGACCAGAGCTCCCTAAACCCCTCCCCAACCCCTCATGGACAAAGCATATAGCCCACTGCCCTCGGTGACTATTTCACGCGCTGGCATGGCATTTCTTATTTTAGGGCAGGCCCTGACCAGAGCCTCCCATTGTGGCACGCCAGACCCTCAAAAGACTGTACCTATTTCCTCGACACCTGTGAGCCCCCGAACGCCCTCCCAACCTCAAGGACCAGTATTATAGCCCACCGCCTCGGCGACTGTTTCACGCTGGCTCATGGACATTTCTTGCCATTTTAGGCAGGTTTCTGGATCAGAGCCTCCCACTGGGCACACGAGGACCTCAGAAGACTGTACCCATTTCCGGCGACCAGAGCCCCCAAACCCTCGCCAACCCTCAAGGACCAAAAGGCTATAGCCCACCGGCCTCGGCGATTATTTCACGCTGCCACTGGCAAGCATTTCTTGCCATTTTAGGGCAGGCCCTGATCAGAGCCTCCCATCAAGGCACGCTGAGGACCCCGAAAAGACTGTACCCATTTCCACGACCAGAACCCCTAAACCCCTCCCAACCCTCAGACAAAGGCTATAGCCCACTGCCTGCGATTATTTCACGCGCTACGCTGGCTGGCATTTCTTTCACATTTTAGGGCAGTGCCCTGACTGTAGCCTCCCACTGGTACACGAGGGCCCTCAAAAGACTGTACCCATTTTCGACGACCGGAGCCCCCTAAACCCCCTACCCAACCCCCGCGGACCAAAGGATATAGCCCACTGCCTGGTGACTATTTCACGCTGCGCATTGGGCATTTTTGCCATTTTTGGGCAGTGTGCCCTGATCAGAGCCTCCCACTGGCACGCTGAGACCTCGAAAAGACTGTACCCATTTCCGACACCTGAGTCTCAACGCCCCTCCCGAACCCCTCGGGACCAAAGGCTATAGCCCACCAGCCTCGGGCGATTATTTCACGCGCTACGCGCACTGGCATTTCTTGCCATTTTAGGGCAGGCCTCGATCAGAGCCTCCCATCACGCTGAGGACCCTCAAAAGACTGTACCCATTTCGACACCTGTGAGCCCCGAACGCCCTCCCGAACCCCTCATGGACCAAAGGCTATAGCCCACCGGCCTCGGCTTGTATTTCACGCTGCCAGTCACTGGTATGTCTTGCCATTTTAGGGCAGGCTCGACCAGAGCCTCCCATCACGCGAGGACCTCAAAAGACTGTACCCATTTCCTCACCAGAGCCCCCTAAACCCCTCCCAACCCCTCATGACCAGGCACATAGCCCACCGCCTCGGTGACTATTTCACGCGCTGCGCAGGCATTTCTTGTCATTTTAGGGCAGGTTTTGATCAGAGCCTCCCATCGGGCACACGAGACCCTCGAAAAGACTGTACCCATTTCCGACGCCTCCCCCAACCCCTCATGACCAAAGGCTATAGCCCACCGCCTCGGTGACTATTTCACGCGCGCCACGGGCGCTTACCATTTTAGGCAGGCCTGACCGTAGGCCTCCCACTGGGCACAAGAGGGCCCTCGAAAAGACTGTACCCATTCATGACCCAGAGCCCCTAAACCCTCCCTAACCCTCATGGACCAGGCACAGTAGCCCACTGCCTTGGTGGATTATTTCACGCTGGCCATGGCATTTTTGCCATTTTAGGGCAGGCCTGACCAGTAGCCTCCCACTCACGCGAGACCTCGAAAAGACTGTACCCATTTTCGACCACCCGAGCCCCCGAACGCCCCTACCCAACCCCTCATGACCAAAGGCTTATAGCCCACCGCCCTCGGTGACTATTTCATCGCTACACCGCTGGCATTTCATGCATTTTAGGCAAACCCTGACCAGAGCCTCGCACTGGGCACACGAGGAGCCTCGAAAAGACTGTACCCATTTCCGACACCCAGAGCCCCCGAACGCCCCTCCCCAACCCCCGCGGACCAAAGGCTATAGCCCACCGGCCTCGGTGACTGTTTCACGCGCTGCGCCGCTGGACATTTCTTGCCATTTTAGGGCAGGCTTCTGACCGTAGCCTCCCACTGGGCACACGAGGACCCTCGTAAAGACTGTACATATTTCCGATGACCAGAGCCCCCGAAACCCCCTCCCAACCCTCATGGGACCAGCATAGCCCACCGCCTCGGCGATTATTTCACGCGCTGCGCTGGACATTTCTTGCCATTTTAGGCAGGCTTGTGACCAGAGCCTCCCACTGGGCACACACGAGACCCTCGAAAAGACTGTACCCATTTCCCGACGCCTGAGCCCCCGAACCCCCTCCCAACCCCTGTGGAGCAAAGACTATAGCCCACCTGCCCTGCGATTATTTCACGCGCTGGCTGGACATTTCTTGCCATTTTAGGGCAGCCTGACCGTAGCCTCCCACTGGGCACACGAGGACCCTCAGAAGAATGTACCCATTTCCATGACCAGAGCCCCTCAAACCTCTCTCCCAACCTCATGACTAAAGGCTATAGGCCACCGCCTCGACTATTTCCCACGCCGCGTCCACTGGCATTTCTTGTTATTTTAGGGCAGGCCTGACGAGCCTCCCATCACACACGAGGACCCTCGAAAAGACTATACCTATTTCCGACGCCCAAAGCCCTCGAACCCCCCGCCCCCAACCCCGCGGAACAAAGGCTATAGCCCACCGGCCTGATTATTTGACGCGGCCACTGGCAATACATTCCCATTTTAGGGCAGGCTTCTGACCGTAGCCTCCCACTGGGCACACGAGGACCCTCGAAAAGACTGTACCCATTTCCGACGCCCAGAGCCCCCGAACGCCCCGCCCCAACCCCCCCCGACCAAAGGCTATAGCCCACCGGCCGCGGTGACTATTTCACGCGGCCACTGGCATTTCTTGTCATTTTAGGGCAGGCCTCTGATCAGTAGCCTCCCACGTGGGCACATGAGGACCCTCGAAAAGACTGTACCCATTTACAACGACCAGAGCCCCTAAACCCTCCCAACCTCATGGACCAACATAGCTCACTGCCGCCTGGATTATTTCACGCTATGCTGGCATTTCTTGTTATTTTAGGCAGGCTCGACGAGCCTCCCACTGCACACGAGGACCCTCAAAAGACTGTACCCCTTTCCGACGCCCATAGCCCCCGAACCCCCCTCCCCAACCCCCGCTGAACAAAGGCTATAGCCCACCGCTTCGACTATTTCACGCGCTGCGCCACTGGCATATCTTGCCATTTTAGGCAGGCCTGATCAGAGCCTCCCCTGGGCACACGAGGACCCTCGAAAAGACTCAGTACCCATTTCCACGCCCAAAGCCCCGAACCCCCCTCCCAACCCCTGCAGACCAAAGGCTATCGCCCACCTGCCTGCTGACTATTTCACGCCCCGGCTGGCATTTTTGTCATTTTAGGGCAGGTCAACCAGAGCCTCCCATCGGGCACACGAGGACCCTCAAAAGACTGTACCCATTTTCGACGCACTGTGAGGCCCCTAAACCCTCCCCAACCCCTCATGGGACTAAAGGCTATAGCCCACCGCCTCTGCGATTATTTGACGCCAAGGCGCTTGAATTTCTGCCATTTTAGGGCAGGCTTTGTGACAGAGCCTCCCATCAAGCACACGAGGACCCTCGAAAAGACTGTACCCATTTCCGACGACCAGAGCCCCCGAAACACCTTCCCCAACCCCCGCAGACCAAAGGCTATAGCCCACCTGCCTCGGTGACTATTTCACGCGCTCCGCCGCTGGGCATTTCTTGTCATTTTAGGGCAGGCCTCTGACCGTAGCCTCCCACGGGGTACACGAGGACCCTCGAAAAGACTGTACCCATTTCCGACGCCCCTCCCCAACCCCCTGACTAGTTATAGCCCACCGCCTTGGCGATTATTTCACGGCCATGCGCCATGGACATTTTTTTTATTTTAGGCAAGCTTCTGATCAGAGCTCACACTGCACACGAGACCTCGAAAAGATCAGTACCCATTTCACACCAGAGGCCCCTAAACCCTCCCAACCTCATGGACCAGCACATAGCGCACCACCGGGCGACTATTTCACGCTACGCCACTGGCATCACATTATTTTAGGCCAGGCTTCTGACCGTAGCCTCCCACTGGTCACACTATGACCCTCGAAACCACTGTACCATTCTACGACGACCAGAGCCCCCGAAACACCTTCCCCAACCCCCACGGACAGAAGGCTATAGCCCACCGGCCCCATGACCATTTGACGCTGCCACCGCTTGAATTTCTTTTTCCATTTTAGGGCAGGCTTGTGATCAGAGCCTCCCACTGCACACGAGTACCCTCAGGCTGTACCCATTTCCACCCACTGAGCCCCTAAACCCCTCCCCAACCCCTCAAGGACCAAAGGCTATAGCCCACCGCCTCGTGACTATTTCACGCTACTGTGTCACTGGCATTTCTTGTCATTTTAGGGCAGGCCTCTGATCAGAGCCTCCCTGACGGGCAGACGAGGACCCTCGAAAAGAATGTATCCATTTCCGACGCCCCTCCCCAACCCCTGCGGACCAAAGGCTATAGCCCACCGGCCTCGGTGACTGTTTCACGCGCTGCGCCGCTGGACATTTCTTGCCATTTTAGGGCAGGCTTCTGACCGTAGCCTCCCACTGGGCACACGAGACCCTCAGAAGACTGTACATATTTCCGACCAGAGCCCCCAAACCCCTCCCAACCCCTCATGACCAGCACATAGCCCACTGCCTCGCGATTATTTCACGAGCTGCGCCATGGACATTTCTTGCCATTTTAGGGCAGGCTTGACCAGAGCCTCCCACCGGGCACACGAGACCCTCAAAAGACTGTACCCATTTCCCGATCACCAGAGCCCTCAAACCCCCTCCCCAACCCCTCGACCAGGCTATAGGCCACCGCTCATGACTATTTCGCGCTGCGCCATTGGCATTTCTTGATATTTTGTGGCAGGCCTCGACGTAGCCTCCAACTTGGCACACGAGGACCTCGAAAAGACTGTACCCATTTCCGACGACAAAACCCTCAACGCCTTCTCCCAACCCCTGCTGGGACCAGCACATAGCCCACCGGCTCCTGATTATTTCACGCGCGCACTGGACATTTCTGTTATTTTAGTGCTTCTGACCGTAGCCTCCCACTGGGCACACGAGGACCCTCGAAAAGACTGTACCCATTTCCGATGACCAGAGGCCCCCCAAACCCCCCCCCCAACCCCCCCGGACTAGCTATAGGCCACCGGCCTCTGACTATTTCTCACTGCACTGGGCATTTCTTGATATTTTAGTATGTGCTCACGAGCCTCCAATCACCGGGCACACGAGGACCCTCGAAAAGACTGTACCCATTTCCCGACGTGACAAAACCCCTCAACGCCTCCCCAACCCTCAAGGGACCAGGCTATAGCCCACCGCCTCATGATTATTTCACGCGGCCATGCCGCTGGACATTTCTTTTCCATTTTAGGGCAGGCTTGACCGTAGCCTCCCACTCCTGGCACACGAGGACCCTCAGAAGACTGTACATATTCTCAAGACTGAGCCCCCAAACCCCTCCCAACCCTCATGACCAGGCTATAGCCCACCGGCCTCCATGATTATTTCACGCTTGCATGTCATGGCATTTCTTGCCATTTTAGGGCAGGCCCTGACCGTAGCCTCCCACTGGGCACGCGAGGACCCTTAAAATGACTGTACCCATTTCCTACACCCTGAGCCCCCGAACGCCCCTCGCCAACCCCGCAGACGAAGCTATAGCCCACCGCCTCACATGGATTATTTTCATGTGCGCATGTGGACATTTCTTCTCATTTTAGGTAGGCTTCCTGACCAGAGCCTCCGATCACACACGAGGACCTCAAAATACTGCACCCATTTCCGACCCACTGTGAGCTCCTTGAAACACCGCCTCCCCAACCCTCAGGACCAAAGGCTATAGCCCACCGGCCTCGGCGACTATTCGACGCTACTGCGCGTCATTGGCATTTCTTACCACTTTAGTGGCAGGCTCGATCAGTAGCCTCCCACGGGCACACGAGGACCTTTGTAAAGACTCAGCACCCATTTCGATTACCAGAGCCTAAACCGCCTCCCAACCCCCGCATGGACCAAAGGCTATAGCCCATCTGCCTTGGTGACTTATTTCCAGCCTGTGTCACTGGCATTTTTGTTATTTTAGGCAGGCCTGACGTAGCCTCCCACTCGGGCACACAAGGACCTCGAAAAGACTGTACCCATTTCCCGACGACTGAGCCCACTAAACCCTCCCCAACCCCCCTGGACTGATCAAAGCTATAGCCCACCGGCCTTTGGTGATTATTTCACATGCGCCGCTGAGCATTTCTGCCATTTTAGGCAGTGCTTGACTGAGCCTCCCATCAGGGCACACGAGGGCCCCTCAAAAGATCAGACTCCATTTTCACGCACTGTGAGCCCCTAAACCCCTCCCCAACCTCATGACCAAAGGCTATAGCCCACCGCCTCGGTGACTATTTCACGCGCTGCGTCATTGGGAATTTTTGCCATTTTAGGGCAGCCCTGACTGAGCCTCCCATCACGCTGAGACCATCGAAAAGACTGCACCATTTCCGATACCCAGAGCCCCCAACGCCCTCCCAACCCCTCAAGGGACAAAGGCTATAGCCCACTGCCTCGGCGATTATTTCACGCGCTGGCCACATATTCATATTTTAGGCAGGCTTCTGACCGTAGCCTCCCCTGGCACACGAGGACCTCGAAAAGACTGTACCCATTTCCTGACGCCCAAAGCCCCGAACGCCCTCCCCAACCCCTGCAGACCAGCATAGCCCACCTGCCTCAAAGTGACTATTTCACGCGCCAAGGCCACTGGGATTTCGCCATTTTAGTGTGCTTTCAACCAGAGCCTCCCATCGGGCACACGAGGACCCTCAAAAAGACTGTACCCATTTTCGACCCACTGTGAGGCCCCTAAACCCTCCCCAACCCCTCATGGACCAAAGGCTATAGCCCACTGCCTCGGCGATTATTTGACGCTGGCCATGCTTGAATTTCTTGCCATTTTAGGCAGGTGCTTGTGACCAGAGGCCTCCCACTGGGCACACGAGACCCTCGAAAGGCTGTACCCATTTCCAACCCACTGAGCCTCAAACACCTTCCCCAACCCTCGAGACCAAAGGCTTATAGCCCACCTGCCTCGTTGACTATTTCACGCGCCCGCCACTGGCATTTCTTGTCATTTTAGGGCAGGCTCTGATCAGAGGCCTCCCCACGGGTACACGAGGACCTCGAAAAGACTGCACCCATTTCCCGACGCCTCCCCAACCCCATGCTGACTTATAGCCCGGCCCCATGATTATTTCCACGCCATGCTGACATTTTTTTGCCATTTTAGGCAAGCTTCTGACCAGTAGCTCACATCAAGGGCACACGAGACCTCAAAAGACTGACCATTTTCGACGACCAGAGGCCCCTAAACCCTCCCCAACCCCTCATGACCAAGGCTATAGCACCAGCCCTGACTATTTCACGCTTGCTGGCCACTGCTGGGCCATTTTAGGCAGCTCTGACCGTAGCCTCCCACTGGGCACACGAGACCCTCGAAAACACTGTACCCATTTCCGACGACCAGAGCCCCCGAACACCTCTCCCCAACCCCCGCATGGATGTATATTATAGCCCACCTGCCCTCATGACCATTTGACGCGCCACCGCTTGAATTTCTTTCCATTTTAGGCAGTGCAGGACTGAGCCTCCCACTGGCACACGAGTACCCTCGAAAAGGCTGTACCCATTTCCGACCAGAGCCCCAAACCCCTCCCAACCCCCTCATGGGACCAGTTATAGCCCACCGCCTGTGACTATTTCACGCGCTGTGCCACAAGCATTTCTTGTCATTTTAGTAGGCCTCGATCAGTAGCCTCCCACGGGCAGACGAGGACCTCAAAAGAATGTATCCATTTCCCGACGCCTCCCCAACCCCTCGCGGACCAAAGCACATAGCCCACCGGCCTGTGATCGCTTTCACGCTGCGCCACTGACATTTCTTGCCATTTGTGGTGCTTCCGACCGTAGCCTCCCATCGGGCACACGAGGACCCTCAGAAGACTGTACATATTCCATGACCGTGAGCCCCGAAACCCTTCTCCCAACCCCGCTGGACCAAAGGCTATAGCCCACCGCCTCATGATTATTTCACGAGCTGCGCCTTGACATTTCTTGCCATTTTAGGCAGGCTTCATCAGAGCCTCCCACCGCACACGAGACCCTCAAAAGACTGTACCCATTTCCGATCACCAGAGCCCTCAAACCCCCTCCCAACCCTCGACCAGGCTATAGGCCACCGGCCTCAGTGACTATTTCCCGCGCTGCGCCGCTGGGCATTTCTTGATATTTTAGGGCAGGCCTCTGACGTAGCCTCCAACTTGGCACACGAGGACCCTCGAAAAGACTGTACCCATTTCCGACGCACAAAACCCCCGAACGCCCCGCCCCAACCCCTCATGACCAGGCTATAGCCCACCGCCTTGCATGATTATTTCACGCGCTGCGCCGCTGGACATTTCTTGCCATTTTAGGGCAGGCTTCTGACCGTAGCCTCCCACTGGGCACACGAGGACCCTCGAAAAGACTGTACCCATTTCCGATCACCAGAGCCCCCGAAACCCCCTCCCCAACCCCCTCGGACCAAAGGCTATAGGCCACCGCCTCAAGGATTATTTCACGGCCATGGCATTTCTTGATATTTTAGGGCAGGCCTCTGACGTAGCCTCCAACTTGGCACACGAGGACCCTCGAAAAGACTGTACCCATTTCCGACGCACAAAACCCCCGAACGCCCCTCCCCAACCCCCGCGGACCAAAGGCTATAGCCCACCGGCCTCGGCGACTATTTCACGCGCTGCGCCGCTGGACATTTCTTTCCATTTTAGGGCAGGCTTCTGACCGTAGCCTCCCACTGGGCACACGAGGACCCTCGTAAAGACTGTACATATTTCCGAAGACCAGAGCCCCCGAAACCCCCTCCCCAACCCCCGCGGACCAAAGGCTATAGCCCACCGGCCTCGGCGACTATTTCACGCTACTGTGTCACTGGCATTTCTTGCCATTTTAGGCAGGCCCTGACCAGAGCCTCCCACTCACGCGAGGACCCTTGAAAAGACTGTACCCATTTCCGACACCCCCCCAACGCCCCTCCCCCACCCCTGCAGATGAAGAATTATAGCCCACCGCCTCAAGGATTATTTCATGCGGCCATTGACATTTCTTCTCATTTTAGGTAGGCTTCTGACCAGAGCCTCCGATCAAGCACACGAGGACCCTCGAAAATACTGCACCCATTTCCTGACCCACTGAGCCCTTGAAACACCGTCCCCAACCCCTGTGGACCAAAGCTATAGCCCACCGCCTCAAGCGATTATTTGACGCTGGCGCCATTTCTTGCCACTTTAGGGCAGTGCTTGACTGTGAGCCTCCCACTGGGCACACGAGGACCTTTGTAAAGACTGTACCCATTTTCGATTACTGTGAGCCCCTAAACCGCTTCTCCCAACCCCTCAAGGACCAAAGGCTATAGCCCATCGGCCTTGACTATTTCCACTGCTGTCACTGGCATTTCTTGTTATTTTAGGGCAGGCCTCGACGTAGCCTCCCATCACACACAAGGACCCCTCGAAAAGACTGCACCCATTTCCGACGACTGTGAGCCCACTAAACCCCTCCCAACCCCCGCTGACTGTGTGCTATAGCCCACTGCCTCGGTGACTATTTCACGCGCCATACCACTGAGCATTTCTTGCCATTTTAGGCAGTGCTCAATCGTAGCCTCCCACTGGCACACGAGGGCCCTCGAAAAGACTGTACCCATTTCGACGCACTGAGCCCCTAAACCCTCCCCAACCCTCTGGGACCAGTACAGTAGCCCACCGCCTCCTGTGACTATTTCACGCGCTGCCGCTGGAATTTCTTGCCATTTTAGGCAGCTCCTGACCGTAGCCTCCCACTGGCACGCTGAGACCATCGAAAGACTGTACCCATTTCCTGATACCCAGAGCCCCGAACGCCCCTCCCCAACCCCCTCATGGGACAAAGGCTATAGCCCACTGCCCTGATTATTTCACGCCATGGCTGGAAGTATATCTTGCCATTTTAGTGTGCTTGACTGTAGCCTCCCCTGGGCACACGAGGACCTCGAAAAGACTGTACCCATTTCCGACGCCCAAAGCCCCGAACGCCTCCCCAACCCCTCAGACCAAAGGCTATAGCCCACCTGCCTCATGATTATTTCACGCGGCCAGCTGGCTGGGATTTCTCACTCATTTTAGGGCAGGCTTCTAACCGTAGCCTCCCATCAAGTACACGAGGACCCTCGAAAAGACTGTACCCATTTTCACGCACTGTGAGGCCCTAAACCCTCCCCAACCCCTCATGGGACCAAAGGCTATAGCCCACCGCCTCGGCGATTATTTGACGCTGGCCAAGCCGCTTGAATTTCTGCCATTTTAGGGCATGTGCTTGTGATCAGAGCCTCCCACTGGGCACACGAGGACCTCGAAAAGGTTGTACCCATTTCCAACCCACTGAGCCCCAAACACCTTCCCAACCCCGCAGACTAAAGGCTATAGCCCACCGCCTTGACTATTTCACGCTGCCTCCACGGGCTGGCATTTCTTGTCATTTTAGGGCAGGCTCTGATCAGAGCCTCCCACGGGTACACGAGGACCCCTCAAAAGACTGTACCCATCTCACGCCTCCCAACCCCTCTGGGACCAGCATATAGCTCACTGCCCCATGCGATTATTTCACGCCATGGCTGGACATTTTTGCCATTTTAGGGCAAGCTCTGACTCAGAGCTCACATCAAGCACACGAGGACCCTCGAAAAGACTGACCCATTTTCACGACTGAGGCCCCTAAACCCCTCCCCAACCCCCATGGGACCAAAGGCTATAGCGCACCAGCCTCATGATTATTTCACGCTATGGCTGGCATGTTATTTTAGGGCAGTGCTCGACCAGTAGCCTCCCACCGGGCACACGAGACCCTCGAAACACTGTACCCATTTCCGACGACCAGAGCCCCAAACACCTTTCCCCAACCCTCATGGAAGGTTATAGCCCACCGCCTCGGCGACTATTTGACGCTGCCGCTTGAATTTCTTTCCATTTTAGGCAGGCTTGTGACCAGTAGCCTCCCACTGGCACACGAGTACCCTCAAAAGGCTGTACCCATTTCCGACCACTGAGCCCTCAAACCCCTCCCAACCCCTCATGGACCAAAGGTTATAGCCCACCGGCCTCGTGATTATTTCCACGCTACCAGTCACTGGCATTTCTTGTCATTTTAGGGCAGGCTCGATCAGAGCCTCCCACGGGCAGACGAGACCCTCGAAAAGAATGTATCCATTCGACGCCTCCCCAACCCCATGGACCAGTTATAGCCCACCGCCTGTGATCGCTTTCCACGCGCTGCGCCATTGACATTTCTGTTATTTTAGGGCAGGCTTCTGACCGTAGCCTCCCACTGGCACACGAGACCCTCAGAAGACTGTACATATTTCCATGACTGAGCCCTCAAACCCTCCCCAACCCCTCATGGGATCAAAGGCTATAGCCCACTGCCTCATGATTATTTCACGCGCCTGGCCATTGGACATTTCTTACATTTTAGGCAGGCTTGACTGTAGCCTCCCACCGGGCACACGAGGACCCCTCAAAAGACTGTACCCATTTCCGATCACCGAGCCCCAAACCCCTCCCCAACCCCTCGGACCAGGCACTATAGGCCACCGGCCTCAAGTGACTATTTCCTGCACAAGCGCCATTGGCATTTCTTGATATTTTAGGGCAGGCCTCTGACGTAGCCTCCAACTGGGCACACGAGGACCCTCGAAAAGACTGTACCCATTTCCGACGCACAAAACCCCCGAACGCCCCTCCCCAACCCCCGCGGACCAAAGGCTATAGCCCACCGGCCTCGGTGACTGTTTCACGCGCTGCGCCGCTGGACATTTCTTGCCATTTTAGGGCAGGGCTTTGAACGGAGCCTCCCACTGGGCACAGGAGGACCCTCAAAAAGACTGGACCCATTTCCATCACCAGAGCCCCCAAACCCTCCCAACCCCTGACCAAAGGCTATAGGCCACTGGCCTCGTGATTATTTCGCGCTGCGCCATTGGCATTTCTTGATATTTTAGGGCAGGCCTGACGTGAGCCTCCAATCGGGCACACGAGGACCCTCGAAAGACTGTACCCATTTCCACGCACAAACCCCCGAACGCCCCTCCCCAACCCCTCATGGACCAAAGGCTATAGCCCACCGCCTGGGCGATTATTTCACGCGCTGCGCTGACATTTCTTTCCATTTTAGGGCAGGCTTGACCAGCCTCCCACTGGGCACACGAGGACCTCAGAAGACTGTACATATTTCCGATGACCAGAGCCCCCCAAAACCCCGCCCCAACCCCTCATGACCAATTATAGCCCACTGCCTCGGCATGACTATTTCACGCCACTGTGCTGGCATTTCTTGCCATTTTAGGCAGGCTCCTGACTGAGCCTCCCATCTGGCACGCTGAGGACCCTTGAAAAGACTGTACGATTTCGACACCCAGAGCCCCCGAACGCCCCTCCCAACCCCCGCAGACGAAGCATAGCCCACCGGCCTCGACTATTTCATGTGCGCTGCCTGCTGACATTTCTTCTCATTTTAGGTAGGCTTGACCGAGCCTCCGACCAAGCACACGAGGACCCTCGAAAACAGACTCCATTTCCACGACCACTGAGCCCTTGAAACACTGTCCCTCAACCCCTGTGGACCAAAGGCTATAGCCCACCGCCCCATGACTATTCGACGCTGCGCCGCTTTTGGCATTTCTTACCACTTTAGGGTGCCTGACTGTAGCCTCCCACTGGGCACACGAGGACCTTTAAAGACTGTACCCATTTTCGACACTGTGAGCCCCAAACCGCCTTCCCCAACCCCTCATGGGACCAAAGGCTATAGCCCATCGGCCTGACTATTTCCAGCCTGTGTCACTGGCATTTTTGCTATTTTGTATGCAGCCTGACGTAGCCTCCCACTGGCACACAAGGACCCTCAAAAGACTGTACCCATTTCCACCACTGTGAGCCCACTAAACCCCTCCCCAACCCCTCATGGGACTGTGTTATAGCCCACCGGCCTGTGACTATTTCACGCGGCTGCACTGGCTTGAGCATTTCTTGCCATTTTAGCAGGCTTCACCGTAGCCTCCCACCGGGCACACGAGGTCCCTCGAAAAGACTGTACCAATTTTCGACCCACCAGAGCCCCTAAACCCTCCCCCTAACCCCTCATGATCAGCATATAGCCCACCGGCCTCGGTGACTATTTCACGCACGGCCATGCTCACTGGAATTTCTTGCCATTTTAGGCAGCCCTGACCAGAGCCTCCCATCTGCACGCGAGGACCATCAAAAGACTGTACCCATTTCCGATACCTGTGAGCCCCTCGAACGCCCCTCCCCAACCCCTCATGGACAAAGGCTATAGCCCACCGGCCTCATGATTATTTCACGCGCTGCGCACTGCTGGACATTTCTTGCCATTTTAGGCAGGCTTGACCGTAGCCTCCCACTGGCACACGAGGACCCTCAGAAGACTGTACCCATTTCCGATCACCAGAGCCCCTCAAACCCCTCCCAACCTCATGACCAAAGGCTATAGGCCACCGCCCTGACTATTTCCGCGGCTGGCCACATTTCTTGATATTTTAGGGCAGGCCTCTGACGAGCCTCCCATCACACGAGGACCTCGAAGACTGTACCTATTTCCGACGCCCAAAGCCCCCGAACGGCTCTCCCCAACCCGCGCGGACCAAAGGCTATAGCCCACTGCCTGGCGATTATTTCACGCGCTGCGCTGGACATTTCGTGCCATTTTAGTGCATGCTTCTGACCTGAGCCTCCCACTAGGCACACGAGGGACCCCTCAGAAGACTGTACCCATTTCATGACCAGAGCCCCAAACCCTCCCCAACCTCGCGGACTAAAGACTATAGGCCACCGGCCAGGATCATTTCCACACTGGCATTGGCATTTCTTGATATTTTAGGGCAGGCCTCGACGAGCCTCCCATCACACGAGGACCCTCGAAGACTGTACCCATTTCCGACGCCCAAAGCCCCGAACGCCGCCTCCCAACCCTCATGGACCAAAGGCTATAGCCCACCGGCCTCGGCGCGATTATTTCACGCGCCATGCCATTGCACATTTCTTGCCATTTTTAGGGCATGCTTGACCGTAGCCTCCCACTGGGCACACGAGACCTCAGAAAGACTGTACCCATTTCCGACGACTAGAGCCCCTCAAACCCCTCCCAACCCTCAAGGACCAAAGGCTACATAGGCCGGCCCAGTTGACTATTTCGCTGGCGCCCACTGGGCGTTTCTTGATATTTTAGGGCAGGCCTCTGACCGTAGCCTCCCACTGGGCACACGAGGACCCTCGAAAAGACTGTACCCATTTCCGACGCCCAAAGCCCCGAAACCCCCGCCCCCACGCTCGTGGACCAAAGGCTATAGCCCACCGGCCTCGGCGACTATTTCACGCGCTGCGCCGCTGGGCATGTCTTGCCATTTTAGGCAGGCTTCTGACCGTAGCCTCTCACTGGGCACGCGAGGACCCTCGAAATGACTGTACCCATTTTCGATGCCCAGAGCCCCCGAACGCCCCTCCCCAACCCCCGCGGACCAAAGGCTATAGCCCACCGTCCTCGGTGACTATTTCACGCGCTGCGCCGCTGGGCATGTCTTGCCATTTTAGGCAGGCTTCTGACCGTAGCCTCCCACTGGGCACACGAGGACCCTCGAAAAGACTGTACCCATTTCCGACGCCCAAAGCCCCCGAACGCCCCTCCCCAACCCCCGCGGACCAAAGGCTATAGCCCACCGGCCTCGGCGACTATTTCACGCGCTGCGCCGCTGGGCATGGCTTGCCATTTTAGGCAGGCTTCTGACCGTAGCCTCCCACTGGGCACGCGAGGACCCTCGAAAAGACTGTACCCATTTTCGACGCCCAGAGCCCCCGAAACACCTTCCCCAACCCCCTCAGACCTAAGGCTATAGCCCACCGGCATAGGCCACTATTTGACGCGCTGCGCCGCTTGGCATTTCTTGCAATTTTAGGGCAGGCTTCTGACCGTAGCCTCCCACTGGGCACACGAGGACCCTCGAAAAGACTGTACCCATTTCCGACGACCAGAGCCCCCGAAACACCTTCCCCAACCCCCGCAGACCAAAGGCTATAGCCCACCTGCCTCGGTGACTATTTCACGCGCTCCGCCGCTGGGCATTTCTTGTCATTTTAGGGCAGGCCTCTGACGTAGCCTCCCACTGGGCACACGAGGACTCTCGAAAAGACTGTACCCATTTCCGACGCCCAAAGCCCCCAAACACCTTCCCAACCCCTCACAGTAAAGGCTACATGGGCCCACCGGGCCCTCATGATTATTTGACGCGCCACTACCGCTTTTGAATTTCTTGACATTTTAGGCAGGCTTAGGACCAGAGCCTCCCACTGGCACACGAGGACCCTCGAAAAGTGCTGCTGTACCCATTTCTGATGACCAGAGGGCCCCCAAACCCCCCCCCCAACCCCTCAAGGACCAGTAGTATAGCCCACTGCCTCGTGACTATTTCACGCCTGCACCTGTGGGCATTTCTTGTCATTTTAGAGCAGGCCTCGATCAGGCCTCCCACGGGCAGACGAGACCTCGAAAAGAATGTATCCATTTCACCCTCCCCAACCCCTCATGGACCAAAGGCATAGCCCACCGGCCTCATGACATTTCACGCCTGCGGCCATTGAGCATTTCTTGCCATTTTAGGGCAGGCCCTGACCGTAGCCTCCCACTGCGCACGCGAGGACCCTCGAAAAGACTGTACCCATTTCCGACGCCCCTCCCCAACCCCCGCGGACCAAAGGCTATAGCCCACCGGCCTCGGCGACTATTTCACGCACTGCGCCGCTGGGCATTTCTTGCCATTTTAGGGCAGGCCCTCACCGTAGCCTCCCACTGGGCACGCGAGGACCCTCGAAAAGACTGTAACCATTTCCGACACCCAGAGCCCCCGAACGGCCCTCCCCAACCCCCGCGGACCAAAGGCTATAGCCCACCGGCCTCGGCGACTATTTCACGCGCTGCGCCGCTGGACATTTCTTCTCATTTTAGGGCAGGCATCTGACCGTAGCCTCCCACTGGGCACACGAGGACCCTCGTAAAGACTGTACCCATTTCCGATGACCAGAGCCCCCGAAACGCCCTCCCCAACCCCCGCGGACCAAAGGCTATAGCCCACCGGCCTCGGCGACTATTTCACGCGCTGCTGGCCGGCATTTATTGCACATTTTAGGCAGGCCTGACCGTAGCCTCCCACTGGGCACGCGAGGAACCTCGTAAAGACTGTACCCATTTCCGACACCCAGAGCCCCCGAACACCCTCCCAATCCTCATGACCATATATAGCCCACCGCCCTCGGCGACTATTTCACGCTCTGGGCCGCTGGACATTTCTTCTCATTGTAGGGCAAGCATCTGACCGTAGCCTCCCACCGGCCACACGAGTACCCTCGAAAAGACTGTACCCATTTGCACGACCAGAGTCTCAAACCCCTACCCAACCCCTCAAGGACTAAAGGCTATAGCCCACCGCCTCAAGGATATTTCACGCGCTGCCACTGGCATTTCTTGTCATTTTAGGGCAGGACTCTGACCGTAGCCTCCCACGGGCACACGAGGACCCTCAAGAGATCAGACCCATTTCCGACGCTGCCTCCCAACCTCCATGGGACCAAAGGCTATAGACCACCGGCTCGGTAACTATTTCACGTCACTGGCTGGGCATTTCTTGCCATTTCAGGGCAGGCCCTGACCGTAGCCTCCCACTGGGCACGCGAGGACCCTCGAAAGACTGTACCCATTTCCGACACCCAGAGCCCCCGAACGCCCCTCCCCAACCCCCGCGAACCAAAGGCTATAGCCCACCGGCCTCGGTGACAATTTCACGCGCTGCGCCGCTGGGCATTTCTTGCCATTTTAGGGCAGGCCCTGACCGTAGCCTCCGACTGGGCACACGAGGACCCTCGAAATAACTGTACCCATTTCCGACGCCCAAAGCCCCCGAACGCCCGTCCCCAACCCCCGCGGACCAAAGGCTATAGCCCACCGGCCTCGGCGACAATTTCACGCGCTGCGCCGCTGGACATTTCTTGCCATTTTAGGGCAGGCTTCTGACCGTAGCCTCCCACTGGGCACACGAGGACCCTCAGAAGACTGTAGACCTACTCCATGGCGGCTGAGCCCCCAAACCCCTCCCCAACCCCCGCGGGACTCAGGCTATAGCCCACTGCCTGCGATTATTTGACGCCATGCGCTGGCATATATTGCCATTTTAGGCAGGCTCATCAGAGCCTCCCACATGTGGCACGCGAGACCCTCGAAAAGACTGTACCCATTTCGACACCTGTGGTCTCAACGCCTCTTCCCAACCCCTCTGGACCAGCTGTAGCCCACCGCCTCTGCTATTTCACGCTGGCCACTGGCATGGCTTGCCATTTTAGGTGGCTTCGACCGTAGCCTCCCATCGGGCACGCGAGGACCTCGAAAAGACTGTAGGCATTTTCGACGCCCAGTGAGCCCCCAAACACCTTCCCCAACCCCTGCAGACCTATAATATAGCCCACCCAAGATAGGCCATTATTTGACGCACAGCCCGCTTGGCATTTTCATTTTGGGCAGGCTTGATCAGTAGCCTCCCACTGGGCACACGAGGACCTCGGAAAGACTGTACCCATTTCCAACCACTAGAGCTCCCTCAAACACCTTCCCCAACCCTCAGAGACCAGCACATAGCCCACCTGCCTTGATCATTTCTCGCTTGCAACCGATGGGTATTTCTTGTTATTTTAGGCAGGCCTCGACGTGAGCCTCCCACTGGCACACGAGGGACCCTCAGAAGACTGTACCTATTTCATGACCAGAGCCCTGAACCCCTCCCAACCCCGTGACTAAAGGCTATAGCCCACCGGCCTGCCGATTATTTCACGCGCTGTCACTGGACATTTCTGCCATTTTAGGGCAGTGCTTCTGACCGTAGCCTCCCACTGGGCACACGAGGACCTCAGTAAAGACTGTACCCTTTTCCAATGACCAGAGCCACCGAAAGCCCCTCCCCAACCCTCATGGACCAGCAAGGCTATAGGCCACCGCCTCAAGTGACTATTTCCTGCGCGCTGGCACATTTCTTGATATTTTAGGGCAGGCTCTGACGAGCCTCCCACTGGGCACACGAGGACCTTCAAAAGACTGTACCCATTTCCGACGCCCAAAGCCCCTAACGCCCTCCCAACCCCATGACCAAAGGCTATAGCCCACCAGCCTCGGCGCGATTATTTTACGCTGCGCCGCTGACATTTCTTGCCATTTTGTAGGCAGGCTTCTGACCGTAGCCTCCCACCGGGCACACGAGGACCCTCAGAAGACTGTACCCATTTCCCATGACCAGAGCCCTCGAAACCCCTCCCAACCCCTGCATGGACCAAAGGCTATAGCCCACCGCCCTGGCCGACTATTTCCCCACGCGCCATCACGGACATTTCTTGCCATTTTAGGGCAGGCTTCTGACCGTAGCCTCCCACTGGGCACACGAGGACACTCGTAAGGACTGTACCTATTTCCGATGACCAGAGCCCCCCAAACCCCTCCCAACCCCTCATGGACCAAAGGCTATAGCCCACCGGCCTCGTCGACTATTTCACGCGCTGCGCCGCCGGACATTTCTTGCCATTTTACGGCAGGCTTCTGACCGTAGCCTCCCACTGGGCACACGAGGACCCTCGTAAAGACTGTACCCATTTCCCATGACCAGAGCCACCGAAACCCCCTCCCCAACCCCCGCGGACCAAAGGCTATAGGCCACCGGCCTCAGTGACTAATTCCCACGCTGCGCCGCTGGGCATTTCTTGCTATTTTAGGGCAGGCCTCTGACGTAGCCTCCCACTGGGCACACGAGGACCCTCGAAACGACTGTACCCATTTCCGACGCCCAAAGCCCCCGAACGGCCCTCCCCAAACCCCTGGGACCAAAGGCAGTAGCCCACCGCCTCGGCGATTATTTCCACGCTGCCACGCTGCTGGCATGTCTTCCCATTTTAGGACAGTGCTTGACCGTGAGCCTCCCACTGGGCACGCGAGGACCCTCGAAAGTCTGTACCCATTTCCGTCGCCCAGAGCCCCCGAAACACCTTCCCCAACCCCCAGACCACCAGGCTATAGCCCACCGCATCCATGATTATTTGACGCTGGCCACCACATTTTCACATTTAGGGAGGCTTCGACCAGAGCCTCCCACTGGGCACACGAGGACCTCAAAAGACTGTACCACTTTCCACGCCAGAGCCCTGTAACCTCCTCCCCAACCTCATGCTGACCAAGGTTATAGCCCACCGCCCTTGGTGACTATTTCACGCGCTGCGCTGGCATGTCTTTTTCCATTTTAGGCAGGCTTGACCATAGCCTCCCACTGCACACGAGGACACTCGACAAGACTGTACCCATTTTCGACGACCAGAGCCCCCGAAACACCTTCCCCAACCCCCGCGGACCAAAGGCTATAGCCCACGGGCCTCGGCGACTATTTCACGCGCTGCGCCGCTGGGCATTTCTTGCCATTTTAGGGCAGGCCCTGACCGTAGCCTCCCACTGGGCACGCGAGGACCCTCGAAACGACTGTACCCATTTCCGACGCCCAGAGCCCCCTAACGCCCCTCCCCAACCCCCGCGGACCAAAGGCTATAGCCCACTGCCTCATGACTATTTCTCACGCTACGCCTGGCTGGGCATGTCTTCCCATTTTAGGGACAGGCTTGACCGTAGCCTCCCATCAAGTACGCGAGGACCCTCGAAAAGACTGCCCATTTCCGACACCCAGAACTCCCGAACGCTTCTCCCCAACCTCACAACTAAAGGCTATAGCCCACCGCCTCGGTGACACTTCACGCGCTGCGCTGGCTTGGCATTTCTTGCTATTTTAGGCAGGCCTGACCAGAGCCTCCGATCGGCACACGAGGACCTCAAATAACTGTACCCATTTCCGACGCCCAAAGCCCCGAACGCCTGTCTCCCAACCCCCCGGGACCAAAGGCACAGTAGCCCACCGCCTCGGCGACACTCTACGCGGGCCAAGGCCTGCATGACATTTCTTGTTATTTTAGGCAGGCTTCTCGACCGTAGCCTCCCACCGCACACACGAGGACCCTCAGAAGACTGTACCCATTCCATGGCCGAGTCTCAAACCCCTCCCCAACCCTCATGACCAAAGGCTATAGCCCACCGGCCTGGCGATTATTTGACGCCATTGCCGCTTGGCATATATTGCCATTTTAGGGCAGGCCTCATCAGAGTTCTCCCACAGGGCACGCTGGGAGGGACCCTCGAAAAGACTGACCTATTTCCTGACACCTGGGGCCCTCAACGCCTCTTCCCCCAACCCCTGCTGATCAGCTATAGCCCACGCCTCGGCTTCCATTTCACGCTTGGGCTATGCCCATTGGCTATGCATGGTTTGCTATTTAGGCAGAAGTTCTCGACCGTAGCCTCCCACCGGGCACGCGAGACCTTAAAAGACTGTACTCCATTTTCGACGCC